>BPTQ01000009.1:212687006-212946850 GCA_019973895.1 Chrysanthemum seticuspe | reverse complement strand
TATTTTGAAGTAGAGAATGAAAAAGTATATATATAAAGAGTATGTAAAGTACTTCAGGTATACTAGTATAAACGAGTTCAACATCAAAAATAAGTACAAATAGTTTACAATAGTGGGTATAAACTCGGACTGCATGTACAATTTTCCGGAAAATGGTAGTTTTTAAATCGTAACTTGAAAACCACGTATCTTTTTCGTTATAACTCCGTTTTAGTCCGTTCAAAAGGCCACGTTCCTAACTAAAAATCTATTTTCTAAATCTTTAATAAAACTTATAAAAATGACTAACTTTTCGGAAAAATTATAAATTTCGACAGCGCTTCCGCGCTTATTTTAAAATTACCATTTTTATCTACTTGTTTAACCACAACTTCACCACAAAAATCCCTTAATCTACTCATCACCAATCCTACTAGTAAAACAACTTCATTTGATCATAACCAAAATAAATATTCATTGTGAGACTAAAAATATATATACAAACTTAAATAAACATATATAAAATTTATGCAATCATTTCCTCCAAAAATCACAACTAGACTTTGATGATCCATTTTTCAAACTTATCATTTTTATAAACTTCTAACTAGTACATACTTGTTATAAAAATTAATAGGACACATATGGGTGATAACATTTGATAAACATGAATAAAAACTACAACTTGAGCAAATATGATCATATGGACTTCATGAAATGTATGAGAAATATATATATGAAAAAGTAAGAGATGAAGTTTTATGCTTACAAATTGCTTGATGAGGTTTAAGAACAAAGGATTTATCCTAAACACCCTAGGTTTTTATTTCAAAACCTAAACAAAGAGTGTTACTAGATTGTGTAGAACTTGATTAGCAAAATTTTGGTGAGATCCTCTTGATGCTTATGGTTGGCCGTATATTTGAAAGGAAGAAGAGAGGAAGAGAACTTGACTTCACACTTGAAATGTATCTATGTGTTGATGCATAATAGATTGTAGGTAATAATACATGATAGCAAGACAAGATCCACAATTTAAGTAGAATTGATGGATCTTGTCTAGCTCATTCAATTATTTATTTCTTTTACTTATTGTACAAAAATGGTGTAAGTAAATGTTTGTATATAAAGTGTATAGATTAAATGTAACTTGTAAGATTTTATATACATTAGTGTATTTAAGGTAGTTTTAGGTAAAAGAAATTTTTAATAGATCAAAGTAAAGTATATCGAGATCATAAAAATTGTAAAAATATATTTCTTGTAAAATTTGAGCGATATAAATATTATCGTGTAGTTTTTAAGAAAAGCGTCTTAATAATATAAATTTAACGATTTATATACAAAATAAATTTAAAACATTGGTTAAACTCATTATATTATTTTATAATCTTAATACGAGTATTAATATATATAGGAATAATTTTTGGAAGTATCGGTTCAAATGTTCAAAATAATTAATTACGCGATAGCGTTTATTTAATAAGAAAATAACGTGTAATGTAAAATGCAAAACCATGCACGAACCGTTATGAAATGATGAATATGGAATATGATAAATGATCGGAAATTGAGAATTGTGACATTCTTCCCCTGATAGAAGAATCGCGTCCTCGCGATTCAATCGCTGATACATAAGGTTCTACCCTAAGGTTTAGAGAAATCAGAATGTATGGTCAAAGTGCTTATGTCAAAACTTACGCGTCTAGGTTTCTTATCTAAGGAGACTCACTGAATCTGAATAATACGGTGGATCACTTAATGGTCTAGGAAAAACGTACCAGTTACGCATTGCGGGCTTCCTCGGTCCCTATATAGAATGCTCGACCTCGAGGTGGACTGATATTGAGTACAGGGTTTGGGTTATGTCCTTCAATTGCCACAGCTAGAGGAGCTTGCATCGGCGGCTTATTCAACTGAGGACAATTGTTCCGGAAGTGATTCGGGCTGCTACATTCAAAGCAAGTCTTTTGATTATTCCTTTTACACTGCTCCTTGAAATGGCCGTATCGATTGCAATTTGTACACAAGCGGCAGGGCTTGGTCTTCGGGTGATGATAAGCACATTTAGCACATTTGGGATGTGTACCCGCATACTCTCTTTGTTCAGTACCAGTTGCCACAAAAACTCTTGCCCTTTTGTTGTCTGCTACCATGTCTATCTGCTTATTCGACCCACTTGCTTCCTTCCTCTTATCACTGCTCTTCAAAGTACCATTCCTAACCATCTCGTCCGTCAGGGTTCCTGCCCTCAGTATCGCACTTTGTATTGTAGATGGCTCAGTTGTTTTCACGGTTCCACGGATTTCAGGTACAAGACCATATATGTACCTCGAGATTCTCTTGGACTCAGGGGTAACTAGATGAGGAACTAGTCTGGCTAACTCATGAAATCGGTCAGTGTAGGCTGCGTGACCAGCCCCTATCATAGAGTGGTGATAAAATTCATCCTCTAGTTTCTGCATTTCATTGTCCGGGCAGTACTCCTCTTTCAATAACTCCTTAAATTCGTCCCATGTCATGCCTATAGCTGCTTCTCTGCCCCTAGCCTGTAGCTGTGTGTTCCACCATGTCAATGCCTTCCCTGATAGCAAACAAGCAGCATACTTCACCCTCTGATGTGTGGCACAATTGCTGATGTCGATTACTGACTCTGTCTTCTCAACCCATCGAGTATACGCCAAAGCACCTCCTATACCATCAAACTCCACAGGTTTGCATGCCGAGAATTCCTTATATGTGCATCCAATTATGTTGTTGTTGTTGGTGTTGTTGTTACTACCAGCTACATTGTTGGTGTCTCTAGTACCGTTCCCGTTCCCGTGGTTTCCCGAGTTATTCATATGATTTCCAACTTGTGTGACAATAGTGGGAAGCAAGATTTGAAGTTGTTGAGCGATGATAGCGGCAAAGTCAGGGTTTCCGCCAGTGTTGTTGTCATTGTTACCCATGTCGCTACCGCCTTCTCTACCTCCACGTCCACCTGTCATTCCACCCCTTGGTACCGCACCACCTCGGCCAGTACTGCGTTTTACTCTCTTTGGTGCCATTATCTCTGCAAGGAAAGAACCGTTGAATTCCCAATGTCTATACTTAACGTCCTCAAACATAATATCACGCCACAAATTGGTTCCTAAGGTGTCCACACCGATCTACATATGCGTGGTCGCATATGTCCACGTGAGTTGTGACGCATTTATAATTATGTTGGCCACCATAATTATAATTGCTTCATTCCACACGTGTGCATACCACCAAGCATACATGTCTCGGCGATTGGTGTTACTTAAGTAGGTAGCCAGTCTATCATCCGATTCTAAACAGTGAAGGAGGGATTTAGGGTAGGTATCTAGGAAGAGTCGCACTTGGTGTATAGGAAATTCCGTTAGGTGCTAAAGTCACTACGAGGTTTAGTCGCCAGCAGTTCCCAAAGTATCCTCAAGAGAACTCCCATCCTCGGGCAAAATCATCAAATCTATCCAGCTTTATAGTAACACTTATTTAGCTCGATCTCGCATCTCATCAAACAAGAACTGTCACGAGATCAAGTTAGATAAGTGCTCATTACTGAGCTCCATATCTTTGATGACCCAACTAGATTTTGGGACTCCCCTATTGGTACAAGGAAACTACGTTATCTAATGAGGTGGTTCTAGAAGAAATACTTAAGGAAACATATGCGCACGAAAAGTGAGTAAGGTGATAGGAAAAGAAATGATCGACTTGAGAGCGGTTATAGTCTAGGAACTAAAATGCAACCTAGTTCTCTATAACCAAGGCTCTGATACCAATCTGTCACACCCCCAAAATATCGCAGCGGAACGATAGTGTCATTGGGGTATAACGTCATAGCACAAAGTATGGATACAGAAAACGACCTCTATAATGAGACGTTTTGAAAAGTTTACCATTCGATTTCATAAGTTAAAGTTTACACAACAAGAATTCACAAAGTTTGATAATACATAAAGAGTTTACAAAACATGTCGAATGGTAATTGTTAAAAACACAAGACTCCAATGTATGCCATGCGACCCAAAAGCTCCATGAAGTGCTATCACCTTAAGACCTGAGATAAACATGCTAAAAAGTGTCAACACAATGGTTGGTGAGTTCATAAGTTTGTGATGAAATGTAAAGCCTTTCAAAAATTGTTTATGCAGCAAAGGCATTGTAAATCCACTCAGTTCCAAGTTCCGCCCATACAAAACTTGCAACCTGTGTGTTTACAACCCATTGCCAAAATATAGAATTGTCAATCTTGTTTGTAAGTAGGACATAGGTGCATACGATATATACATGTACTTAATGTAAAGAATCACAGCCAACTGAACCTCTTGACGAGTCTAACTTGTTTGTAATGTTTCATTGAATAACGAATTATATTCACCCAAGGTCACGTCATCAAGGACCCAAGGGTGGGGGCGTCAGCCCGATAGTACTATCAATACCTCTCCGCCGGCTCCCGCAGGAGTTAACCAGTTGCTAAAGTTTGTATGTTGATGCATAATTGAAAACTAGTTTAGCACATTAAGGCACATATCGCAATAAACCACACATAATGCCCAAAGTGTATAAGAAGTATATTGTAACACAATTGTATAAATGGTTTGAGTATTCGCAAGAGTGAAATAAGTATTTAAGCATGTATCTCCCCGAAATAGTTTGTAAGAATTTAAACGAGTAAAAGTGGGGTATGAACTCACCTGGTATGATGGATATGCTAACAAAATGAAGTGCACGAAAGTGAGACTCGGAAACTATCCGCAACCTAGAATGAATGTTATGACTTGAGTTATGATATGTTGTCGTGAATGCATGATTTGAAAACGTATCACCCAATATGCTACTTGAAAACTAGTTATATAAAAATATTGTTTCTTGAATATGTGACGGTTCCTTGACAAAAATAATCACTTTTGAGCTAATGGTGAAAATGTAGTTAAAACTACGTAACGGTTTTAGTAATTGACAAATCAGTTTACGTCGGTTTTGACGTAATATATACATATGAAAACTAACTCGTTTTTAAGGTCCGTTTCCCCCGAAACGTCCGTTTAGGCCCTCAAAAACCTTGATTAAAATCCTGACAGCTTACTAGCGCTGTGAATAGTGTTTTCAGCAAGTTTTTGACGCAAATTTCGGTTAACCATAACTCACTCGTTTTAAGTCCGTTTTTCAAGTTCTTTATATCCACGCGAAGGTAATTAAGTGTACTAATATATTTTTAAACTTTGGAGATTTCACAGAAAGTTTAAGTTCACTGATTGGCCAGTTAAAACTCGGACTGCATGAACAATTTTCCGGAAAATGGTAGTTTTTAAATCGTAACTTGAAAACCACGTATCTTTTTCGTTATAACTCCGTTTTAGTCCGTTCAAAAGGCCACGTTCATAACTAAAAATCTATTTTCTAAATCTTTAATAAAACTTATAAAAATGACTAACTTTTCGGAAAAATTATAAATTTCGACAGCGCTTCCGCGCTTATTTTAAAATTACCATTTTTATCTACTTGTTTAACCACAACTTCACCACAAAAATCCCTTAATCTACTCATCACCAATCCTACTAGTAAAACAACTTCATTTGATCATAACCAAAATAAATATTCATTGTGAGACTAAAAATATATATACAAACTTAAATAAACATATATAAAATTTATGCAATCATTTCCTCCAAAAATCACAACTAGACTTTGATGATCCATTTTTCAAACTTATCATTTTCATAAACTTCTAACTAGTACATACTTGTTATAAAAATTAATAGGACACATATGGGTGATAACATTTGATAAACATGAATAAAAACTACAACTTGAGCAAATATGATCATATGGACTTCATGAAATGTATGAGAAATATATATATGAAAAAGTAAGAGATGAAGTTTTATGCTTACAAATTGCTTGATGAGGTTTAAGAACAAAGGATTTATCCTAAACACCCTAGGTTTTTATTTCAAAACCTAAACAAAGAGTGTTACTAGATTGTGTAGAACTTGATTAGCAAAATTTTGGTGAGATCCTCTTGATGCTTATGGTTGGCCGTATATTTGAAAGGAAGAAGAGAGGAAGAGAACTTGACTTCACACTTGAAATGTATCTATGTGTTGATGCATAATAGATTGTAGGTAATAATACATGATAGCAAGACAAGATCCACAATTTAAGTAGAATTGATAGATCTTGTCTAGCTCATTCAATTATTTATTTCTTTTACTTATTGTACAAAAATGGTGTAAGTAAATGTTTGTATATAAAGTGTATAGATTAAATGTAACTTGTAAGATTTTATATACATTAGTGTATTTAAGGTAGTTTTAGGTAAAAGAAATTTTTAATAGATCAAAGTAAAGTATATCGAGATCATAAAAATTGTAAAAATATATTTCTTGTAAAATTTGAGCGATATAAATATTATCGTGTAGTTTTTAAGAAAAGCGTCTTAATAATATAAATTTAACGATTTATATACAAAATAAATTTAAAACATTGGTTAAACTCATTATATTATTTTTATAATCTTAATATGAGTATTAATATATATAGGAATAATTTTTGGAAGTATCGGTTCAAATGTTCAAAATAATTAATTACGCGATAGCGTTTATTTAATAAGAAAATATCGTGTAATGTAAAATGCAAAACCATGCACGAACCGTTATGAAATGATGAATATGGAATATGAGAAATGATCGGAAATTGAGAATTGTGACAGCTTTCTACATAAGTCTTGCCTTAAGTACTAACATAAAAGCCTAATTAAGCTAACTATTGCATATTAATTACTAACACTTGTAATCTAGTTTAGGAGTGATTCCAACAAACCTAGTTATTGATTATTGTTAGGTTGTTTCTTATCTTAATTGTAAATTGGCTTAGGAGTGCAACTAGGCATCATTCGTTGTATTTATTGCTTGAGTATTCTTTATGAATGTGTGACTTATGAATGAAATAGATTAGGCTTGCCGACTTCGTATGTCATAAACGAGAGATAACCTCAAAGAACTAGGGGGCACGCATACCCTACGACCTCAACCTCAAAGAAATAGATTAGGCTTGCCGACTTCGTATGTCATAAACGAGAAGTAATCGGTAGAAGTACCACCCCCTAACCAATTGCCCCGAGATATTTACCTTAGCTTTCTAAAAAACTATAAAAAGATAAAAAAGAATCATCCTCAACCCCCACCTTCTCGTCATACATTTCTAACTAGCATTATTATTCCCCTAGAGAATGATATCATTCCCCGAGGCTTACCTAATACTACACTAAAACGATTAGGTTCACTGCCTAGGAGGTTGGAAAACTTGCTCGAAGAAAAGGAAGTTCCTTTGACCGCGAACGCGCTCCGTACGCGCATCAAGTTTTTGGCGCCGCTGCCGGGGAATAGAATAGCTAGTTAGATTTCTATCTTGTTTAGGTTACCTTGCTTGATTCCTATCAAGTAAGATTTTTTCTCATTTTCATTAGCTTCCTTGTAGTCTATTTCTCTTTTTCGTGACTTTGTTCGTAGCCTTATCACTTTTCATCATGGAAGGTGATAACCCACCACCAAATCAACCACTTCCCATTGATCCACCACTAATTGACCCGCCAAGAGGCCGTACTCTTGGTGAATACTCTAGACCGAGCCATCAAGGCTATAGGAATACCATTGAGCTCCCCGATCAAGCTCAAACTACGGCCCTGCGATCCGACACCATCCAGTTGGTGCAAAACGGATGTGCATTCCATGGACTTTGTTCTGAAGATCCTAATCAGCATCTCAAGGATTTTCTAAAAATCGTTGACTCTATCGACCTTGATGCTACCACTTGGGAGACCACGCGCTTGCGTCTCTTCCAATTTTCCCGACGGGACCAAGCTAGTAATTGGCTTGAGCGACTTCCCGCTGGATCCATTTCAAGTTGGGATGATCTCACCACTCGTTTGCTCGCCCAATTTTTCCCATTGGGGAGAACTACCAAACTTAGGAATGACATATTGATGTTCCAACAACGTCAAGGCAAAACTTTCTACGAGGCATGGACTCGATTCAAGGACTTGCTCCATAAAGTCCCTAATCAAGAAATCGATCTTTGGCTTCAAGTCCAAATCTTTTACGATCATGCCAACTTCCTCACCAAGCGATCCATTGACCGAGCAGCCGGTGGAAGGCTTAGCGATCTTAGCGCGGAAGAATCATGAGATATCATAGAAGAGCTCGCCGGTCAGAGCTACGAAGAGTGGAGTGAATCTCATAAAACCCCCAAAAGAATGGTGAATGCCATATCAATACCTCATGGGCCTTTCAACATCACCAAAGAGCAAATTAGTGCTCTTGAGAAGAGGATCGATTATCTAGTTGAGAGGCAAAAGAAAGCACCTGGACCAATCCATCGAGCAACTGTTAATTTCACTGACTCTACCAACCACCCAACACCCCTCTCTGAATCACCTAGCCGTGAAAAAAATCCCAATTATGTATGACGCTTCCGTTCTACATCTCCAATCCCACTTTAGCAAGCTTCAAAACACAAATGAGTGAATACATAGCAGCCCATTCAGAAAGATTAGACAAATTTGAAGAAGAGGTTTATAGGCAAAGGGAAGAAATGCAAGCAAAGATTGCGGAGATGATGAACTTGGTGAAAGAGTACACTAAGACAAAGGTTACCGAGAAGGTGTTAGTGAGAAACGATGACCGCGCTACCCCCTTTTTGTTTGTTAATGCCATTTCCATTGCTTCCGATAAGGGTGGGGTAGTTAAGAAAAAGGACATTGAGACTGCCAAGAGCAGCAAGAGTAGTAAGGAAAAGGATGAGGCTCAGAATGATGATAAACCCAAAATCATTGATGAATACCTTAAGCATGAGATCAATAAAAAAACAATTGTTAACCAGGTGAACAAGTTTAGGTATAATGATGCTCTTAGGAAAGCCCTCTTAGGTGAGATAAAAGAGGAAGAATATGACACCATGCCTATGGGACCTTTGTACGAGGCAATTCTAAGGAAACCAGTAACTAAGTAACAAAAGATTTATGGGAACTTCATAATACCATGTAACATTGGTGACTTAGAGAAGATAAAAGCCTTAGCTGATCAGGGATCCGATGTAAACATAATGCTGCTATCAGTCTATAGCAAGTTGACTAAGGAAGAGACAACAAAGACCAATCTTAGACTCTCATTGGCAAATCATTCATATGTTTATCCCTTAGGAAAAGCGGAGAATGTTTTAATTGAGGTTGCATGTGTTATCTATCCGGTGGACTTTGCAATTGTAGACATTGAGGAAGATAAACACATGTCAATAATCCTTGGAACACCTTTCCTGGCCACCGCCAAGGCAACCATCAAATGCAGTGAGGGTGTCACGATACTCAAAAGTGGAAAAGAAAAAGTTAGGATACCTATTGCTCCGAGATATCCTTTGAAGATTAAGGAGAAGATAAAGAATAAGAATTCGCGGGTCTCCAATAATGTTGTTAAGAAGAAAATTGTTGATTGAAAAAAAAGGATTAGAGATTTTGTGAGTGAGGGGATGGATTCGAAATTGTGGAAACATGATTAAAACATAGGTTACAACTACACCACGGAAACACTCCCTAAAAAGAATTTTTGGAAGGAGACAAGGTGCTTTTGTATAGATCAAAATTAAAAGCATTAAAAGGCAAGAATAGGCCAAAATGGTTTGGACCCTATACGGTGAAGGAGACAATATAAGTAGTGAAACCATTATCATATTAGACGAAGATGGGAGGGAGTTCACGGTAAGCATACAACGTATACGACCCTATGATGAACGCTTACTAAATGAAGAAGATGACGGTAAGGAAGTCACGTAGGAGCACGACTTCGAGTCTAGCTACAAGTCTCATAAATAAAGAAAAGCACTTCGTGGGAGGCAACCCATGCTTAATTGTTTGCTTGTTTTTGTGTGTCGTATATCTTTTTCATTGTTGTTTATTATCATGTTAGACTTTGTGAAAATGCTTTATTTTGTCTTTAAACTAGTCTTAATTACATATAAAGGTATTTTACAAAAAGATAAGTGTAGGGAAGATCACATACGTTTTTTAAGAACATGAACATGAGAATTATGTGAAGATCGTTGTAAGCTCTTAGACGAGGTCTAATATTATATCTAGGAACACATAATAATAAAGGCGGAATATTCAAACATAGAATCAATATTATTATGAACAAGGTTTTTCATTCACCATCTCTAACTAAACAATAATAAAGATCAAAGACTTGATCTAATACTAACTAGCTAAACCCTAGGCGTTTTCCCTACGCCTAGGTTCCCACACACTCACACACCTTTAGACGTCTACATCTTGTACATCCAATAAAACTAATGACCCTATGTCTCTTTATATACTAGAGACATCTAGGGTTTACAAGAGAAGTCATAATACAATTAGGAAACTAAATATTCTTTTAAGCATATCTTCTAGAATCTTCCAAATCCTCCATTTTTTTGTAGTTTCACTTCTTGTCACTTTTAGTCCTTCATGTTTCATTCTTCTTGTTTTGTATCATGAAATCTATAATAGACCCAACAATCTTCCCCTATTTGATGGTAACAAAACAACCACGATTCTTGTACGAACTTCCCTAGACAAAGTAACAGAAGTTGAGATAATTAAATCTCACCATGAATGAAACATTCTTGTCTTCCTTTGTCTTCCCCTGAATCCATGCAATACCACTCAAACATCTCTTCCCCTTTTTGTTATTATCCAAATAGGGAACGTATGCAAATAATGATCTTGACCACCACGAACGAATATCATACTTCCAATCTAAGACTTCCAATGCTTCAAATCGCCCACCATTACGCATCATAAGAAAAATATATTCAAAACAATAGAAAACTCCAACTAGCAGTAGTAATAATGATCAACAGTAGTAAAAATCAAACACTTCCCCTTGAGTGATGCATGTAGATCAAATGATTCTTCAAAATCTGTAGGCTTTATTTAATGATTACTTGTGAAGAAAACCAAATATAACGAATTTGATGAAGAAGTAGAATTTCCCAAACTTGTGTCTTAAATCTTGTACTATCCACGAAACTCCATACTTATACCTACCAAATATAAGTAGACCGCAATCCCTTGACAAGAATCCTTAACTAGTATTAGACACTAAGCACTACAATGTAACTCCTTCAAGTGATAGCCAATGTGTGCATAGAGCATCATAAGAAAAATCACACGTTGCTAGATTCATCAAGCTAGATAATAAGAACACAAACCAAGTAATTCCACTTCACCTTCAAATAAGTGATAAATAATCCTCTTCGTAATCAATTATTCAATGAATCAAATACAAGCCTTTTTGAATCCTTTTAAGAACATAAATTTCTTCCTGTGTGTGTGAACCAAACAACCATTCTGTGTGTGTCATCCAAAAATCCATAACCATTATCACGCTCGACTTCCCCTTAAATCGAAAACCATATGAGAAAGAATCAGTACCTTGAGCAGTACTTTGAGAACAACAATACGTTCAATAATCAGCAGTACTTTCAAATTCCAAGCAGTACTTTCAGCAGTACTTTCACATAAAAGCTCAGATGGAAGATACCTTTGGTGGAAAGTTATATTGATATATAGAGAACATCCACCCAAAATTTCGTTACGATCCAACGGTTAACGAAAAAGTTATGATCGTTTCAAAACAGTGCTGTTGTAACCTTACGAAAAATCAGCTGCAGATTTCGATTGCTTATATCTTTTGATTGAAGGCTCCGATTGACAATCCCTTCGGTGAGATTAAAGATAGATATACTGAGATGCACCAGAAAAAATTTTAGCTCGATCCAACAGTTCCATAAAAGGTTATGCCCTCTTGAAAACAGTGCGGCAGAAGTATTACGAATTTTTGACAGCTTCAAATTTTTCTTCATTCTTCTTCAAGAAAACCTTGTAGATCCCTAGATATCACGAGCCCCAGGCTCTGATACCACATGTGAAGATCGTTATAAGCTCTTAGACGAGGTCTAATATTATATCTAGGAACACATAATAATAAAGGCGGAATATTCAAACATAGAATCAATATTATTATGAACAAGGTTTTTAATTCACCATCTCTAACTAAACAATAATAAAGATCAAAGACTTGATATAATACTAACTAACTAAACCCTAGGCGTTTTCCCTACGCCTAGGTTCCCACACACACACACACCTTTAGACGTCTATGTTGTTGGAGAAATATCGGAATGGAATCTTGGGTTGATCCGGTCAGCTAATGGTAGGTAGAGGTCTGGTCCAGTCAGTGTAGTATGGAGCTTTATCAGGTCTGGTGAAGTCGATGTTTGATTCAGGATTGAGCCAATCAATGTTGTTAGACATGGCTCGTGCAATGTTATCAAGCTGGTATTCTACTTCAATTGCACTTTCTGAGCTGTCTTTAAGTAGTTGAAATGCGTTGTTCTTGATTCGCTTCAACTCTGCCTTAGTCATCTTCTTTACGTTGAACGTTTCCTGAATAAGCTTCACATGCTCCATGGTACGGCCATCTACCATTTCTTGACCTTCTGGTAAGGAGGGGGTGGCATTAACAAGTCTAGAAAACCAGTCATATTCTTCGGTTGTATCGTCATCTAGCCATGAGACAACATTGGTCTGAGTCTTCTTCTTCTTTGGATTTGATGAGGACTCTAGTATCTTTGTTGTGGCGGGAGAAGTGGGTTGTTGTTGGCGCTCTGGGATCTCTTCATCGTCACCACCAGTGTATTCGAAATGATCACTGGTTTTCTCTGTTGATGGTGGTAACTCAAAGTCCTGAGGTTTGTCTGTAGCATCAGAACTTGGAGGAGATCTTCTTTCGATGGGAGTCCTTTGGGGTTGTCGTGGCATAGAGGAGGATTCATCAGACTTCTTCTTGCGTTTCGACTCTTTGTCTTTATCCGCATCATCCTCATCTCTTGGACGCTTTGGCTGTTCAGCTACCGCTCTGCATGAAGTTTTGAGTTGGTAATCCAGCAATGCGTCAAACAGTTTACCTTCGTCAGAGGTAAATGTTGCAGATCGTTTTGACATTTGAAGTACAAGCTTGGAAACCAATTCTAAATCAGATAAAGCTGTAGGCTCAGTTGGGTTGATTGTAACTGTTAAAGGCGTTGATCTTATTGTTTGCTTGGCTAACTGCATGAGATTCGGATAGAGTTGTCTGGTGAACATTTCTCTTGTCACGCCAGGGACAGTGTCGAGAAGAAACTTGTGAGTGTTAGGAATTAGAAAATTCCATAGTGAAGTGTCGGTCACCCCAAATATTATCTAGCATAAGTTAGCTCGTAGACTTGTCGTTATTAACATTACTTAATAGTTTATTAGTTAGTTTATAGCGTAGTTTAGTTTAGTGCAACACCGTGGAGGAAGGACGGGTCTTTACCCACTGTATACCTGATCCACAGGCCGATAGGAGGTCGTATTCTTTGTAACTATAAATACCCCTTCCATCCATGGAAGAGTTGTGGCTTCTTTGAATAAACCTTTCACTTTTGATAAGCAACTCTCTTTCAAGAACCTCCTCTCAACTCTCTTCATCTTTCAACATGGCTTACTTGTTTAATCACAATCCTAGACCACCCGAATCATCAAACAACATAATATTCACGATCCTACAATTGGTACCAGAGCCAAGGTTGTGTTGTTTTGATGATTTGAATGGTTTTTCATGTGGTTTGGTATGCGGTTTATTGAGTGATTCTTGCATCCGTTGTGTTATTCTGTTGATGTGGTTTCGATACATGGTTTTAAGCTGATTATTGGTGATATTCTTGTGGTCGGAAAATGTGTCTTTTTCGTATCTAATGTGTTTACAGCTGTTCATTTTCATGTGTATCCTTCATGGTCCAAACCTGTTGTACGTGGTCATGTTAAATCAATGGGTCTAAATTTGAGTCCATTATTTCTGTTTCTGGATGATGTTCATTGTTTGCTTGGATGCGAGTTGGTCTTATTCATACATGCGAGTTGGTCAGGTCATGTTGGCTTGCTTTTGAGTGAGTTGTTACAGCTGCGTGTTGAGTTTGCTAAGTTGCGAGTTGCCACATTTTTTGAAAGCGAGTTGATAGTATTGACTGTCATGACTCAATGTATTCCTGGATGTGAGTCGTTATAATGTCCAGATACAATGAATGTTAAGCGAGTTGGGTTTATGGTCAAGTTTCAATGCGAGTTGATAAGTCCTAAGCGAGTTGGTGTGGGTATGCGAGTTTTGTTCTAAGCGACTTGGCATATGCGAGTTGTCATAAATTAATGTCAAAAACGAGTTGTTATGCTGCACAAATGCGAGTAAGAGATGCGAGTTAGGGATGCAAGTTGGAGATGATGCGTGTTGATGATGCGTGACAGAAAGGATGAAGAATGATAGACAAGCCTCATACTTACAACCAACTCATGATCTCAGTTTTCAATTTCGTGGTATATTATCAAGACCATCTTGGGTCTAAACACACGAATCACATAAACCATCACAGATCCACACATACTCATCAAATAACGAATCACAAACCTCTTCTCAAAATTGAAACAACAAGACTCATAATGAAATTACAAATAGATCTCAGAATATTCATCATCGATCTTTGTGTGAAGTATCTACTTCAATACATGTACGAATTTTTTATGAAAAAGAAGATAACAATGGTGTTATTTCACTTGTCATTATTCGTTCTATGCTATTACAAGTCTAGTTTCATAACTTTGAAAGATTAAATCTAAATCACAAGTAAGACAGTTTCTGATTTACATATACTGTTTGTTTTTTCGAACATCAAGAAATTGGAATGTAACAAATATGTTATCTCCGTATCCCTTGTTCGTTTATTAAAATCATAACATCAAGATATCACAAACGTTCACATCAAAAAGACAAATCTTACCCGAGATCCTTTATCTAGATCTTGATGTCCGATTCATCACCTCTAGCCATCCCTGTGGCAAGGTCAATCAAATCATTATCTTAAAGCCATCCCTGTGGCTTATGAAGGAACGAGATAATGAGATTGAAGAAAATAGGCGTACTGTTAAGGAGTTTTTTTTCGTTGTGAGAAAGGGGGCGGAGAACATTCAGATATGTGATTAGGGTTTGTCTATATTTAAGACTGATTATTATTTGGTCATCTGAAGATATGTATCGTTATATATCCCGAATGTGTAGGGTTAAGCGGATTTGGATTTCCTGTACATGGGCCTCTGTAAACAACATTTGGATGGGCCATAATATTAAGTTGATATTTGGACTTGGTATAACAAACTTATGGACTGGACTGGATAATTGGACATTGGGCTTAGGAAAGTGGTGTGAGGACTTGAAGCTAATCGTTGGAATGGATAGTGGGTCTTGTACCAAATGACATAAACGTTTTTTTTTATTTTGACATAATTTGAAACGTTTTATTTTGTGGCCGAACTTATATTAACTAAACTTGGACCGGATAATTATGCTTCTTGGTCAAGACTATTGTCGGATTTGGGCTAGGTCAAATTCTTGTTGATGCATTATACGTCAAAGATATTGGAATACAAGAGAGGATCATTGCAAGAATGTACATGGATTGGATCGGGTTGAATTGTTATTTATACCAGGCTTGTAAATTACATGTGATGATATTAGAATTTGATGATTGGACTGATGGGCTTCTCATAATTGAATATATAGGATAGTTGAGTATATGTGATTATATGAGATTTGATGAAGACATTTGACAATGAGATGTGGTGTGATGATTAGAATCGTTATGTTATGATGATTGGTACTTTGGTTGATACATTTTCACAGAGAATATTATGTTACGGCTTGAATCGTAACTGAAACTTGGTTGACTACGAGGTTGTTTGGACGATTTCTCTCATTTCGATTTGAAGTAAGGTTTTTCGGGCGCGTTTACTTATTTCGTCTTCTTTCTTTCTACCCTTCCGCGAAGATGACTTGTTTGGGCGTTTATAGAGGGTGATAAAGACTTGGCTATTTAGTTACGGGTGTGATTCTTTCTCTCTGAACCCACAATGTAGCTATCACTTCGGTGTCTCACGCAGTTGAGGATACGTCAATAGGTTTTGTACATTGGGTACACCGTTTCTTTTTCACGAGTATTAGTACAAGTTTAAGTAACAAATCTGGGGAATTTTACGTCATGTTCGAGTTTGATATATCGGGTTTACTTCTCCATGTGGTCACTGCAACAGCCGACAGAATTCGTGAATGATGTATTTTCCAAAGGGTTGGTTGGATAAGATGTAATCAGCAATTCCCATGAGATATTCTGAACATTTATGATACCTCACAGTCTAAGCAAATTTTCTCAAGAATCTTCAGTGTGATCCTTCAAGATGTTTACTTATGACAAGAACTTTTCTTGCAAATGGTCATACACGTTAATGATGCTTCCGAAAGTTCGAAACCATCATGGGGGAGAAATGTGTACTTTGAGTAGTGCATACAACTCTACTTTGTATGGTTTGTGAAGTTTTCTGCATATGGGTTAAGAATTGTTGAAGAGTTGATGATGTTGTTGTTGTTGGATAATGAACCGTTGAAGAACCGCTGCATGTTCCCCTAAAACAGAAATTCACAGAAACCAAAATTGGCATTACACATTCAAGCTGACATTGTTTACGGTTTAGTCTTGATTTTGTAAAATCCCGCGAAAGAATCTATTTCTCGGTTTAAATCATAGATTTGTAAAATCCCGTGACAATGGAAACATCCTGGTAATTGTAAAGTGCATTTCCGGATCTATCTTACGGTTTATTCTTGGTTCTGTAAAATCCCGCGAAAGAAACTATTTCTCGGTTTAAACCATTGAATTGTAAAATTCCGTAATGATGGAACCATCTTGGAGAAAGGAAAGTGTATTTCGAGATCTCTTTTGATGCTGGTGCTACAGTTTCTGTTTCAAAGAAGGGATAAAAGGGTGTACTTCATGAATTGGATGTGTGTTTGGATATTCGTCATGGCAGTTTGGTTATTACATGGTTTTACGGGGTTATGTGCTTTTAACCATGGTCGGGATGAAACCATTATCATAGTTCACTTAAAATGTCAAAGGAGGCTAGATTTGAGCTTTTAACAAGAAGATATGACAACTGCGTTAATTCAGTATTATTTATTTGAGGTTGGAGTGAAATATCACGGGCGAGTGTACTTAGTATCTGAAGGTATCGGGGATGGTTGGATGAAGATTCTTCATGATCCTTGTTCGAGCTTATTATCAAAAACAAAGACTTGGAAATCTAGTTATTGTTGGGTGTCGTTTACCTTTTCTTTTGCCACTTGGGGGAATTGGGCTCATACCACTACAAAATAACTATCACTTTAAGGAGTTACGTTGTAGTGCTCAATATCACATTCAATTGTGGATTTTCAAGAGGTGGTGTACGTCTATACTTGATGGTTGGTTGGATGAAGAGTATAGAGTACTTAGAGAGTACTTAGAGATGCTAATGGAAATCGGCACCGTTCTTTGTTACATATGTGCAAGTATAAGTCACGAGTTCGGGTTAGTTTACTTCAGGGTCAAATTCATCATATTGGGTTTTCTCCTTCAGCTGTGACGACATATAGCCTACTGAATGATAATGGGGTGATTACAAGTTTGCCAAGAGTAGATGAATAGAGAGAGATTAATGACGTCTGTTCACATCAGTTCAGGCCTCGTACTCCAAAGAAAAGAAATGTGTACGTTTCAGTGCGCATTATCTTTGAAAGAAGAGAAATCTTCTTATGACGTATGAACACAACAGTTCATGCCTCGTTCCCTAAAGAAAAGAAAAGTGTACGCTTCAGTGCGCTTTATCTTCTGAAGAAGAGAAATCTTCTCACGTATGACCATTCTCATCAACATGCTTCATACTTTTTCCATGCGCTTCAGTCATCAAGTGAACCGGGCTACCACTGATTGTTTTCTCATTCCACTTGCTCAATTATAATGAAGATGGCGACATCATGTGCTGACTTTGCGAGAGAGAAGTGTGAATAGAACAGTCGGATGATTTTCACTTATTTAATCAAGAATGGCAACTCCGTATGCAATTCTTGAGGGGGAGAAGAAGTGTGAAATTACTGCATGGTTGATTGATTTATGAGAATATATGGTCTTACGGCTCCTAACTCATGTAAGAACCGAGCTTCTTCTTATCGGGTCATCGTTACATGGAGTTTCTTCTAAGAGCCGTTAGTTGACATCTTCACAAGTTGATATGAGTTTATTGACAAAGTGCTTCTGGTTAATGCTTCACGTACACATCAACATGATGATTCCGAACAATCTCTCTGTTCTTGTTTGATGTAATTGGTAGTTTGGTGTTACCATCTTATGTGTTCGTTGCGGCCTGATTTCTGATTTCCTTGATGAACATCTTTCTGTTCTTGTTTAATTGGGAGGGATTTTAGTTAAGGGGATTTGCAAGATGTAAGTTGATTGGGATGCTTTTTGGTAATGTTCTTGTTTTTGGTGAGTTGAAGATGTTGACTTTCTATTCCCCAACTGGACAATCTTGAAGAAGGTCGAGTCTACAGTCGGTTCTACATTTTCTGCTGCATGTTAGAAGACTAAAGACGAGTTGCATTTGATTATCCAAAGACTTCTTCTTAATCTGGGCCTTTATCAAACAGATTGTCGGTTTAGGGGAGAGCAATAATTGGGGGAGGGTGAAATGTTTGATTTAATCCCCAATTAGACTTGCTCATATTCTTCAGCAAGTTGATTCTCACTAGAGTTCAAGTGTTCTTCTCATAAAGATTTCAAGTATTTGGGCTGATAAGATGTTGCTGATTCTGAAGTATCAAAACCAGCAAGGGGGAAGGAGATAAGCATCTAAACACGAGTAAACTTGATGAACTTAATACTTCTAAGTAATTGAAGATATCCCGGGAAGACAAATGTTATTACCGCAGAGAAACTCAAGGTTTGACTCATGGCGAGTAAACTTGATGAACTTAACTCTTTAAAGTGATTGAAGATATCCCGGGAAAACAAATGTCATGACCGCAGAGAAACTCAAGGTTTTACTCATCAAGGCGTTTAGTGTTCTTATTCCAACTACGTGGGGGAAGAGATGTAAGAGTTAGTTTCTGATGATGAAAGAGGTACACAAGTGTGTGATGATTTCGATGTTATCGCAATCATCAGGGGAGAGAGAATTGTGTACATTGGGGGCGCTCAGCTGTGTTACTTGAGGGCTTAATCAGTGATTCAGAGATATAATCACTTATTCCGGTGTTGACATCCGCAGAGATTGTCACCCGCAGAGATAATCAGTGATTCGGCCTGCTTCCTTCAATGTTATCGGTTATTCTCTTTTTGGGCATTCGGGTACTTCGGGTTCTTGAGCTTCATACACTTTCTTCAGGGGGAGAGAAAAGTATACATCGGGGTTATTCTTTGGCTATTGGACTTAATCTGATACTTCGATGGTATAAGTTTCTCTGTCTTCGGGTATATGTGTATTCGGGTTCGTGAGCTCTAGTCTAAGAGACTGCCTACTTCATCAATTCATCTACTTGGGGGAAGTGGTCTCGCGACACCTGTTGGAATGGATTGCGTCAGACTTCAGTGGTAATGAAATTTGAGAAGAGTTATTTTTGTGTGGGATGATACGTTGCTGTTCTTGTTGATGATATAACCTCGAACGAAGAATCACGGTGAAAGGAGCAGCGAGATTTATGATAATGGTGTGCTTCTCTGTGCACCTGGCTAAGGAAAGCTTGAAATAGAGCTTCGAATCTGCTCAGCTAAAGGATTTTCGGTTTGGGGGAAGCTACCAAAGTCTCACTTTCAAGTGGCTCAATTTCTCTCTTCGATTCAAGAGTCTTGGATGCTTTGGTGGTGAATGTTTAAGAGATGATGACTTCTTTCTTCTACGCGGTGCTGCTCGATATCCATATCTTGGTACTCGTATCATCTTCATTCTTAAACTATATCATCTTCTCTATCTTTGTATATATTTATCTGAAAAACAAAATACAAAAATATAAAACCAACAAAAAGAAAATAGAAAAATATAAAACCTTCAAAAAACCCATAAAATTCAGAAAATATGAAAAAGTCCAAAAATATTGTTTTTCTAAGACATGTCTTCTGGTATCGATAACATCTACGGTCTTAGAAATGTCATTCATTAATGGCACGGGACCATAGATGAAGTTCGAGCAGGAGGTGTAAATATTTCTTTTTTATCATGTCTTTAAAAAAAATAAAAAATAAAAAATAAAAATAAATAAATAAATAAAATGGCTTACAGTTATTTCAGACTGTAACCCGCGCTTCAAAAATGGTTTACAGTTACTTCAGACTGTAACCCGGGCTTAAACTATGGCTTGCAGTTACTTCAGACTGTGACCCGTGCTTAAAACTATGGCTTGCTATTATTTCAGATAGCAACCCGTCTTTTCAAGAAAGGAAAGTGCTGCACTAAACATACTTTCAAAAAATATCGTGCACTTATCCTAAAACAAATTGAGGAAAGTATGTCGAAGGACTGCTGTTCCTACACAAATGTTTTTCCGTCTAAAATTCTTCAGAAAATTATTTGTTGTTTTTCAAAATTGGTGGAAAATGAGTTGCTTGAAAATCAATCAGTTTCAGAGTTTTAGTAAAAATTGAAAACTCAATCAATTACTTCAGCGCTTTTAAACCTTTGAAGAAAAATGAGTCATTGATTGAGGGGGAGAATGTTTTCAAACTTATATCATCTAACTTGCTTTCTTAATTATCCTAATATGCTTAATTAAAAATGATGTTAACCTATGTTGAAGGACTAGGTGCCTAGGATATGATTGCTAGGATTAGATGATTAGAGTTTGATAAACACATTATTCCCATACCTTATATGATCTGATTGATATGTTGGATTGACTTTTATTAGTCGATTGATGTTTGGGTGTTGTCGACCACCATATATTTGTATGTGTGTTCACTAACGTATGCAAGTATATTGGTATATAAGAATGTTCCCGATCCGGATCTCACAATTGAAGAAGATTGGATGCCAAAAGGAAAGGGTAAATATATCTTGGGTTGACAAATGAAGAAACGGAGCTTAATTGGACTTCTATGGAGAGTTGGTATAAATGCAACGTAAGAGGTCTCACTGCATCAGCAGATGGTTTTCTTCTAGGTGATTGAAGAAACGGAGCTTAATTTGACCTCAGTTGGCATTCAAAATGCAACGTAAGAAGAAGTCTCACTGCATATGCAGACGGTTTTTCTTCCAAGCCCTACAGCAGCAACAGAAGCTTCTCAACCACCTAACGAATCTTTGTGCAGGATACCATTTTTAAACAATTTTTGAGTAAATTGAATTAAATTGTTTTGAAAATGGAAAAATGTTGTTTTGAAAATATATTGGACTAAATTTTGAAAATCACCGGACTTCATTTTATCAAAACTTAAGTCACTAAATTATCGACTTCGGTCATCGATTGAGGGGGAGAGTGATTTAAAATAAGTTATTTTCAATCAATATTGCTTCATAAAAGTCCGGATTGTACAATATAAGTGGTGATCTAAAGATTTAATGTTATGTCATGGTATGATATTTTTTCTTTAGAATCAAGGTCTTTCAAAATGACATTTTTTCTGTTCTTGTTTGATTGTGAAATTGTTTTGTTTTACTTAAAAGATCTCTTAAAAAACTATCATACCTGACACTAACAATCTTTAATGTCTTAAAATGGTCCTTATCTGTCATCTTTGAAAATTGAATCTTGCCACGTCTTTCCCCAAATTTTTCTAAATGATTTAAATCAGTTGGGATCACAAATCTCAAATGGTTTGATATTTCTGATCGGGGTAGAGATCGTGTTTTAAATCTCAAATCTGTTTTAAATGGAATTGGTTTTAGTCCTTTAAAGGCACTCCTGCTTCCATGTGCCAAACGATTTCAATATACATAACGCACATGTTGAGGAGGAGGATTTATCCAAAAACCAGATGAGTATTTAAACAAGGCCACATTTTCTCCCATGTTTTCTAAACCTAATTAAATCACTTGGGATCCAAAATCTCAAAGGGTTTGATATTTTTGATCGGGGGAGAATTTGTGATTTAATAATGAAATTTGATAAAAGGTGATCGTTTTGATTTAATTGTGCACGCTGCTCGCTCATATGTGCTAAACGCTTTCGAATCTTGAAGCACATATTGAGGGGGAGCGAATAAACTATCGAGGTACGAAAGCTTTTTAAAGTGATTTATAAAGTACCTTGATTGAGTTTTCAAATGGTTTCTTAATGGCTCTTGTGATTGTGGATGTGCTTCAAAAGAACTCTTGCCTCTATGTGATAAAATGATTTCAAATATCCTATGCACATATTGAGGGAGAGATTTTACCAAAGAAAATCAAATGGCTTTTTCTATGAAAATTGTGATCAAAGAAAATATTTCAAAGTCCTCTTGCCTCCGTGTGCTAAACAATTTCTAAATCATATGCACATGTTGAGGGGGAGGTTTTCTAAATGATCAAAACTATTAAGGTATAAAATGCTTTGATCTCGTATCACAAGTACCTTGATTGTTTTTCCAAATGATTTTTCAATTGGTTTCATGGAAGATTGAACTGTACCAAAAGACCGACCATTTTACTTTATGTATGGAGTTATAAGGATGGTTAGGTTAGGCATTAGTTCCCACGATCCGCCAGAGCCGGAGGGATCTACCCAGGGACAATCCACTAGATAGTGTAGAGTCCTTAGGTATGATGTAAAAAGGAGAAAAATGAGAATATGGGAAGAGTGCGGACTGAGACAGAGCTAGTACTGGAATAAACCCAACAAGGTTCTAGTTATGAAGTCTTGGTAAGCACTGAAGGGGTTGAAGAATGAAAAAGAATTGGAATGTAAAAAGGGTGAAAAGAAATAGCCCTCCAATAATTCAACCTTAGGGCAGTAACCGGGTTCAATTCATATGCTACTGGTGGTTACTAAGGTAACACTGGTATTGAAGATAAGACGTCATGGACCCAGTGACGCACTGCACTAAACTTCCCAAGCTACTCAAGTTCCTCTTAAAAGGGCTTGTTTCATTCTCACGGGGAACCTACATAATCTATAGACTTTCTCTTAGAGATTGTTGATATTGAAGAAGGAGACCCTCTCCCTAGTCTCCGACACAGGAACCAAATGTGCACAATTGAGTCTAGAGCCAAGAGATCATCCACAATATCTCGTTAGGACACTAAATTCTTGAAGACTTGCTTTTTCACACAATGTGGAATGTAAGTATATATTAAGAGTCCTACGCATTATCCTTGTGGTATTGCCAGAACATCCGAGTGATATGTAAAAATATTCACGATGAAGATGGAAATCCTTCTAGAGCCAACATCTAACAAGCTCTTGGTGGCTGACATGTGAGATCTTGCAAAAGATCAAACTTGTGACAACTGGATAGAAACGATGGGGCGATTCACTCGTGAATCAACCTTGGTCCAGGAAATGAATTGAC
The DNA here is from genome assembly GCA_019973895.1 of Chrysanthemum seticuspe. Classification (NCBI taxonomy): domain Eukaryota; kingdom Viridiplantae; phylum Streptophyta; class Magnoliopsida; order Asterales; family Asteraceae; genus Chrysanthemum; species Chrysanthemum seticuspe. The sequence goes on along the minus strand of BPTQ01000009.1, from coordinate 212,923,408 downwards.
GAATACTTTTGGAAAAACCGTTCGATGTGCAAACCTTCTTTTCTCTAGCACGTCGAATGTGTGCTTATGTTTTCAAACACAAAAAGTATCTCTGATTGAAAAAATACTTTTAGAAAAACCGTTCGATGTGCCAATCTCTTCTTTTCAAATCATTTTTCATCAATCAGTGAATCAGTGAATTGTTTTTCAAATCATTTTTCATCAATCAGTGAATCTCAATTCGCTGGTTCACTCACTCCGTGTTGTCTTCTTTGAGACGTTCTGGTTTGAGAACAGCTAGAACAACTGCGAAACCCTGTCAAGGATATTCTTCGGAATTTTACCTGATCACAGGCAGTAGTTGTACTGATCAACGGGGAACCGTGGGCCGTGTACCTCAATTCAACGAAAGTGATCAAAGACACTTTCGTGTGTTTTATTGCTAACTGTTGTTTGCAGGTACAATTGGACGGTTGCAGCTGATCAGAATTGAGCGGTCAATCTAAAGCCGCATGCTCACAGCATCCACTCTTAATTTGAAGAAATCATGACTGGTGCATATCTACATAACCTGGCTCTGATATTTCATACTATGCTTCTGCTTCGCTGCTGCAAATATCATGAGCCAGTAGGGCTTCCGCTACTCTGATGGAAAGATGTCATGATTCAAAAGTGTGAGCATGTTGGTCCAAAAGTCACAACTTCACATGATGGCAACACAATAAAGGGTGATCCAGAGATTTACTGTGGCTGATGATCTCAATGAAAGCTCGAAGATCATCAAAGATGTGGATCAGTTAAACGCCTCCACTAAAAGTACAAATCAATGCGGACTTTGAAGTTGCACTACTTAAGCACAAAGATTGCGAAAGTGAAGAATTAAAGTCTACGAGCTCAAGACTGAAGATAAAATAGAATGCTAGGATTCGAAATGTAAAACATGGGGTGACCTCCCTTAGGGGGAGATTGTTAGGAATTAGAAAATTCCATAGTGAAGTGTCGGTCACCCCAAATATTATCTAGCATAAGTTAGCTCGTAGACTTGTCGTTATTAACATTACTTAATAGTTTATTAGTTAGTTTATAGCGTAGTTTAGTTTAGTGCAACACCGTGGAGGAAGGACGGGTCTTTACCCACTGTATACCTGATCCACAGGCCGATAGGAGGTCGTATTCTTTGTAACTATAAATAACCCTTCCATCCATGGAAGGGGTGTGGCTTCTTTGAATAAACCTTTCACTTTTGATAAGCAACTCTCTTTCAGGAACCTCCTCTCAACTCTCTTCATCTTTCAACATGGCTTACTTGTTTAATCACAATCCTAGACCACCCGAATCATCAAACAACATAATATTCACGATCCTACAGTGAGTATATTCTCTGGCAGTTCTGTTCATTTCACCCTGTAAATCTCTATTAAGAAGCTGTTGGATTTGTTCCCTTTCTCCCAACATCTCGTTTATCACTTTCTGAAGTAGATTGATTCTGTCCGCAAGCTGATCCAGTTTCTTGTTGACCACAGTCTTCTTCCTTGCTTGCCTGAAAACTTTAACAATCTTAGACTTAGCTCGTGATGCCCAAGTGTTAGTAGGTTTCTTAACTGATTTGGATGCTGATCTTGTGGTAGCCTTTGATGATGGTGGCGAGGAATGAGAAGATGAGTCTGACGATGATGATTCATGAGGAGGCTCAGAGTGCTTTGGTGGCTCAGAAGTTTGTTCCTTGCTATGTGCGGGACTATCTAGAAGATAATCTTTCGCTTCCTTTTCGGCTTGAGCCTTTTCTTCAGCAGCCTTGACCCTAGCTTCTTCATCTGCATGAGCTTGAGCTTCTTTTTCAACTTTTTCTTTAGCTTCAGCCTCAACATCTTCATCAGGAATTTTCTCAGACTTTTCCTTTTCTGGTTCCTCAAAGTCATAGACGATAGAATCCTCAAGTTGCTTTTGTTGTTGTTCGTGGGTGGTGGTACCAGTTCCCTTATTGGGTTGATTAACCGCATCGGAAACTGGTGTAGATAGTACACCACCACTTGACCCTCCGGGGCCACGAGTTTGTTGCTGTTCGAACTCTTTGGTAACGTGTTGAAGTCTGAGGTTCTTGAGCTTCTTTATGTAGTCTATGTCTTCATCCAGTGGCTCATCATCAGAGCTCTCTTCTTCCTGCTCTTGCACTGGAGTTTTCCCTTTATTAGACTTGGGACTTAGAGGTTTTTCAACTATTTGTGTATCATCAACAACAGATTCTGAGTAGGTCACCTCTTCATCTTATTCAGTTCCCTCTGAGTCCTCATCCATTAGTTTGGGTTCTGGTTTAGGATTTTGAATAGCAACCGTTGATGGTACTTTCCTTTTTCTGGAGGGATTTTTCTTTGGATACTTTAAGGGACTTCCAGTGCTTGTAACACTTCCTGCACTGCCTCTCCTGGTCTTCCTAACTGGAGTACTTAAAGACTTAACATCAATGAAACCTACTTTGCCAGCTTCAAATGCTACTAGATATCGTTTGTACGATTGAAGTCCTTTGATAACATCATTAAGAAGATAATCTGGCAACACTACACCCTTTTTATTTGTGGTAGATTCTTTAAATCTTACCATGTTGAGCGTGGGTTCAAGTAGCTCGGAGTGATTTTTGGGGTCTTCAAGTCTTTGGGGAATGTCTGGATTGGTTTCAAGAATCCTTTTGATCAACAGTTTTGTGTATCTGACATAAGGGATCTTTGAGCCAGGCCTTCTCAGGTAAGTCATCATGTCATCCCAGATCAGAGCTGAAAATTTGATGTGTTTCATGTTGACCATACCCAAAAATATTTGAAGTTCCATGAGATTCAGATGCTCATAGCCACTGTCACGTCCGGAGACGGATTTAGCAATCATAATGTACAGTGTTCTCCATGGTTAAGGAATGTTCTTGAGATCTAATGAGGAGTGTTTTGTGATAACTCCAGCAGCTTCATCATAGCCGATGTCGACCATGAATTGGAGAACAATCTCTTCCGTAGGAGTAGCAGAGAACTCAGTAGGCTCAATGGTTGGAAGAAGAAGAACAACCCTTAGATCTGCAGGAGTGATGGTGACTTGTTTGTGATTGAGCATCACCATCACAACACTTTGACCTTTGACCTTTTGTATCGTGTGCCAGAATTGGTGAAGATAGATCGCCGGCACCGTAGCATAATTTGTGAGGATGTTCTGGTATGGATGAGTCTTTAGAATATCCACTGTAATCTGACAAGATGACTCAGAACAAGTGAAGTTGTCAAAGTCGACTCTGAGATTATTCTTTCGAATCTTCATTGGGTAACTGTTGGGGAAGATGTCTTCAACTGTGAGAACATTTGGTGCATCCACATTTTCCATTTGAACGTCCATATCGTGATCTGAAAGATATTTAGCCAAAAGAACAACATATCGAAAGACATAACGTTAATCAAAAGTTGATTTTATTGTCTATTTATTGAATGTGATATGTTAATGATTGTTACGAGTCCAATGTCACTTGTCAGTCCAATACTCCAAAGACGTCGTGATAAGTTTCGTGAGTAGATTAACTTTGAGTTTTAAAGTCTAAGTTTTCACTTATTTTCATAATTTATTAAACATTTAAGCTTATTAATGACATTTTGGTTTCGTGACTTTATGATTTATTTATTTACAAGTTCGTACGCGTAACAATTCATAATTTTTGTTAAAATAAGGCTTAGGCGTAGGTTTTGTAGGCTTATGCGTAAACAGTGAACCATACGCGTAGGCATAAGCTTATGCGTAGGATCTTATCTTATGCGTAAGAAGTGTTAAGCGTACGAAAAAGATCCCTTAGCATAGAGCTTACGCGTAAGCGTGTGTTGGAGTTTACGCGTAAGGTCTACTCGTAAGGGTAAACCTTATGCGTAACACTCAAGTTTACACATATCCTTTGCAGGATACGCGTAGTCCCCTTTGTAGAACTTTACGCGTAAAGGTTACGCGTAAGATTTCTCTTACGCATAACATTCTACGCTTAAGGTGATCCTTATGCGTAGGAGCTCAGTTAACCTTGATTTTGAATATTTCACGCGTAATAACCTGAAACAAGTGAATCATAACACTTTCATTAACACCTCATTCAATCTCTATCAGTCTAACATGAAGTCTCAATCAAAACTGGTTAGGCGTAGGATATGCTTACGCGTAAAACTTAAACCCTAGGATTCAAAAATTACGAGTAAGAGTTTTAGCCATAGAAATTGCACCAAACTTTTTATGGGATATCTAAGAAGCATAATGAGTTCTTTTATCCAAGTTTTAACATCAAAACCCTTGCGAATCAACAATACCTAATTCGTATGAACATAAACCCTAATTCTTAATTTTCACACAATTGATGTTTCTGGGTATGTAACAAGCAAGATTTTGGTCATTTAAACATGTATACAACATCATGATATCAATTAATTGTCTAGAAACACTCTTAAATGAAAAACACCCAATTCCACGCATAAACCCTAATTTGAAAAACGATTGATTTGAGTTTCTGGGTGGATTCAGTTAATGAAAATAGCTTAATAATGCTTATTTCAATATTGTAACACACTTATTTCATCAATTTACACCGAAACACTGATTCCATGTTTATATGCATATGCGTAGAACATGAAATCAATGATATGGTTAAATCTATCCGTTGGATTTTCAAATAAATCAAAACCATTATTTGTTTTAACACCAATAATGATTAAACACTTACAAAGTTGAGATCAAAAACACGGTTTTGAAGATTGAAGGATAGGCGTAGGATGGGTTGTTGGGTAATAAATGATGTGAAATAAATGTGTTATGAAAAGTTGGTGGAGTGTTTTTTTAAAATTACTTTGAGCTTTTGACAACATTAGTCCCTCCACCTTAACCATTTTCATTCAACGCCCATAACTTCCATTTTGGTTACGTAAACAATGATATTTGGAAAGAAACTTGATGACACTCCCCCTCGACTTAAGAAATAGTGAAATATTACAAATTTGAGTCCGGGGAATGTCAATTAACCAGAAATGTGACCACCATTACCAAAGAAACAACCGGGATAAGGTAACATGCAAGTACAAGGTTTTATGAAACCGAAAAATATTTACTTTCTCCCCCTCAACACTTGACCAAGAAAAATACTGAATTTTGAGAGAGTGAAGTGTTGACGGAAGATTTGTACTTGCCATGTTGAAAGAAATTAGGATAGAAGAATCTTTTTGTAGTTTTATCAGATTTTATATTTTTGTATTTTGTTTTTGAAAATATTTACAAAAGAGTTGTTTTAAAAGTTCATCCAGTTCCTATGGGATCAAACACCGCATACCAATCCGGTGGACCAACTCATTAAACCTAGCAGGAGCTAAGGCTTTGGTGAGAAGATCTGCCAGTTGGTATTCAGTACCCACAAAGTATAATTCAACAGTACCCTTTTCCACGTGATCCTTGATGAAATGATATCGAAGATCGATGTGCTTTGATTTCGAATGTTGAATAGAGTTGCACGAGATCGCTGATGAGTGTCTAAATACTCATCATTTTTGTACCAATTAAACTGCAAAAGCATCTGAATACACTCAGAAATGCATCAAAATGATAAAAATATCACAAATAAGTGTTTTATGTGTTTTAAATGCAAAAATATCAAAATCTGGTGAAAAACGTATAAAGTTTGCATAATTGGCAGTTTTAGTCCCCCAAGTTTCAATAGTTGTCAAAAACAGTCCCTGGTAAAACAAAATAAAGAAAAATATCATTTCAAGTCCCTAGGGATTCATGAGTTGTCAAAATTGGTCCTTGAGATTTAAATTTGCAAAATTACAACTTAGGTCCCTAAACTTTGAAAAATCGTCATAAATGGTCCTTGGAAGTTTGAAAATTTCTATTTTAGTCCTTGTACTATTGAAGTTTGTCATTTTTGGTCTCTTGAAACAACTTTGGAAAATGGGCAGCCTTGGTCCTTGGTCTTTCAGAAATTGCAAGTTTAGTCCTTGTAATAATATACAAGCCTTGACCCCTTTAACCATTTAGACCCCTGCCATTTATACCATTTGGCCCCCTGCCAACCCTTGACCCCTCCTTTTTGGACCCTTGGTCAAACACCCAGTCAAACTTCACCCCTATCCCGCCCACCTTATCCCTTCCTTCTCCACTTGACTGCAACCCCTGCAACACCTCTCCCATCACCCCACACCTTATCCCTGCAACATTTCTCACCCCCCTCATCATCACACCTACACTCCACCACCCCCAGTTGCAAAATCAGAGCCCCAATTGCAAATACCCTTTTCCCGCCAAAAACTGATCAAACGGCTAACATAGTCTCAAGTAATCCAATGGCCCCAATGATGAGTGGGAATTGATCAGAGGAGAGAGAGAAGTCCTTTTGGTGTATAAAAAGAAGAGAGGGAAGCAAGAGACAGGCAGTAGTTAGTTTTTAAATTCCATGTATGTCGTTTTTAATATTTAAGTCTTAATTAAGTTTTAAAATTGTAATTTTAAGCTTCTTTGTATCAAACTCAAACCATTACATCAGTTGTAACAAATTTGTAGTGTTAATTAAAAGTTTGGTTGAATTACCTGTTTTTCCATTTTCTATAATAAAACCTGTTTTAACATTATCAAGCTTCAAGCTTCAAATAGCTTCATTAGAACTTATATAAGCTTGTTCAAGCTTCTGATAGCTTTGAATAAGCTTATCAAATAGATTCAAGCAATTTTCATGTTTGATCAACAAAAGTCAACTGCTGAAGCTGATTTGGATTTGGTGATGATATGGGTTGATGCAGAGCTTGGATGGGTTGGATTAGACTAGTTTAGTGTAGGATTGGTTCTGGTTTGAGTTGCTAATAAGCTGGATAGCTTGTGAGTACTTTACTTGTTTTCAATATTAGTTTATTTTTGCATAATCTTTATCTGTCTTGATTCACTATTAGCTTTAGTTTAGATATGATCATTTAACTGTTATTAGGATTAGAGTGATTCAGTTTCAGTGATAGTAGAAGCTAGATAATCAGTTGAGTAGAAGTATTTGCAAATCAGTGTGCATAAGTGGTGTTTGGATCAGTTAGCATATTTGAGCTTGAGCTTTTGTTTGTGATTAAAATCTGTCTACTTAATCTTAATATAGGTCATTTGAATCAAATCTGTCAAAATATTGCCTCTGCAATAGCTCAAAGTGAAAATTAGCTATGATCTGTCCTAATTCAATGACTGTTGGAAGTTTGTAAAACCAAAAGTTTGCATTGTGTTCATAGTTGCTAGGAGTAGCTTAATCAAGTCTTATAATAGCTTAATTCATCATAATCAGTCCATAAATTGGTTTCAAATTTCATCCTGGTCAAACTTCTCAACACTGTCAAAAGTCAAAAAGGAGTGAAAATCTCAGTTTTCACCCAACTGAGATGATTTTTCATTGATTCAATTTTGGTCCAAATCCAAATAAACTTAGGGCTTAAAAACTTCAGTTGGTCTAGTTTCTTAATATAATTTTAGTTGAATTTTAGTAATTTTCTAAAAGCTCCAAATGAGCTTGTCAATTTGGTCAAATATGCCCTGTGACAGGGCATAGTCACAGTGCAGTTTTCATAAGTTCTTGCAGAGCTTGTCACAAGCTCATAAGAGCTTGTCACAAGGTCATAAGAGCTTGTCCAGGTCTGGTTTTTGGTTTATAAATAGCTAGCCAGGTCCACTTTAGGTTCCTACTTCTGGTTTTGATTTTAGCTTATCTGAGTAGCTTATTCTCAAGCTTCAAAGTAGCACCCAAAATCTGTTTTAGTACTTGGATTTCAAATAATCAAATCATAGCAGTTTGCAATTCAGAGGTTTAGGATAGTTGTAACTAGTTGCTTTTGAGTAGTTATAGCTTATTATAGCTTCTGTGTTCAGTTGGTGCTCATTTGTAGCCTTTGGCTTATTTCAAGTGCTTATTTATAAGCACTTGTAACTGCAGTTTCATTTTCTCACAAATAAGCTACTGTTTTTCTATTTTTCTTACATTCATAATATTAATTTAGACTTTTCCTGAATTTTTCATTTTTTTCTAGCACTGTTTGCTATTTTTCTTCATTTAAAACAGTTTTTAGGCAATTTTAATTAGCTTTTAATACAATTAAATCAGAAAAACTTCAAAAAAATAAGTTTTCATTTTTCTTAGGTTAAGATAAATATAAAAAGTCAAAAAATTATTTTTCCAGATTTTTCATAGTTTAATTTGTAATTTTTAGCAATTTAAATAGTTTCAAATAGTTTTTAATTCATAGAAAATAGAAAAATAATCAGAAAAATATAAAATTAGTTTTGAAAATTCTATTTAGTTATTTTAGATTTTTCTAAGTCATAATTTCATTTTTCTAGCTTTATTTCATATTTTCATGTATTTTAGGGTATAATTAAATAAGTAAAATTAGTTTTTAATTAATAATAATTAATTAAACAGTTATCAAAATAATTTTCTTTTTCCAAAAATTTTCTCTTATCATTAGGTTTGTAAAAATGTCATTTTTATATTTTTAGGATTAATATTGCTTCAGTTTCACATTTTCTTTTGTACGTCACGTAGTTTTTAATTTAAGTTTTATAAAAGAAAAATCAAAAACATCAGTTTAAAAATAGTGATAGCGTTTATTTAATATAGTTTATCTTTTTAATTTTCTTTAATTTGCATTTAAGCCCCTGTAGTTCATATACTTTTTCTTTAGTTATAATCAATCACAATCCTTTCCCGTTCAAATTCTCTCGATCACTATTCGTTTGATTATTCTCGCACAGCTCGTTGGAACATAACGACCTGGGGAAACACTATACACTCCTCTAGATCTTCATTGAATTGGTTCTAGACTGTTTGAAGTTTGTTACGGTTGACCATTCACAAGTGGTAAGCTTGTGTGACAAAACTTGACCGTCTGGGACCAGATCAATCGCAATGGCACTTCGATTGTCGCAGTATATCAGGATTCTGTCAAATACGTAACCATAGTCTTTGAGTTGTGTTCTCATCCAAATGACTTGAGCACAACATGACGACATGGCTACATATTCTGCTTCTGTTGAGGACAGTGATGTACAATCCTGTTTCTTCGATTGCCATGATACCAGTTTATCACCAAGAAATTGTAGAGCTCCTGAAGTGCTTTTACGAGAATCTAAGCAACCTGCGTGATCAGCGTCTGAAAAAGCTATTAGTTCAAAACCAGAGTCCTTCGGATACCAGAGGCCCAAATTAATGGTTCCCTTGATGTATCGGAGGATTCTTTTAGCCTCAGAGAGGTGAGTTTCAGTTGGTCTCGACTGATAACGGGAGCAAAGATAAAAAGCAAATACAATGTCAGGCCTACTGGCTGTTAGATACACGAGAGACCCAATAATACTTTGGTATTTGGTAGGGCCAACCAATTTCCCATGCAAATCAGCATCCGGTTTCGTGGTATGTGCCATTGGTGTGGCATAGGTATCACAGGTTTGCATTCCATGTTTGTTTAAAATTTCAGGGGCATATTTGGACTGACTCAAGAAAATACCACGGGGTGATTGATAAACTTGCAATCCAAGTTAGAATGTAAGTTCACCCATCATGGACATTTCAAAATGTTTTTTCATAAGTTTTGAAAAAGCGTTTGAGTATTTTAAATGTTTTGACCCAAATATGATGTCATCCACATAAATTTGAACGATTAAAATGTGCTCCCCGTGATATTGTATGAAAAGTGTTGGGTCAACCGAACCTATAGTGAAATTATTGGCAATGAGAAAGGATGATAACTTGGCATACCACGCCCGAGGAGCTTTTTTGAGACTATAGAGAGCCTTGTTCAGTTTGTAAACGTGATTAGGGAACTCTGGATCAACAAATCCTTCTGGATGACTAACATAGACCGTTTCTTTCAGTTTACCATTCAGAAAAGCGGTTTTAACATCCATCTGAAAGACCGTGATGTTCATGTGAGCCGCAAATGCCAAAAAAATCCGCACATCCTCAAGTCGAGCAACCGGAGCGAAGGATTCCTCAAAATCAATCCCCTCTTCTTGTCTATAACCCTTAGCCACCAGACGTGACTTATTTCTGATAACCGTACCGTCTGCATCTAACTTGTTTTTCCAAATCCATTTCAGACCAATAACATAGACCCCTGTTGGTTTTTGAACCAATTCCCATACTTCAAGACATTTAAACTGATTAAGTTCTTCTTGCTTGGATTCAATCCAGTTGTCATAAGTCATTGCTTCTTTAATGTTTTTGGGTTCAGATTGACAAACGGTAAGTGCATAAATGTAGTGTTAACCGTCAGTCTGAAGGCGTTGTTTAGTTACGACTGGTTGATTAGGGTTGCCAATTATGTTCAAAAGAGGATGGTCTTTAGTCCAACGATGTGTGCAGGGTTGATGTTGATATACATTCTGCAGATTAGGAGGATTCAAATGACTTGTAGATGATTCCGCAACATCAGAAGTAGCAGAAGCATTTGCAAAAGGGTTGAAGAACGCATTTGGATCATAATCTGCAGGTGGGGGTACATTATTGTTCAGAAGATCATCAGCTGGTTCAGCGTCATTGGATGCATTTTGTTCGACTGTTGTTGTAGAATCAACTGGTGGTGCTTCCTCAACAAAAGTTGTTGTAGCAGGTGTATGAGGTATTGGATTATGATCAGGTTGAGCAGCGGAAACATTTGATACATCTGGAGCACGTTCATCAATGTCATCACTAAACAGAGGAGCAAATAGCTGTTCCATTTGACGTCGAGTAAGTTGTCAACTAGGTTCAACTGATGATAGGGTTTGAGGGAAGTTTAAACGGTTATGACCGGGTTCCAAGGTGTTATGCTTAGAAGCCATTTTTGTAAGCTCATCGAAATTTGCATGAATCACTTCGATAATCTCCCTTGTACGATGATTCCATATCCGGAAACCCTTAGAGTTTTCACAATATCCTACAAATACTCCAATGTCAGCTTTGGCTTTGAGCTTACCAAAGTCATCACGATCATTATTCGGATAACAAAGAGATCCAAATACATGAAAGTGTTTGAGATTCGGTTTTCGGTTATGGATAAGCTCATAAGGTGTTTTGTTGTGGCGTTTGGTAATCATTGAGCGACTCTGAGTGTAGCATGCGGTTGACACGGCTTCAGCCCACAAGTAATCTGGAAGTTTAGCATTAATTAACATTGTTCTTGCAGCTTCCACTAACGTACGGTTTCGTCTTTCAACAACTCTGTTTTGTTCTGGTGTACGTGCAATAGATGTTTCATGCTCAATTCCCACTTTCTCATAAAATGCACGAAGAGTTTGATTGACAAATTCAGTTCCTTTGTCTGTTCTGATTTTTCTGACTGTGTTCCGGAGTTTAACATGAATATTCGTGAGAAAGGTGATGATCATCTGTGGAGCTTGATCTTTACTTCGAAGAAAATAAACTCAAGTCCATCTTGAGTACTCATCTACAATTACCAAGATGTAGCATTTGCCATTAATCGTCTTCACGTGCATCGGGCCACACAAATCCATGTGAAGAAGATGAAGCACATGTTGTGAGTTGTGTTCCACCTTTGAAGGAAAGTGAGCACGAGTGCTTTTCCCTTGTTCACAAGCTGAACAAAGGTGATCTTTAGAATAACGAAATCTTGGGAGAACTTCAACAAGTTTGTATCGAGCAGGGTTGGTTATGGTTTGAAAGTTTAAATGTGAGAGACGACGGTGCCATAGCCAAGATTTTGTAGACGTTGCCTTTCAAAGTAGACAGATGGGAGATGAAGTAATCATGTCTTGCATTGAGATTGTGTAAAGACTTGAATTGCGAGTGCCAGACATAAGATCGTTTCCTTGTAGATCGCGAATGAAACAAGTTTTCTCCCGAAAAGCAACTTCTAAATCTCCATCACAGAATTGACCAACAGAGAAGAGAATGTGACCGAGTCCTTCCGCATAATAAACCCAGCTAATTTCGATGTTTCCATTTATGTAATCTCCGCTATCAACAATACAAAGGATGATCTGTATCACCTGCATTACACACAGACGACACAGATGGAATAGAAGTAGATGTGGAACCCGAAGAGTTAGAGGGTTCCGAAGCAGTTAGAGTAGAAACACACATATCAATGATTTTAGGTATCCATTTAAATCCAAGTGTATTATGTAACCATTTCTGCCATCTCCAACTAGTCTTAGCTTTGGTCTTAGTGAATGCACTAGGTGATAAGTTCTTCGTAGGAGGTGAAGGGGGTTCAATGAGTACATCAATGATCGTAGTTGGAACACTAGAGGATGGTTTACCTAGCACAGACTTAGAAGCATTAGTGGGCCTAGAGGTATTCCGTTTTCTATTATTCCAATTATGATTCAAGATAGTCTTAGCAACACATTTATCATGACAACCAGAAAACATGCTTTTATGACAACCAACACAAGAGGCTTCAAACAAAACATTACGAGTACTTAAAGATTCAGCATTCGTTACATCACTTTGTTCATTACATTTTTCAAACGCAATATCTAAAGTGGGTGCAACTTGAGTTTTATTCAAAGTCCTAGGGTGTTCTTCTACTTCAGCATTCTTTATTGTTCTTTTCTTACGTCGCAACTTCCTATTCTTCCTTGTATTACTCCTAGGCTGTGAAGTGCGGGCGTTGGGAATAGAGGCAACTATTCCTGTTTTAGTATAGGGAAGCACATTAGTTTCTTGTGGTTTGTCATTAGATGTTCTAGAGTCAATGTGAATCTGTTTAGATGCAGTTACTACTGTGCTACTATTCCTATCTTGCTTAAGTTTCACCAACTCTGCTTTTAGATCATGGATAGTATGTACCAAATCTTGATTTTCAGAACGAGTATTTCCATTTTGTCATAAAACATCTTTGGTATATGCAAGATGATCATCAATATCTTTTGACACTTGAGCACGAGTCTTTTTGAGTAAATCAAATATGACAACATATTCCTTTTTAGCTTTTGAAATTTCTTGTTCATATTTTGCAATTTGACACTTCAAAGACACGTTTACATCATCCAGTTGCTCATGTTTTGGATTAAAGGTTTTTGTATGCAACTGGTTGATTTTGTTTTGCAAAGCGAGTTCCCGATTATGACAATCTTTTTGACACCATTGAAGACGACGTTTTGCGTTTGAAAGCTCGTTTAACAATCGCTCATTTTCAACTTTTAAAGACTCGATTTGTGACATAATATCAGTATTCTCAACATTTTCAACAGAATCAACAGAATCAGCAGTGATAAAATCAAATGCATACGCAACAGAATGTAATAACACAACATTATGGATATCAGCAGAGATAACATCTTCCAAGAGTTGATCAACATCTTTTCTTAATATTCTCTTTTTACGTTTTGTATTTGAAATCGATGTTTCTGTTTGTTCGAAAACTCTTTTCATAAGTCCAAGCTCCTTGTGAAAATCCCTTTCCCAATATATAGCACAATTTTTCAAATTTCGGACATGAGGTAAAATTATTTTCTGAAGAATATCTCTTTGTGCACGCGCAGGAGGCGATTGAAAATGTTCAACTTTTATTTCAGAATAATTCAATTTCACGTTCCAAAAGTTTGATGTCCGAAATGAATGTTTCAAAATATTTTATAACTTTACATTGTTCGGCTAATGGTTTTATTTCACTAAGTGAAGGTAAAGGACCATTAATTTATACAGTATTGGAAAGGGGACCCTCAGAAGTAGGTGTGATAACCCAAGGTGTGTTAGAAAAATCCTGTTGAGTGACAAAATTAACGGCTTTTGAATAGTTAAATGGTTTGTTATAAACAACATTTTCCATTTTTGATCGACTCTCGTCATCTGCATCAAATTCCTCTTGACGATTATATTCAACAACACTCATAATGGAATCGTCAATTCTATGTTCTGCACTGTAAACTTCAGGAGTTGGTTTGAATGCTCTATTTGAAAATTTTGGTTTGTAATCAGCAAGATTCGGTCCATATCCATTTGGATTTGGTTTGAAAGTAAACTTTTGAATACTTGTGATTGACTCACCATGTTTATAAACAACATTTTGAAACTCTTTGATTTTGTTTTGTAAGTCGACAATTTCTTCAAGATAATCATCTTTTCGTTTCTTTGAATGCTTTTTGTACTCACATAACTGTTTTTGACAAGTTAACAACTCAGACTTGGCTTTTTGAGTTTCCAAAGTGAGAGCGTTAAGTTGTTATTTATGATCATATTGCAGTTGTTCTATTTGAGACATGAAAGCATTCTTAGATGCGACTAGATCACGTATATGTTGTTCTAATGATTTTTCGTTTTGGTAAGATTTAGCAAAAGCGACTTCAAAACCTTTTTCACGTTTTTCTTGTTTTTGAAAAATGTTTAGTTGAAATTTTAAGCATTCATTATCCTTAGTTAACAGTGCATTTTTGTCCTTTAATTGCTTATTGATGTCCTTTCATATTTCCGGTCGAGATTGTTGGTCTTTAAGTAAGGTCATGAGCTCAATATCTAGATTAGACGATATTTCAACTTGTTCAACGTGGGTCTCGACATGATCATTAGTCAGATCCTCAAGTATAACCCTGGAGTCAACTTGATTATCAATGGTAATCATAAGGTCATCTTGATCGTCAAATATAACTACGGGATCTATTTGATTATCATCGGAATGAGATGTAGATGGCTCATGTTGAACACTCTGATCCTTGTCGGATGCAGATGTTGGCGGAGATATCAGATCAGAAATGATTATAGTTTGATCCGGTACCTGAGACAAGCTGTCAGTGTCATACACTGGGCCTGTGTTACTCATGTAGAGTTCTTGCATGTTTGCCATTAACATCACAACTACATTAGCTTGCAAGTCCTCCATATCATCATCTGAATCAACATTTGCCATGAAGTTCTGTTCCTTGTTGGTAAGAGTTCCACCAGCTTCATCCTTAAGAGCCAAGAGTAAAGCCTCTTTGTGATAAGCTCTGCCTCTTATCCTCAGCTTAGGGCTTGCATTAGCCAGATGACCCTTCTCATTACAGTTATAACAACGAAGACCACTAACCCTGTTCTAAGCATTACCCTGTACAACCACTTGAACCCTTTGTTGTTGTGGAGCACCCATGTTATTCCTCCCAAAAGCATTAAACCCTTGACCACCGCCCATCTGACGAACATTACCACGATTCTGAACTTCAACATGTCCATTGTTAAAAACAACCTGATTCCTTGTGTTTGAAGAGGTACGAATGCGATTGTTGGATTTGTTTGAATATCGGCCGAAGGCTCTAGCAATCATGACAAACCCTTGTTGCAATGCATCAAAAGCTTCAGTATCTTCATTTGATTTACTATAAAGTGCTTGAACATTGTTGTTGTTGTATGGAACCAATTGAGTTTCTTGCTTTGACGGATCATATGGGGTAATTGTAGCAGTTGGTTGTGGAGTATTTGTGAAGACAATTTGTAGAGTTGGAAATTGAGGATAACAAGCTTGAGCCCACAAAGCTAATTGTTGATTATACGGAAGTGAAGGTGAAACATGTAGTCCACGAATAACCCTTTCTTTGTCAACTTCCTTTTGGTGGGGCTTTAAATAGTCGTACAACAATCCGTATGTACCATGATGAAGGTTCTTCGCTTGATGGATGAAAATGACATACTTTTCCCAATCAGGACCAAGACTACTCAGGAACTTAGTGTTGACTGCAATTCTTGGCATGATGATGTTATGTTTGTCCAAGTAATTGATGATGTTTGAGAATCGATGATGATATGACTCTAATGTCTCTCCTGGTTCAATCATGAAGTGTTCATAAGCCAAGTAGATTTTGGATTCCATGTCTTCTTGATTGAGTTATGTGCCTTCCATGAGAAGATGAATATGCTCCCGCATTGCTTTAGCAGTCTTTTGAGCATCAACACTTCGAAGTATCGGATTGGGTAATCCCAAAAGGATGTATTGCATTGCCAGTTCATCGGCTTCAAAGTGTAGAAGTTGATCAGCAGTAAGATCATTAAGACCGACAACGTTGGTGAGATCATCTCTTGGTGGATTAGCAGTTGGATCTCCGACTACAGTGATAGTAGGCATCTCAAATGGACCTTCCATGATGACCTTCTTCAAGAACTTTCCATGTGGCTTCTTTAGATCAAAGAACCTAAAGAAGCTTATCACCCATTGATCATAGTTTCCGGGAGTGAGCATTGGAGGTCGATCAAGTGATCCAGCTTCATGTATGGATTGCTGGCTACTTAAAGCTTCACACATCTTTCCAAACCAAGACGGTTCCTTCATAGTATTCCTGGACGGATGTTGATTGTGAATGTTTTTTTAAGGTTGTACTTGAATACTAGGGGGTGGTTGAATCATTTGTGGTTGAATTGCTCCTTGAGGAAATTGTTGTTGAAATTGTTGTTGTTGTTGTTGAATTTGTTGATAAAATTGTTGTTGTTGATTGAGTTGTTGTTGTTGCTGTTGTTGTTGAGGACACGCATGAGGGAAGTAGCTAGAGTACGGTGGTTGAGACATCTTGAAACTTGTGTTGTAAAATGGATCTTTGTAGTCGAATGAAACTTTGTTGATGAACTGTCCTTATGAGTAGAAAAGCTAGTTTAGGCAAAGAGAACCTTATGCGTAAAAACACCAACTTATGCGTAAGAAGAAGCTTACGCATAGGATTAGCTTACGCGTAGGGTTAAGGAAATCTTAGCTTATGCGTAATTCAAAAGCTTAGTAGTAGAATGCTTATGCGTAAGACAAGGCTTAGGCGTAAGACAATGCTTAGGCGTAAAGATTCTACGCGTAAGTTTTTGCTTAGGCGTAAAACTAGGGTTTTAGCCCTAGAATCCTTTACACTTTACCAGTGTAAAAGATATCCAAAGTCGAAGTGTTTTCAGGCTTATCCAAGCAAGAAAACACTGAGTAAACCAATAACACAGAAGATCAAACTAAAGAAAGCTTATGCGTAGAATTTGATATCTTACGCGTATAACTAGGGTTTAGTTACGCGTAGGATTTGCCAAAATTGAGATTTCTATCCAAAAATGTTTCTAAACCAGATTTTTATGATGAAACAGCTTCAATATCATCAAAATAACACAAAAGTGTGAAACTTGATGATCCAAAACTCTTATACACCTTACGCGTAGAACTAGCCACACGAATAAAACCAAGCTCAAAAACAATGAAATACACGTAAAGTTTCAAACTTTTTGCCAAAAACTTCAATTTTATCACCAAATAACCTTTAAAGTACAAGAATCTTGGATTTGAAAGTGAAAAAAATGAGTTTTTATGCGTATGAAAGTTTAAACACCGAATGTTACACGTATCACAAAAGCTTCAAAAACAAAACCTTTCACCCAACTATTTGGCGATTGATACCACTGTTAGGTTCCTATTTATGTAACACAAGCATCAATATAAGAAATAAGAGAAAGGAGTGATCGGTTGAACAA
The DNA here is from genome assembly GCA_019973895.1 of Chrysanthemum seticuspe. NCBI lineage: Eukaryota > Viridiplantae > Streptophyta > Magnoliopsida > Asterales > Asteraceae > Chrysanthemum > Chrysanthemum seticuspe. Next base: position 212,906,013 of record BPTQ01000009.1, on the reverse strand, counting down.
ATACTAACACACACGTATGAATATTAAGAAGAGTTATGCGTAGGAAATGAAAGTAAATGAAGAACCAACCCTCAAATGAAGGTTTACATGAGGTATTTATAGGAAGGAACTAGGGAAACATGCAAGTTCCCCTCCTTTCCTTATTAGGCTTGGGCCAAGGCTTATGGGCCTTCTACATAAGCCTTAGCATAATAACAAACATAAAGGCCTAATTAAGCTAACTATTACATATTAATTACTAACACTTGTAATCTAGTTTAGGAGTGATTCCAACATTATGTCTATCCCTTATTCGATTGATCATGTGTATGCTTGCTTGTTTACCATGTCTAGCTAAATTTCTTGTGTGTTTGCTTAGATCTATGAAACCTAGTTATTGATTATTGTTAGGTTGTTTCTTATCTTAATTGTAAATTGGCTTAGGAGTGCAACTAGGCATCATTCTTTGTATTTAATGCTTGGGTATGCTTTATGAATGTGTGGCTTATGAATGAAATAGCTTAGGCTTGCCGACTTCGTATGTCATAAATGAGAGATAACCTCAAAGAACTAGGGGGCACGCATACCTTACGATCTCAGGAATACAACGCGTTAAGATAAGGTGTGGCAATTCAACCGACCAATAAAAGATAACTAGGGAGTAATAGTATCTATGTAAACACATTTTTAATCATCATACGAGCACACCTTAATTAGACATAAGACTACCCGTAGTAATTAGATAAATTAGATAATTAGATAAGTAGAAGTAATCGGTAGAAGTACCACCCCCCAACCAATTGCCCCTAGATATTTACCTTAGCTTTCTAAAAAACTATAAAAAGATAAAAAAAAATAATCATCCTCAACCCCCACTTTCTCGTCATACATTTCTTAGTAGCATTCCTATTCCCCTAGAGAATGATATCAATCCTCGAGGCTTACACAATACTACACTACAACGATTAGGTTCACTGCTTAGGAGGTTGAAAAACTTTCTCGAAGAAAAGGAAGTTCCTTTGACCCCGAACGCGCTCTGTACGCGCATCACCAGGCGCTAGCATCTTAGACACACATACTTAACTTCTTAAGTTCCACCCTCCAGAAGGTGATCCTTTGGTCAATTCGCACGAGAGGGATTAATAGTCCTTTGATAAACTCTTATCAATCCTCGCAACCTACTTCCCTAGGGTCCTTTGGTAAACTCTTCAAAATAAGCACGTACAACCGAACTTAAAAACTACCAAAGCAAGGGTAGCTACTGATGACGTATACGTATACTAGGCCCACTGGGCCTAATTCGGACTATACACATATGCGAGTAACTAGGGTCCGGCTCTGGCAACTAACTACTATTTGCGAGTAACTAGGAAACCCTAGTGGTAAGCCTGGCCTATAAAATGGGCTCTAATCCCCATATGAGGTCCAACTTTGTCTCTCATAATTACACACACATACTCTTACTTCTCTAACAAGAATGTGTACTTACTCTCACGCTGGTGTCTAATCGTTGGGTCTGTACCCACGGTAAGGCTAACGGTTTACTCTTCTTGTGCAGGGAATTCAATCAAACTACTTGGATTGGTACAAGATGAGCCCACCAATAGCTTGTTAACCCAATCCAACAAGCAACACTAATACCCATTAAAATCCGTCACACTTTTTGTACTAACAAGTTGGCGCCATCCGTGGGACCCAGTACACAACTGCATTTCGTAAAATACTTACCATGGGCACTCGGTCCGAGCCAACTCCCGCTCTTGTTTCTACATTACCGAATACAGCGGAAGGAGAAAATCATACAACTTCGACGGATCTTGAAGAGCCGGCGTCTTACGCAGCCCTCCGGAAGTATTGTGACAAGTACTTCGACCAGATCTTACCTATTATGACAGAGAAAGTTTGGAAACGGGAAGAAAGAGCCAAAGTGGTGAAAACATTGACAACTCGGGTGGATTCCCATAAACCCTCGCATCATCACGAGTCAGAAATGACAACGGGAAGAAGAGACTTGAGGAAACAACTCGAGTCACTGAAGCATCAGAATACGCAGGATAGCAGCGGCCGAAGACGTGCCCGGTCTAGGTCACCTAAAATAAAAAAAGATGAACGGGAAAAAGTGTTCAAAATGCTGCGCAAAAGTGTGTTCCACCGGCTGGGAGACAAAGAAGAAAGTATCTCTGTGTATTCCAAAGACCACAGAAGACCAGTCCGCCATATCGCTGAAAGAAAAGAAGAGAGCAGCTACCGAGACTCTAAATTCAGAAGGCATGGAACTGAAAGTGCGCGGTCGCGGAAAGTGGACAACTACTCAAAAGATGGATCAAACGGAAGTAGATGTCGAAGGTCCGAAGTCAAAAAGCGGAAACCAAGTAATATAGACGATGACGACCTGGCTAGGCTCTGAGTCTGCAAGGAGACTGATCCGTTCACTCCACGTATCCGCTACTTTGAGATGCCAACGAAAACACGAATGCCAACTAACGTAAAACCATATGATGGGAATGGAGACCCAGAAGATCATCTCAAAATATTCCAGGCAGCCACAAAGGTAGAACGATGGGCCATGCCAACCTGGTGCCACATGTTTAACTCCACACTAACTGGATCTGCTAGGGTCTGGTTTGACGATCTTCCGCCAGAATCAGTAGGAAACTATGATAAACTGAAGGAGGTTTTCTTGGCTAACTTCCTCCAGTATGATAAACTGAAAGAGGTTTTCTTGGCTAACTTCCTCCAGCAAAAGAAGTGTATCAAATATCCCGTGGAACTTCATCACATCAAGCAAAGGGAAGGAGAAGACTTTGAAAGAAGGTTTAAAGAAGAAACGGAGGACATAAAAGGAGCAACAGAAGTAATGAGAATCCCAGGATTCATGCATGCAATTACTGATCCAGAACTGATTAAGCGGTTACATGATAAAATCCCAAAGTCAATGAATGAAGTAATGAATATAACCACCTCCTTTCTAAGAGGGGAAACAGCTGCAGGAAGTCGCAAAAGAAGAAGGCCATGGATACAAGCACCAAGAGGGCGTGCTGCAGTCAAGTATCGGCAAAGCTTTAAACGAGAATTTAGAAACAAACCAAGAACAAGAGAAAGGCAAAAGGGTTTCCATAACTCGCAAAAACCTTTCAGGGAAATATCGGCACAAAGGAGAGCAAGGTCTTCAAATCTGTCCCCGGCTACCGCAATTGAAGAAAAGGCTGATGGTAAATTCTGTGAATTTCATGGAAAAGCAAGAGATACCACGGAAGAATGTCTACATTTAAAAAAGAAAAGAAAAGAAAGGAATGAATGACCAGTGATAAAGGTAGAAGAACAGCGGGAAACGGCCAAACGCTGAACCCAACAAAAAAAATCATAATCACTACGGACACATGCATCAGAACTCCAGCAGGAGAAAAACAGTAGGAACGCTAGTAGAATAAATAAAGATGCGGGCATCTCCACCAGAAAGAATAAAAGTCCTGATCCCATAAACCCTAACAAGTAAAGACTCAAAAGGCCCAAGCCAAAACACAAAGTAAGGAGGCGAGCAATTAAATACAATAAGAGGAATCAGTCACCGAGAAGGCTCAGGAAGCAAGTACAAATGTTGAAGAAGCCAACATGAAAGACGAAGAATACCGAAACACACCACGGGTGTAAGTAGGACTAACAACATATGTGAAAAGACCTTACGGAGATTATTCCCATAGAATAAAAAGTAAAAAAATTAGTGGCTCAACGAAAATCAGCTCCGAAAAGGGCAGTACTCTGAAAAAAACATGCAAAGAGTCGCGGCAGACAAAAAACACAAACGCCACAATGTGAGAAATAACAAAATTAGGGGAAGAATATGGCATTGGGAAGGAAAATCCTCGGCAACAACTAGGAAAGGGCGGAAGCAAAAGGATAAGCCTTATCCAAATACTATAAAGGAGAGAAAATCTGCAAGTACAGATTTACGTTCCTTTCCAAGAAATTTGACGTCAAATCTAGCAGGAAAAATAGACGCCTAGGCTATGAGCCTAGGCACGTGCCTACCTACAAAACAGTAAATGAAAATTAATGCTAACGCGTGTAAGAACAATAAATCCTCGCTATAAATACGCGAGGTAAAGAAGGGGGAAAGGGCAGAAAAAGCAAAAAACGAACCATTCCTTCACCCACAAAAAGAGCTTGACATAGACATTAGTGTTGTTCCCTATTCACTATCGTATAAAACAATTAAAGTATTAAAACAGATAATAGTAAATCAATGACTGAAGTAAGATGTAAGCAAAACACACTGATAAATTATCAATATAATATTCTTTATTAGAAATGAATCAAAAAGAATACATTACCCAAGTACTTGCGGAACAGTACTTGGGATTGAAATGACAAAGTGTTGGTAACTCCTCACTAAGTTCAGGCTAAGTCTGAGCACAACTACTATGGAACCACTAAGCTATCTCAGGGACTGAGTTGTATTTGGAGGAGTGAAAGATGGGTTGTGTGTGTGTATGTTTTACAATTCACAAGCTTAAATCTTTCACTCCATCTCTTATGCTATTTATACAAGTATGAGTTTTAACTCTTTCCTAAGTGACAAACTAACAGGTTATAGAAGACAAAATACTGATGTATTTTGTCTCTGTTTACAAAGGCTATTTCTGGTAAGGGACAAGGCCACTTTCTACTTGTCAGTACTGATGCTGAGCCTTTCAGGGAAAGTTGACTTCTTGAAGATAAGTACTCCGTCTTTATCGCTTCAAGCATTGCCGTTTTGTCCCGCCCATTCTTCAGTCTTCTCTGCCTTGAGTCTTTAGTCTAGTTTGTCTTAAGGGTTAGTAGTTGGTGAGGAGTTTAGGGATTCAGTGAGTTATTGTCATCACTCATTGAATCCACCATCTCCTTCTTGACTCAGTCTTCACCCTTTAAGTTCTGCCTTACTGAGTGGAGAGACTTCTTCTTCGCCTCTTACTGAGTATCCTGAAGATGGCTCACTGTAAGACTATGCACTCAGTGACCTGTTAGTGTTTAACGGTCTAAACACTTGGGGTATTTTCTATTCAAATCCTAGATCAAGGGGTTTGGGTATTTGATAAGGTTTTAAAATGTACCTTTTTGAGGGGTCGTTTAAGCCCTTATTTGATCACTTTTGTATCCGTTATTACTTAATATCGTTCCTTTTCACTTTTTAGGTCTCTTGAAGGAAAATTGCTGTAATGGCACTTATTTGGACGAAAAGGCGCGGATATACGAAGAAAATGGCCAAAGTCAAGAATCAAGACACTCAAGCTGCTAAAATACAAGGTGACGGCGTCACTGCTTAACTGCGACGCCGTCGGAGCATTTTGTGACGGCACAGAAGCCAAATTTCTTATTTTCAAGTGACGGTGTCAGGCTTTAAAAGAGTAGGCCGTCGCAACTCAGACGACCTAGATTTGATCCAGACGGCGTCATAAGCTGAACAGGACGGCGTCACAAGCAAAACGTGACGCTGTCGCAAGACTAACGTGGCCAAGACGAAACCCTAATGACGGCGACCCGACGGCGTCACAAATCATAAGGTGACGCCATCACAAGCTGCAACATGCGCTCCAAGTAGCTGATACGGTTTTGGCCATAACTTTTGCATACGAACTCGGATTTAGGTGATTCAAAAGGCTACGCGACCGGAACGAGAAAATCTACAGTTTGGTGAAAATATGGTCGTGATGCCGTCACTCTATAAGTGTGACGCCGTCACCCTTTGCCGACAAAAAATCTGCCTATAAATAGAACATTATAACTTCACTTTTTGTAGGCTCTAAACCCTAACTCCAATTCCACGGTTTAGATAGGTGTTTTTCCAGCAACTTTGAAGGTTTCAATCTCTCCAAAAACATCTTGTAATGGTTTGTTGATTATATCTTAATCCATATATTCAATTTATCATTATGTCTATCCTATGTTTGATTGATTGTGTGTATGCTTGCATGTTCTCCATGTCCGACTAATTTACTTGTGTGTTTGCTTAGGGAATATGAAACTTAATTATTAAATATTGATTGGTTGTCTCTTATTTTGATTGATTAATGATATAGTAATGCGATAGGTCATTCTTTGTGTAATTAATGCTTGATTAATCTTTGTGAACCTTAGGCTATAGCACTTAGAGCGGTTGTAGGCTAAACCATCCAAAGAGGGCCTTAGAGTTAGAGTTTATAATCCCTAGAGGGTTTTGTAGACGAGACCCTTTGGTAAGTTCAAAGAGTTAGGGATAAACGCATACCCTACGACTTTAGACACACAACGCGATTAAGAATAAGGATGTGACAATTCAACCATCAATAGGAGATAATTAAGGAGTAATAAAACCTAAGTTAACACATCTTTAAACTATCATACGAGCACACAATAATTGGACATAGACTACATACACCTTAGATTAGATAATTAGATAAGTAGAGTAATCGGTAGAAATACCAACCCCCAAATCCAAACCCTGAGATTCGTACCTTTCCATTTCATAAAATATAAAAATAAAAAAATAATCATCCCTCTCCTTTAGACTTAAATCGACATACACTTCAGGCTAACGACACTATTCCCCTAGAGAACGATATCAATACCCGTGGCTTACCCTAATACTACACGACAACGATTAGGTTCACTGCCTAGGGTGTTATAAAACTTGCTCGAAGAAAAGGAAGTTCCTCTGACCCCGAACGACGCGTGTAGCGTTATCAAGTTTTTGGCGCCGCTGCCGGGGAATAGTTATTGTTTAGGCTTGATTTATATCTCGTTTAGGTCTACTCACAAGATTCCTATCAAGTGAGATTTTTTCTTTTTATTAGCTTCCTTGTAGTCTATCCCCCTTCTTTGTGTTTGTGTTCGTAAAACCGTTTTCATTTGTCGCTATGGCAAGTGAAATTGCATTTGAATCATTAACAAATGAGGAACAATTGAATTTCGCAGACTGGATTCGGTTTTATTGTTCTAATGAATTTGTGAGTAAACTTAGAGATATCCAAAAGGAGACGGGTGTAAGGTTGGATGGGTTTGATAAATTTTGTGCTTGTGTGGCTTCTATTCAACGATCATTGTTAGAATCAACTCCTTTTAGTGAGACCATCTGGAAACTTTTTGAGAAAAGCCTCCTACGTATTAACCGTCAGTTGTCACAACTTGAGGAAATGGATAAGGAGGATTTATCTAACCTTAGGCATCATGATCAAAAAGACCTAGTTTTTAAGAACATGGAACCTAAACTCGAACAAGATTGTGAGATGGTTGAAGCTAAAATACCTAGTTGGATGTGTGGGATAGATTTCAAAACATATGACACACGTGAGGAATCCTTTAGGCAAATAGAACATAGTGGTCAAGTTTTTTAGAACAATTCTTATGAATCGGACCAAGAATTTGAAATGGACAAAGAAGGATTTGAGATGCTTAGGAGTGTATTTGGGTCAAATCCAAAGAAGGATTTGAGATGAACATTTAGGAGATCTAGATATAATGGAGAATGAGGTGGAAACTCCAAGCCCACAAGCTCTACCATCACTTGAAGAGCACGCATAGCCTATAACTTACCCGAAAGAAGTAGAAGAGACTATAGGAACCCCAATTGATATAGAACCTTTGGACCAAACGCCACTAGAGAATGTAGGTTTAGATGCTTGTTGTCATGACCTCTCTCTTAGTCCTAGGGAAGTTCCTGATTTTGATGAACCGGAGCCTCAACCAAAAACCTTACCCAATTTTCCGTCTTTAGATGTGAATCTTGGAATTGAATTAGGCCCCAATCCACCCATCAAAATAGATAGTCCAGGTAGTTGCTTGATAAAGGTGGTAGACTCTATGCCATGTAGAGTGGAAGCTAATATAGGAGTAACCCATGACCTTACACACTTATATCACCCATTCATGGTTGATAACAAGAAACACTATGGGTTTAAACCGGGTTTATTAGGTCAAGATGGATACTTAACTAAGAATCTTTTGAAGTTGATAAAAGATGATCCATTTTTAGGAGAGAGATTTGATTCACCCGCTACACGAATAGAATTAGGTAAGGTTTTAATGAGTGGAGCACACTCCTTTGAGCATATAAATCACCCATCACCCTCTCCTCACGTAGCAAATTTTCACCCTAAGGGTGTGTATCGCTACTATCACCCGCACTTAAACCTAAGTGTAGGGAAAACCTCCCCTTTATCTGTTAAATAAGGGTAGAGTCAGGCTCGTGACTCGAACAAAAACAAGCGCTTCTTGGGAGGCAACCCATGTGTATTTGTTTTTCATTTTTATTTGTGTGTCGTATATCTTTTATTGATTGTTTATTCTCATGTTTGAAGTTGTAAAAATGCTTTATTTTGTTTTTAACCTCGTCTTAATTGCATATAAAAGTATTTTACATAAAGGATAACTGTAGGGAGGATTACACACGTTTTCAAAAGAAACGTAAACATGAGAATTGCAATTAATTAAAAGATATATATGTGTGTTTGTTCGAGTCAAATGCTTGTATCGAGTCGTAATAGATGTTTTGCAGGAAATTTTTCCAGAGTCAAAAGATAAAAATTTTCCATAATTTTTTTCAGAAAATCGCAGACCAGTTTTTGTCAGGATAACCTGACGGCGTCTGGAAGGAGCAGAAACAACTGATTACTTTTTCTCATTTTCTGTGCTACTTATAAATTTTTTGGAATTTTCCAGGTCTTAATTTTCTAGAAAATCTACAAACATCCATTCCACAAGCATTATATCTTATTTAAGTCTGGAATTACATCTTGTTGTGATTTTTCTTTGTTTGGTTTGATGCGTTGGGTTGTTTGTTTTCTTCAAGTGTGCAGGTTTTATTTATCAAGAAGAAGATACATAAGATTGGAAGGAGCTTTTCACGCATACATTCTTCTTGGAAGGGATTTAACCACCACTTTACACGGATCCTACCAAGCTAATCAGGGGAGTATTAGTTTCTTTCGTTTTTAATTACCTTCCATTATCATAACTTTGATACTTTCGGGGAACATTGGGGACAATGTTCAGTTTAAGTGTAGGGAGGGAAAATAAAACGGGAACTTTGAAACTATGCTTATCCTTGATTATTTGCTTTTTCCAATTGTATTTGTGTAATAAACCATGAGAAAATGTCGGTTAGGGTAATTTTGGCACCAAATTTAAAATTTTTCATGACATATAGGAGTGGGCCATTAGTCTTAACAAAAGCGTCTCACGGATAGGAAGTTGCATGACTAGTACAAAAACCCTTTACCACCTAGATTCCACCCAAAATGTGAGGATCGCCCTAAGAATAGTAGGAATTAAAGCATTCATCTTTAATGCTTAGAGTGTGAACCGGTAGTATATTAGATTCTAGAACTTGTTTTGTGATGCATCCCGAGATCGCTAGTAAGACTACACTTGTGTAGTTAGGAATAACTAAATGATAAGAGGCATTAGGATAACCCTTGTTTGATACCCGTAATATAATTACTTCTTCCACATCGGTTGTGTAATTCCCCCATACCTTTACGTTGTACTCATCTTTAGTACACGATATCCCTAGTTAACCCCTCAGAGCCTATCCTTTTCGCGGTTCTCATGATGTTTCGGTTTTTTTTCAGAATATCAATGAAGAGCATTGTTTACACCCCACCCCCAAATATACACCCAAATTGCCTTAGCCTACCTTGTATGCACTCACTTTTAGTGCATTATTGTTATCACCCCAAACCCTTAGTTCAATTATATAGTTGCTTGCATGAGTTGCTAAGTCGAGTCATATCCTTTGTACCCAGTGTTGGGACGATTGAGACTCATGGGAAAAAGTTAAAGTTTATGAAATGAGTAGAAGGGAACGTTAAATTCCCATATTTACGTAATAACGTACCCCAAGTGTTTTGATCTTTTCAATTCGGGTCAAATTAGTGTTAGAGTAATAAAAACTCAAGTGTAGGGATGTGCCTATAAATCCGTATTATTTTGATGTTACCGTAGAGGATGGTAGAGTAACAGTGTATGAAAAAAAAAAAAAAAAAAAAAAAAAAAAAATTACGGGCTACAATCCTACATCTATCCTTTAAATTTATGTTTGTTTGTTTCAGTTATCTAGAGTTTAGAGTGTCGAGTCTTGGCTTAGCAATGCCATTCTTCGTATGCTTGTAACATAGAGATTTTTAACTTGCCACCACTAAATAGCCTATCCCACCAAACCCTTTGTTTCCCTACCGTAAGCCTAACATTAGAACCTTTTAAAGACCTCTTTGATAGTCTTTCCTAGGTGCTTACGCCAAAGCGATGGAGGTTTGATCTATTGTCAAGCATATGGTAATCTATGTACTAGGACCGGTTAATGAGTGTTTATCTTCCATTTCCAACTTGTTATATTTCATATACACCCGAGAGAGATGTGAGTATCCAAACACCCCATGTGAGGTGCTAGTATGTAATTTCCGTGCTTGTTATGACTTTTGCGGGGCTTACATGTGTTGTGGACTGTTTCAAACCAATGCTTCATGACCCCTAACTTATAAATTAATTGGCTAAAAGCACATTTGCTTGAGGACAAGCAAATACCAAGTGTAGGGATATTTGATAAGGTTTTAAAATGTACCTTTTTGAGGGGTCGTTTAAGCCCTTATTTGATCACTTTTGTATCCGTTATTACTTAATATCGTTCCTTTTCACTTTTTAGGTCTCTTGAAGGCAAATTGCTGTAATGGCACTTATTTGGACGAAAAGGCGCGGATATACGAAGAAAATGGCCAAAGTCAAGAATCAAGACACTCAAGCTTGATTAATATAGTAATGCGATAGGTCATTCGTTGTGTAATTAATGCTTGATTAATCTTTGTGAACCTTAGGCTATAGCACTTAGAGCGGTTGTAGGCTAAACCATCCAAAGAGGGCCTTAGAGTTAGAGTTTATAATCCCTAGAGGGTTTTGTAGACGAGACCCTTTGGTAAGTTCAAAGATTTAGGGATAAACGCATACCCTATGACTTTAGACACACAACGCGATTAAGAATAAGGACGTGACAATTCAACCATCAATAGGAGATAATTAAGGAGTATTAAAACCTAAGTGAACACATCTTTAAACTATCATACGAGCACACAATAATTAGACATAGACTACATATACCTTAGATTAGATAATTAGATAAGTAGAGTAATCGGTAGAAATACCAACCCCCAAATCCAAACCCTGAGATTCGTACATTTCCATTTTATAAAATAAAAAAATACAAAAATAATCATCCTTCACCTTTAGACTTAAATCGACATACTCTTCAGCCTAACGACACTATTCCCCTAGAGAACGATATCAATACCCGTGGCTTACCCTAATACTACACTACAACGATTAGGTTCACTGCCTAGGGTGTTATAAAACTTGCTAGAAGAAAAGGAAGTTCCTTTGACCTCGAACGACGCGTGTAGCGTTATCAGTATTTACTAAACCCAACAGTCTCCCCTCATTTGGATATACAAATAGCCTAAGTGTTTGATCAGTGTAAGTGAGCAAATGGCTTCTTCTTACACTGAATGTAGTAATGAATACAATAAGGAACACTGAGTATTTTAACAAAACATACACCTTTTATTGATCACATTACATGGTTCCTATCACTAGTACAAAAGATAAATGATAATGATGTCAATCTAGATGGATCCCCGGTGCTTCAAGTTTTACTTTCTTTGTGATGAGTGTTTCTCTGTCAGGGTGCTCTCTTATCTTGGCATTTAAGTCGGCACAGAACCTGACATTTGCAGGAGTCTGAATTTGAGACGCCACTGGTATGTAGCTCAGCATTGTGGCCACACCTGCCTGATCAATGTCACTCCACCTTTGGAATGTTGGGTTTCTATAGACATCAATGAAGAACAGTCCCCTCTTAGGCTTTTCAATCACTAGACAATTTACAAACTTTACACCTTCAGGTAGCTCCCTATTACATTCGAGTCCAGGCACTTTGATCTCAGGCTGGAACTCAACCCTCTTTGTTTTGCCCCGTTATGACTGAGGTTGAGATCCTTGTGGTGCAGTTAAGGCAGGCTGAATCCCCAGTTGCGCTGGTGCATCCCTCAGTCTTTCATACCTTTTGCTGAGCATTTTCATCAGCTCCTTAACCACCGTATTCTGCTTCTTTTCAATGATAGGACCAAGCTCATCCAGTTCAGTGATTACAAAGTCAGTGATTTTCAGGGGATCATGAACTTCGAAGTGTCTTTTATCATCCCCCCTGTAGACATTCATTGCCAGTGGTTTAGACCTGGGGATGATTCTGACGTCAGTGATTTTCTCAGGCAGCCTTCTGCTTGTCATTGACCAGTTGTAGTGGTCAATTCTTTCTTGCCTGATGGCTGCAGCTCTCTTGTTCTTTTCTACCAATTTCTTTTTCATTTCAGCCATTTTAGCAGCCTGAGCATCCTTGAACTTCTGTCCTGTCTGACCCTTTTCAAGCTTCTTTGGATCTATTCCAATGTTCTCAGCTTCCTCAGCAACAACTTGTACCAATGCTTCTTTGCTCTTCCTTTCTTCCTCAGCTAGTTTCCTCCTTCTTTCTTCCTTAGCAAGATAGGCACTTAGCTGTTGTGGAGTGAGCAGGTACTCAGTGTTGCCAATCATGTAGGGGATCTTCTCAGGCTCAAGATTTTGCATTATGGCCTTTCCTTTATCCTAGCCTGAGGAAGATGTTGCTACCAAGGGTGGTGTTGTTGTCATGATAGATGCAACTGTCAGTTTTGCTGTTGTTGTTGTTGGTGGGAATTATGAGATGGTTGTTGCTGAAACTGGTGGGAGTGATGATATTGGTGTTGCAGAGACTGGTCAAGCTGGATCCCCCTCAGTGTAAGAGGGAGTCTCTTCAGTGGTCTTCTCCCCCTCAACTGTTGCTGCAACGTCAGTGAGAGCAAGAGTTGCCTCGGACACTGGGGGAGTTGGTGCTGCTTGACCTTTGAAGGCTTGGTAGCTCTCCGTGACCATAGCCTTAATGTTAGTTGTATCATTCTGAAGACCAATGACTTTTTCTGCCAAATTTTCCTAAGAGAGTTCCAAGGCAGTCATTATAGGCCCAAGATTCTAAGCCATTGAAGATGATGCCTTAGCCAAAGTAGTCACCTGAGCATCCAAAGAACCCTGTGTAGCCTGAAGATATTGAACTGAAGACTGAAGACCCTGAACATTGGCAGACTTGAGCATGTTGATGAGTTTAGTGAGGTCTGAGGAATTTTTCAAGTAAGCCTCAGTAGCCTCCAGCACTTTAGAGTTGAGTGTTGGGTCTTCTTTGACAGCATCCTTTATTTCATCTATTGCAACACCACAAGTCTGAAGATGCTTGAGAAATTTGACCAGGTTTTTATCCAATCTATCTAGATGTTGGTACATGAGCTCCCTGTGTTCATCTGTTTTGGCATTGAAGGTTAGCACATGAGACTTTAGATCAGCATAGCTGGCAGCAGCTTCAGTGTGTTGATCCCATAGTGTTTCAGTAACCTTAGAATATTGCTTCCTTGAAGCTTTAGTGATCCACATGACCAGTTGCCTCTCTGTTAGTGGAAGAGTATTGTCAAACTTTCTGAATTCTTCAGGACAGGAAGATGCAGAAGAGTCAGAGTCATTATCATCAGGCTGGAAAGGTAACTCTTTAGGCTCTTGTAGATCAGGCTGATGCTCTTGTTCAGTTTGAACATCAACGTCCACTTCTTCTCCTGCTGATAGAATTTCATCTTCACTTTCAGCTTGTTCTTCATCAGAGAAAAGTATTTCAGTAACCTTAGCAACCTTCAGTAAACCAGTGGTGGTGATGGGTTCCATATCCACGGGTGTTATATTTCCCTCTGAGTCTTTGTCCCTCAATGACCCCTCAGACGCTGGTGGGCATTTCCCAGTACCTTCGCCGGAATCAGGATTGGTTGTGGGTTCCGTATCGGTGGGTTGTTTCTTTCCCTCCGAGTATTTGTCCCCCTGTGACCCCTGAGACACTGGTGGGCGTTTCCCAGTGCCTTTGGTGGAGTCAGTGGCAGTGAGATCCCTATCAGCGGGTTGTTCAGTTCCCTCTGAGTCTTTGGGATCATTGAATTGGCCATCAGACAAAAGCTGTGATTTACGAATGTTATCCTTGGGCAATGTGGAAGGCGCTTCCCTACCAGTGGGTTGTATGTTTCCCTCTGGATCTTGGGGAGTAGTAGTTGGGACCAAGGGCACTGATTGTGATTTATCAATGTCCTTCGTTGTCACAGGGGTAGATGTTGCTTGGTCTCCAGTGGGTGGCAGATCAATCTTGGGCTTCTTTTGCCTTTTAGGCTATGTTCTTGAAGCCTCAGGGCCCTGAGACTTGGGTTTGGTCTTAGTCCCAGTCTGAGACTTCCCCTTTCTCTTTTTAGGAGTAGGGTTAGGAGACACTGCTTCCCTCTGGTTGTTTACAGCAACCATATGGGACGTCAATTCGATATTAGAGACAAGGGATGGGTCCTTTTGAAAATTAGATTGACTCAGGATGCCAGGTAAAGCACAATATTTTTGTTCATGAGGATAACTGCAACCTAGTAACACTTGCAAAGCACAAGAGACACACCTAGGATATGAAACGTATTTCGTCCTAGTTTTGCTCTGTAGATTGGTTACGAGATCACTGTAAATGATCTCCCATATGTTGACAGTGACCCCATTCATCAAGCAGTTTGCCACCATCAACTGAATAGAATTAACGTGTTCAGTGGATGAGTGGTTCCCGCCAAGAACCTGAATCACAAAAGTGAACAGGATCTTCCAAGCCGCAGGAAATGAGTTCTTGGTGACTGGGGTTCTGTCCAAAAATTTTGGATCCAAAACAATTTTTTTTAACCCATCCTTTACTATGGAGGGTTCAAGATGAGCCACATAATTTCCAGAATTATAGTCTAAGCCTGTTGAAGTGCAAAAAGTTTTATAATCCAGGGTCAGTGACTTTTCCCTATTAAAAAGACTGAACCTGATGAGATACTCCCTTAGTGGTCTAAGGTCATTCTCATCAGTAGAGGGTGTCGAGTCAAAGGCCGTAGCTGTTGCCCAAAACACCCTGAGGAGGTTTTGGTACACTACAGAGGGACACTAAACAA
The DNA here is from genome assembly GCA_019973895.1 of Chrysanthemum seticuspe. Taxonomy (NCBI): domain Eukaryota; kingdom Viridiplantae; phylum Streptophyta; class Magnoliopsida; order Asterales; family Asteraceae; genus Chrysanthemum; species Chrysanthemum seticuspe. The sequence continues at coordinate 212,890,972 of BPTQ01000009.1, read as the reverse complement.
AGGCTGTTTTCAGTGGGCAGTTGAATAAAAATTTCATTATGTCCTTATAGACTGGGACATTTTGGGGGTATTCAAAATTGCCTATAACATTGTTAGTTTTAAATTCAACATTACTTTGATCCCCTACCCACTATGGTGAAAAGTGATGAAGTTATGTTCTTGCCATTTCCATTAAAAGTTTTAGGGTTTTGAAAAGAATTTTTTGACAAGAACAATCAAGTGTTGTGATGAAAAACCTTTTGGAAATTTGTTACAGAGAATATTTTTGTGAAAACTTGTTTTGAGGATTGAAGAACACACAAAGATTTCTGGGTTTGAGAAACTATTTTGACAGAGTTTTGCTTCAAAAATTAATTTGTGTGTGTTTATGAATTTAGAAGAGGGTATTTATAGAGTGGTGAGAGGGGTAAAATTTGTATAAAAGAAGATTTGTAAAGTCAGTTTTTGAAAACGTTTTGAATCTCCTCATTTAATGCCACCACTCCACTACCCACAGTAAAATCCCGGTTTTCAAGGAAACAGTGCAGTGCACAGTAAAAGTGCATTCTGCAGTAATAAAATATCCATTAGATATTTCATGTGAGGTAAGGCATTTAATGCCAAGTGGGATGAGGTAAGGTGTTGAGAGACCCTTGACTTGGATGACAGTAAGACAAAGAGACATATATTCCTATATTAAATTGGAATGGATACCAACCTAGGATATTTAAGTAACTGATACTTGGTGCATTTAGTTACTAATTCAATGCTCAGTGTCTAAAGTCAGGGTCCCTGAATGAGTCTTACTCATTCAGTGAGAGGGTTATTTTTGGGGTTTTGTTCAGGGAGAATGAACCATTTCAGAGAAAACTTACTGAGAATGGGATTGGTTTTCAGGTTGCTGACTTTCAATGTCTAGCATTCCCAATTCAGCTTTCAGTCTCCTGAAGGTAGGTTCGTCTAAGAGTTTGGTGAAGATATCAGCAAGTTGATATTCAGTAGGGATGAAATGAAGCTCTATGTCTCCTTTCATTATGTGGTCCTTGATGAAATTATATCTGATATCAATGTGTTTGGTTCTTTGGTGAAGGACAGGGTTGTTGGAGATTGCAATAGCACTTGTGTTATCACAGAAGATGGGTACCATTTTGTAATGGATGTCATAGTCACTGAGTTGACTTTTCATCCATAAAACATTGGCACAACACCTTGAAGCAGCCACATACTCAGCTTCAGCTGAAGACATAGCCACTGATTGTTGCTTTTTAGCACTCCAACAAACCAGTTTTCCTCTAAGAAATTGACAGGACCCTGAGGTACTTTTTCTGTCTATGTTGCAGCCAGCATAATCAGAATCAGAATATCCTTTAAGATCAAACCCTGAGCACTTTGGATAGTTGAGTCCAAGGCTTGGAGTTCCTTTCAGGTATCTGAGTATTCTTTGGCTGCAGTGAGATGGGATTCTTTGGGATTGGACTGATATCTGCTATTAGACAGACTGAGAATTATATGTTTGGTCTAGAAGCAGTTAGATACATCAGTGAGCCAACAATCCCTCTGAAATGGGTTTGATTGACTGATTTGCCAGTGAGATCAGGTCCAAGGTTGTTACGAGGGACCATTGGTGTCTTCAATGAGGCATAGTCAGATATCCAATATTTCTTCAAGAGATTTTTGGTGTATTTCTCTTGACTGATGGAGATTCCTTTATCAGTTTGCCTGATTTGTAGTCCAAGGAAGTATGTGAGTTCACCCATCATACTCATTTCAAACTTCTTTATCATCAGCTTTTCAAACTGTTTGCAAAAAGTGTAGTTTGTTGAGCCAAAGATGATGTCATCAACATATACTTGGACCAGTATCACATCTTGTTTTGTCCTACAGATAAATAATGTGTTGTGTATCTTTCCTCTGACAAACTTCTTTTGAATCAGGAAGGCTGAGAGAGTTTCATACCATGCCCTGGGAGCTTGTTTTAGTCCATAAAGGGCTTTGTCAAGCTTGCAGATATGGTCAGAGAATTCACTACTCTCAAAGCCAGGAGGTTGCTGAACATAGACATCTTCCTTGAGTTCACCATTCATGAATGCACTTTTTACATCAATTTGGTAAATTTTGAAGTTCATGTAGGTAGCATATGCAAGGAAGATTCTGATGGCTTCCATTCTTGCAACAGGAGCAAATGTCTCATCATAGTCAATGCCTTCTTGTTGACTGTAACCTTTGGCTACAAGTCTAGCTTTGTTTTTAATGACAGTGCCATTTTCATCAGTTTTGTTTCTGAAAACCTACTTCATTCCTATGACAATGACTTCCTGAGGACATTTGATCAAGGTCATGACCTTATTTTTATCAAACTGTTGAAGTTCTTCTTGCATGGCCTGAACCCAGCTTGGGTGTTTTAGAGCCTCAGTGACACTTTTGGCTTCTATTTCTGATAGAAAATCATCATATAGACATTCATTGGCTGAAGCTGCAGTTAAATTAGCAGCCATGCTTCTAGTGAGTATGCCTTCAGTGGGTTCACCAATGATGTTTACAAGCTCAATATCCTGAGATTTTTTCCACTTACTTTGTGGTCTAGGATCTGAGCTTGAAGAGGTCACTGGAAACTCAGGAGTGAGTTCAGGTGCAGGAGCCACATAATCATTTAGATCATCTGTTGATATGTCTTGTTGGGTTTCATGAATCACAGGTTCCTGAACATTTGGTTCAGTGTTACCTATCCCAGTCGAGACTGATTGGTTATCAATGAATTCACTGATAGTTGGTTGGGGAAGGTTGTGAGGTAAGACATAATATGAGTTGTCATCATCAGCTTGGCATGAGGAATTGATTTCACCATCATACTCATCAGAAGCATATCTTGATGAGTTATCAATTCCTATTTCCTCCACTGAGGTGTTGGTGAACCTGATGCTTTCAGAACTTTCATCAAAGATGACATGAAAGGTTTCCTCAACTTGTTGTCTCCTTGTGTTAAATACCCTGAAGGCTTTGGAGATCAGTGAGTAACCTAGAAAGTATCCATCATCAGCTTTTGCATCAAACTTGCCTAGATGATCCTTGTGGTTGTGAATAAACACAGGACATCCAAACACATGAAAGTAGCTGATACCAGGAAGTCTACCTTTGAATATCTCATATGGGGTTTTGTTATGTCTTTTGACAACGATTGACCTATTTTGTGTATAACAGGTTGTTTTGACTGCTTCAGTCCAGAAATGTTTTGAGAGAGCTGAGCCATTTAACATACTTCTAGCAGCCTCAATGAGAGTTCTGTTTTTCCTTTCAGCTATCCCATTTTGTTCAGGGGTGTAAGGAGATGAAAAGTTTTGGGAGATTCCCTTTTCATCACAGAAATTCTCAAGCTCTTCATTTCTGAACTCAGTGCCATTGTCAGTTCTGATTTGTTTAACAGTAATGTCATTCTGGTTTTCAATGTTCCTGATGAATGACATTATTGTATCAATTGCCTGACTTTTTTTGGAAAGAAAGTATACCCAAGTGTATCTTGAAAACTCATCAACAATGACAAGTGTATACTTCTCATGCTGGATTGATCTAGGACTGACTGGTCCAAAGAGATCCATGTGCAGGAGGTAAAGGCAGATTTTGATCGAGAAATTTTGTTTTTGTTTTGAAAGATGCTCTTTGGTGTTTGCCTTTTTCACAGGCTGAGCATGGTTTATCTTTTGCAAAAACTAGTGATGGTAAGCCAAGGACCATGTTTTTTTTGCCAAGTTGTTGATGTTTTTGAAATTTAATTGTGAGAGTCTCTTGTGCCACAGCCAGTTGATAGTTTCAGTTGCTTTGGCAAAGAGACAAGTTCCATTTTGAGAGAGTGTTGACATGTCTAAGACATAAACATCATCTCTTCTAGGAGCTATCAAAACAACTTCTTTGTTGGCATTGAAAATGGTGCCTTGTTTATCATTGAATTGCACAATGTACTTTGTATCACATAGTTGACTGACACTGATGAGATTGTATTTGAGACCATTGACATAAGCTATTCTAGAGAAAACTATTCCATTGCAGTATATTGAACCATAACCTTCAGTGAGACATGATGAGTTATCACCAAATACTACCTTGGGTCCTAGTTCCTTTACATACTTGTGCAGATACTCCTTAACACCAGTCATGCTTCTTGAGCATCTACTATCTAGATGCCAAATAGGCTCCCTGGTGTGTCTCTGCACAAATAGTAAATTGGATTAGTTTCTCTTGCTGACCCACATACTAGTGGGCTTGGGCCTAAGGTCTGTTTGAATTTGGCAATTGACTCATGGTCAGTGGTTAAGTGCATTGTGCTACCAAAGGTTTTGCATTTGGAGACTGAGGATGACTCAGTGATTCTGGGTTGCTTGGAACTTCTCCTTACTTGGATGACATTGTCATGCTGGGATGTCTCATGAGCTGGATTTCCGCAAATATCGTAGCATGTGTTCATGAGACAATCATCAAGATGATGATAATTAAAGCCACAGTGTGGGTAGGGAGGAAAGGGTTTTGCTCTAAACTTTTGAGCAGATTTGGAGGTTGAAGTATACTGATGACCAACATTGGTATAGTTTGCTTTACTGAGTGAACTTACATATTGTAAGTGATCAGAAGTTCTGTGATCATCCTTTTTGCAGATCATACAAAAAAGGATTCTATAGCAGTTGTCAGTGGTATGACTAGTATAGTGGCATAGATCACACTTCTGTTTGGGCTTGTTGGTGGATTTTGACTTTGATGAACTAGAGGAGGCTGATTTAGTTTCCTTGATTGCATCAGGAGCTTTTTCAATGGATTCCATCTTATCAGTCAGCTTCCTCCCAAGTTCAATCAGTTTCTGAATTTGGTCAGCTTCAGTAGGAACTGAAGATGTGGAAGTCTCAGTGGGAGTAGACTCTTGTTGAATTGGTTTTGATGGTCTTTTCAGGATGGTTCTACCAAGTCCAGACCTTTCTTTAGGTGAATGAGGATTGAATTGCATTGGAGTAAGCTCAGAGCTTGGTGCAGCACCCTGAAGAGGTGTCAGGGGTGGAAGCGGTGCATTAGATTCTGCTTCAGACTCAAAGATGTATTCAGTACTATTGGGCACATCAGGGAGTCCAAGCATGCTCTTAAGAGCTTGGCATTCAGGCTCTAGTATTCTTCCAGAATCAAAATTTGGAAGCTTACTCTCAGGGTTAACTCGTTCGATCAAATCATTGGGCTTGGGGTAAGTCAACACATTGCTAATCATGCCACCATAAACAAAGGGCTTTGGACTCTGGTCTTTGTTGTGAGAGTCAGGGAGATGATCTTCACCTATGACTTTCTTTTTGCTACTGGGAGCTCCCACAACATCAAAGACCCTAGGATTTTTAGCAGTCCAACTTTCAATGATATGTTTTTCTTTCTTAAGTTCATCTTGAAGAGCCTGATTTCTTTTAACTAGTTCAGTGTTTTCAATTTGCAGTGTGACAGCCTCAAGCTTAGCTTGTTTTAAAAGAAGTAATTCATCCCTACACTTATTCAATTCAAAACTTAACTTGTTGTATTTTGAAAAAAGATTTAATCGTCGCTCTTCTACAAACTTAAGATCTACATTGAGATAGTTCATAAAAGGACTGCCAATCAGAGTCATCATCCATAGAAAGTAAAATGTTTACCTTCTTCGTTGAGATATTGACCAATTCTCCATTCCTGGCATGATTTTTCCCAACACCTAGCTTGTCCTCTTCTGATAGAGCCATTAGTGCACTGACTTTCACCATTTCATCGTCTAAGAATACTGGCTCTTCATCCCAGTCGAAGACTTCAACAACTAGGCCTTTGTTTTTACCCTGCACAGATTTAACATTGTTTGTTGTTTCTGAGGGAGTGGCCTCAAGCAATGCTGGCTTAGCTTTGACTTTCCTGTACTTTGCTTCAAAATCAACAGTTATGTTTTGATCAGATTTGTTTTGAAAATTTTGATGAGACTGATAGATTTTTGGTTAAAATTTGCTAAAGCCTAAGGACTGATTTGACCCTGATGGTTTATAAGAGGGTTCAGAAATTGTTTTTGAAAAACAGTCTTTTGCAAAATGACCTCTTTTGTGACACTTAAAGCATTCAGTGTCCTCGTTTGCTTTAGCATTTGAAAAACCTTTGTTTCTTTTTATAAACCTTCGAGAGTTAGCAAGGAGTGCCCTTTCCTGAAATTCGATGTTCAGGTCATTTAGGTACTCCTCACTTGATCTCTCATCAGGCTCATCATCTGAATTTTCTTGAAAATCCTGAACCACATTCTTAGAGAAAAAAGCAGTAGATAAAGGTGTTGAAGTGGTGGTTAGGGACTTCTTGACTTCCTGAGACTTCTTTAAGTCAGGGTATCGTCTGTTGATGAGGTTTTTCTCATAGACAAATTTCCCATAGATTTCAGGAAGTTCAAGATTCTGGATATGATTAGCATTCCTAAGTCCCTGAGAGAAATTCAACCACTTCTCAGGGAGACTATTGACAAAACCAACATTGATTTCATGTTTGGACAACTTAACACCATCATTAGACAGTTCATTTAACAAAGTTTTGTATTGGGTGGAAGTTTGAGATAGAGTTTCTGAGTCCTTAGCCCTGAAGGTGTTATACACAAGTTTCAGGTCCATGATCCTGTTTTCCTTGGTATCAGAAGGACCTTCATGACTGTGGACCAGGTCATCCCAGGTTTGTTTAGCTGTACTACAGCCAATAACAGACTCCATAATATCATTAGTAAGACAAGATATGATGATACTTTTCAGCCTTTGGTCCTGGTTGACCACTCTTCTCTCGTCCTGAGTCAATTGAGCTTCAGGTTTAGGCAAACCTTTAGCAGTCTTTGGGATAAATGGACCTTCATTAATACACTTAATGTAGTAGGTTCCATCCCATTCAAATAGCAAAGCATTCGCTTTTTCCATTTGTTAAATTTACCAACTTGAAGTCGAGGGGCAACAGCAGAATACGCTCCACCCTTTTTGTCGACTATTTGGGGCACATCAATTTCAGCCAATTGGATCCTAATTTAAAAATGTTTTAGAGCGATTTTAAAAGGTTTTATAATCAGCCTTGCTCTGATACCACTTGTTGTTCCCTATTCACTATCGTATAAAACAGTTAAAGTATTAAAACAGATAATAGTGAATCAATGACTGAAGTAAGATGTAAGCAAAACAAACTGATAAATTTTCAACATAATATTTTTTATTAGAAATGAATCAAAAAGAATACATTACCCAAGTACTTGCGGAACAATACTTGGGATTGAAATGACAAAGTGTTGGGAACTCCTCACTAAGCTCAGGCTAAGTCTGAGCACAACTACTATGGAACCACTATGCTATCTCAGGAACTGAGTTGTATTTGTAGGAGTGAAAGATGGCTTGTGGTGTGCGTGTTTTACAATTCAGGTTACAGATAATAGCTTAAATCTTTCACTCCGTCTCTTATGCTATTTATACAAGTATGAGTTTTAACTCTTTCCTAAGTGACAAACTAACAGGTTACAGAAGACAAAATACTGATGTATTTTGTCTCTGTTTACAAAGGCTATTTCTGGTAAGGGACAAGGCCACTTTCTACTTGTCAGTACTGATGCTGAGCCCTTCAGGGAAAGTTGACTTCTTGAAGATAAGTACTCCGTCTTTATCGCTTCAAGCATAACCGTTCTTTCCCGCCCATTCTTCAGTCTTCTCTGCCTTCAGTCTTTAGTCTAGTTTGTCTTCAGTGTTAGTAGTTGGTGAGGAGTTTAGGGATTCAGTGAGTTATTGTCATCACTCACTGAATCCACCATCTCCTTCTTGACTCAGTCTTCACCCTTTAAGTTTCGCCTTACTGAGTGGAGAGACTTCTTCTTCGCCTCTTACTGAGTATACTGAAGATGGCTCACTGAGAGACTATGCACTTAGTGACCTGTTAGTGTTTAACGGTCTAAACACTTAGGGTATTTTCTATTCAAATCCTAGATCAAGGGGTTTGGATATTTACTGAACCCAACAATTAGACAACATAAAATTTTCAGAAACACCAAAGAGAAGTTGAAGATGTTATTCAGAAGAAGAACACGATGGTATACAGTACAGAAAGAATACAACCGGCCATCAACAACAACACGTTGCCAACGCACGACTTTTTCAAAAAAGCCCATACATAGCCTAAACCTTTCCCCCCCAAAATAAAAACATAAGAGCAAAGCAGATGCTGCGGCAACCAAAACATGTTCTTAAATGACTGCTAACAACAATTAGTCATTCTAAAATGACGACTAATAACCCACCTCCGCGATCATTCACAACATTCCTTCACCTAAAACCCGTGTCCATTGAAGTTTGTGAGAGTCTGCCTAGACCATATGGCCAACCAAAGGTGGGAGTTTAAAACAATTAGACTCTCATTAGCCCTTTGGGATCTTGAAAGTGCAGGTAGTTCCTTCTTAACCCCGACGTTCCCGAGCGGAAGAAGGAACTATATCATAGGAATTGGGTCGAAGGGAGTGATAGAATGTGCAAAGAGTTGGGTCCCTAAGGAAGGGCGACAAAGGAAGTTAGGGGCAATGCAATGCGTAAAGCGGGCCCTAATTAATAAGAAGCTTCCCTAAGAATGGCAAACAACAGAAGATGAAAAGTATGTCTTTATTCTTCTGTTGTTGCAGCCCGACCCCTAAGCAAGTGTACGTCTACCAATCCAGGCATATCGGGTTGGATAGACTGGGTTTAAGGTAAAAATGACCAGCTTGCGGGCGCCGGGATAAAATAAAAGTTGCGCGGGTGGAAAAGCTATCTTACTAAAAGCCCTTCCACTACCGCGCAGAGTGGCGGATTCAGACGGGAAACCCCTTAAAAGGCCTATCGAACTTGATGTATGCCCTACAACATTATAAGCTCGCTGCTGAAAAGAACAACATGCGGGGCGAACATTTTAGCCCTTCAAGGAAAAATAACAGGCCCCACAATTCCTCAAGGAATCCCACTGGGATAATAAGGCAGCCCAGTGAGGAAGCAAGCCACCAGAACTCCTTCAAGAAGAGGACAACAGACAAGAAGAAGGATTCCGAACTCAGAAGAGAAAGACACAATACCCGCACTGGGAAAGCCAGCGAAAAATAACAGCATTAGCAAAAGCATGTCCAGCCAGGGCAATTCTTCAAAAAAGAAAATTATTATGAACAAAACAACCCATCACGGGTAACCACTAAAGCAGATTTCCGTAAGAACGAAGAAATGCAGACTTTCGCATGAACGAAGAAACGTAGAAAAATTTTAGAAGCACAACTTCAAAGAAAAATTATGCCCGCCATCAACAAAGTTCCAGAAGAGACACGGCTCCAGCGGCCATAAGACTCAGAATAAAAAGGGTAAGAGCAATTGACAATAGAAAAAATGTATAATGTACTTGAATTTACCAATTTTTATAATGTATTTTGAAATATATAAAATCAATAAAAAAGTGGAGATTAGCTACTTTCATTGCTTTATTTTTTTAATAAATTCATTTTTATTAAGTGCATAAGACACGCAAGCACAAGATTGGGCACGACCCAAAGAATGTTATTTCCGAATAACAAAAAGTTATCACGAATAACAAAAAGGTGATCAACATAATAACCAAAGTACATAAGAGGTATTGCAAGCCTAGTACTGGGAGGATAACCCAAAATTATCCGAAGACTATTACAAACGTGCATATCCGTATAACGTTAAAACAATAGCACTGCACAAATTCAAAAAATATTGTGCACAAATACTATTAAAAATGTGCATATCCGTATAACGTTAAAATAATAGCACCGCACAAAACAATGTGCGCAGAGGGTATTAAAAACATACATATCCATATGACAAAAAGATAGTAGCATAGTACAAGTAAAAAAAAACGTGTAGAAGCAAAAATAAAAAAGAAAAGTTGCACGCAACCATTGTAAACATTACAAGACATGGAAAGCTAAATATTGTTCAAAGGATTACAAACATCCAAGAAAACAAAGTAAACTAGCTTTGATCCAAGACAGTCACACTTGCTTCAGGCTCAGACAGAGCGGAGGGGATCTCACTCACTTTAGGGTGCGGATCATCTACAACGTCAATAATAACACTAGACCCTCTAACATCATATTCATCGGTGGAAAGGGGCCTCACAGGGACAACAGAGACACTAGCAGGAAAAAGCGCAAGTGGCAAGGTAGTAGTAGAAGTAAAAGCCAAATCACTAGGTGAAAGTCCTTCCAAACCCATAACATTACGGGCAGAAAAAGGATCAACTAAAGAATTATAAAGATCAGAAACAGTGGGCTGATGAGCAGCGAGACGCTTCCTAAATTGATCGACCCTTCTCTGAACTACTCCCAGAGAACGAGACAATGAGCCAGTGCCAATAATAGCGTTAGTATCCCTGTCATAGACAAGAACCACAAGATGTTCAAGATCAGGCTGTAACCCAGCAATCATAGGAGCATTCGCATGCAACCCCTCAACTCGAAGAAGATCCATAATCTTCGCAATTCCAGCATCCTTGTTAGACTTAAGTGTGGAGAGCAAGGAAAACTCTACATCCGCAAGGGCCTTCACGGCGGAAAGATAGCGAGCTTCCGCAAAATGGTCTTACGCATCAAGATCCAGAAGCTCTTTTTTCTCTTTACCATGAATAATACCCGCCGCTAGTCCAACTTGCATGCAATATCAAAGGCACGGCTGATAACTTCCGCCATTGCTATAGAATACTCGGGAGAATTCAAACATTTGAACACAGCAAGGCTCATGCCATTAGTCAACCACCAACGCCGGCTGGACAACAAAGTAAGAAAGAGAGGATAAAACTCCTCGTCAAGGTGAAGAGCTAACGCAGATAAATCGGAAACTGGTGAATCAACCTTCTTCATAATCACAACCGCCTTCACCTCTTGAGTCTTGCAAAACTCTTCCCTTAAAGCATCAAAAGAAGGAATTTGGCTACGAAGCTCAGAGCATGAGGACTCCAAAGTACATATCTAAAAACAAAACAAAAAGTCAAAAGACAATGGAAAAGATAAATAAGCGGAACAATTGGTCAAAAAAGGACTAATACATACCTGTCCGGAAAGATTAACATTTTGAGATTTAAGAACAACAACTTCAGCCCTCAGGGTAGATGACTTAGAATCTTTCCCATCAAAAGAAAATCGAAGTTCCACTAGTTCAGCATGAAGAAAATCTCGCTCCTGATCAAGGGCAAAATTTAGATTCTTCAACGAAATAACTTCCGCAGCGGGAGCTGCGGAAAACCCGGCAATGGGAACCAACTCAGAGGATGCAGCTTTAGCAGCTTTAGCCTTAAGGGTTGAAATCTCGTTGTCCCTCTCCTCTAACAATGACGATAGGCGTTTCCTCTCCATCATATAATACTCCAATCGCATACGGACTTAAGAACTAAACACACATGTCGTGCCGTAGCAACATTGAACTTAGCAAGAAGGCGATCATACCCCATCTCACGAACAGAAGAAAAATTGCAAGGAGGAGCAAACTCATCCACCATATCACGACATTCGTCAGCATCATCAAGAAGTGAATTCTTGGCAACATTCCATTTCGGAACATAAATACCAGCCGAAGACCTGGAATCCGAATCATCAATAGCACGGATATCTCCAACCGAGATATCACAATCAAAAAGGTCATCAAGAATGGGGTGAACACCGCTAGCAGAATGAGAACTGTCAGGAAGGGAGGAAGGGACTTCTACTTGATCTTTTTCCTCTTCATCAATAGAAAGGACAGTAGTAACGACAGCATCCGTCATGACCGGCACAAGAGACCTGCCAAGAAACAAACAACAAACAGAAAGTGATCAAAGGCAAGAGGAACAAAGGCATCACATAAAGAGAAAAATCAAAATAACAAACCTGAGGGAGAACCATCAAGACAAGCAAAACAGAATCAGACTCAATAGACGTCCCAGCTTCATGAATAGGAGTAATTGATAACAAATGAGAAGAAGAAGAATGTGTAGGTAAAGCATTCAAACAAAATTTAAGACAGCGCGTACTTTGAGCAAACAACTTCTGAATAGATTCTGAAGACTTACCACCAGTATAAGCTCTACCGGAATAAATATGATCACTCCTTAACTTCTTAGGAGGATAAATAGGGTCGGTGAAAACCTTCCTTCGCTTCCTTCTAGAACCTGAGGCAACATCGCAAGTAGACGCCGAAAAGGTACCAAAAGCAGCTTCAGACATTAGAAGATCAACTTCAGCAGCAGAATGACCGGGCTGTACAACATTCACATCCACAGAATCATCACATAACCGAGAAGCCCCAGCTTCCGAGACAGCACCCACATTTCCATCAGCCCACAACTCATCACCAAAAGATTGAGGGGAAAGAGAAATAGTCCGGCCTTTGGTTAGTTCCAGCAGTGGAGGCTCATCTTCTTCTAGCGGTCGAGAATCAACCTTCAACTTCATGGGATCCTTCGTTTGAACTAACGATAGCAAATCCATCGCTGCAAAAAGTAGAAGAAAAAGAAACACGATTTAGACTACACAAAAACAGAATAACAAGCGAAGAGACATAAACGTGGTGTACCTACCCCGATCATCTTTGTCATAAAACACAGGGTAAGAATCTTCGTTCAAAGTGTAATTACGGCTTAACCCAACCAAGCAAAGAAAGGGCTCCGGAAATTTGTGAAAAGGAGAAACATGGGCAACAAGGGAAGCAACATGCATCAAACTCATCATCCCCAGGAGTAGTGTCCTTGGGAATGCTCTTACCACCATGGAAGGGATGAAAAACAGGACAAGCAAAGGAATCAACCCAAAATAAATGGTCATTCCAACTTTTAAGAGAATCAATGGGTTTAGTATAGCAAACACTAAAACTATCAACTCATTTACTAAAGGATAGTCAACCATTTTTCTGAGACTGAACATAAAAACACCTAAATAATCCAACTGAGGGTTCAATGCCAAGAGCAAAACAAAGAATCTCAAACTGAGAAACTTTAGCAGCACCAATAACAGAAAGCTGCGATATGTGGATGCGATAGTAATTAAGGATAGATACAAGGAATACAGATAAAGGAAGACGGAAATTAGCATATTCAAAAAAGTGGGTATATACACCAATCTTCCCATCCGGCGCCTCTTGAATGGTCTGATCAAGCCCAGGAAACTCCGGATGAACAAATTGCGGAATTAAATACTTAATGCAAAAGCGATCAAGCCTCCCTTGTGAAAGCTTAGACTTAGCAGAGGCAAAATTACCCATAATGGAAGAGAAAAAGGAATTAGAACCTAACCTAGAAAAGGAACCTGGAAGATAGATGCAATCCAAGGAGATTAGACCGAAAGGAAGAGGAAGTGAAATGAAAAGGAAAAATAGGTAAAGGGAAAAGTAAAGGGTATTTATACAAAGAGGTTGATGACGTCTAAAGAAAACCCTAAAGAAGGACACATGTCAAAAAGTAACCCGATCCAACGGTGAGTAATCAAAGGAAAAAAGTAGGGCTAGTGAAAGGACGCAGAGCCCATCGGGTCCAATCAACCAGAGCACGAAAGGTCAAGAATTGCCCATGCTGCATAACACGCAAAACAAGAAGGTAATCGTCATAAAAACACTTTAAAGGTGCGGAAAAGAGATGGCTCCGTCAAACTTAAAGTCTAGCAATATCTACCACATGCAATAAATATCTGCGTACAATAAATACACAAGACTGTGGGGACTTGATGACGTAGCACTCCCTAAAAAAGAGGAACATCAGAAGGACACTTCAAAAAAGCACGGAAAGGAAAAGCGCTTAGTCAACTCGAGTCTAGTAATATCGACCGCACGCGAAAATATCCGCACGCAATAAACACACTAGCTTGGGGGGACTTGATGATGTATAGTACGTATAGCAGGCCCACTGGGCCTAATTCAGACTATACACATACTGGGCCCAAGCCTAACAACAAGAATAACCACGAAAACTGGACCAACAGTAAGCCCAATAACAAAATTGGCTATGGTCCACACTAAAAGACGCACACAGGATACTTAGCAGACCAAACCTCCGGCCGCAGAAGGTATCATGTTTCCGCATTCGCGATTAACACGGAACCCTGTCCCACAAGGGCCCTGCTCCGGCAACTAACTACTATATGCGATTAACTAGGAAACCCTAGCGGTAAGCCTCACCTATAAAATGGGCTCTAATCCCCATATGAGGTACAACTTTCTCTCTCATAATTACACACGCATATTCTTACTTCTCTAACAAGAATGTGTACTTACTCTCATGCCGGAGTCTAATCGTGGGGTCTGTCCCTACGGTAAGGCTAACGGTTTACTCTTTTTATGTAGGGAATTCAATCAAACTACTTGGATTAGTACAAGATCAGCCCACCAACAGCTAGTTAACCCAATCCAACAAGCGACACTAATACCCATTACAATCCGTCACACTTTTTGTACTAACAGCTACCAACGAACTATGCATGCATACACTAGAAGCAATAATAGAAGTGTAAAAACATAAACAAAACAATTAAAGAATCGTAACTAGGCGAGCACCAAAGGTTCTTATCCGATCATATTAAAATTAACACTAAACACAATGTTTAACATGGTAAATGAAGACATGAATCGAGAAGTAAATGAAACAAGAATTCTAAAGCTTATCGATGATACATTATGACTTCTCCCTTGGAAATGGCTCCGTATGCTGTGTAAGATTGGCCTTGTGGACCCCCTTCACATTCTCTGACTTTTGGTTTTGTGTGAATGATGTCAAATGCATTAGGTCTTTCATTTATAGGCCCGATCCCGTTACGGTGTAACCTTATAATGTGGTTACGCCGTAACTAATATCCTCCTTTATCCATTCTCGTAGTGATGGTTACGACGTAATCTTATGGATGGTTACGTCGTAATCCCTTTAGCTCCGTCGTAAACTCAACAAGTGGTTACACCGTAATCTTCAAAGATCCCATCAAGACATTCATAGCATTGGTTACGCCATAACTAATGTTGGGGGTTACGGTATAACTGATGGAGGCGCGAAACTCATCATGACCTAGATGGTTATGGCGTAACTTGAGTTCATAGTTACGCCGTAACTAGTGTTGACTTGGTCTTCATATTAGCATTCATAGCTACGTCGTAAATGAGCGTGTGAGTTACGCCGTCGCTTCTTCCATGTGAGCATACTTAGGTATAAATTATCAAAGTGTATCTCCAAAACCGCGTATCTTTAGCTCTTACGCTTATATATAACCTAGAAACGAAATATAAAAAAATAAGAGTATGTATCCATATAAAAAATATAAAATATGCGCATAATCAGGAGAAATTGACACTTAAAAATTAGGATTATTTGATGTTATCACATGCCAATAAGCACTATTGATGAAACAAGCTCTTGCTGATTACGTTATCTGGCTTAGTGACATTGCCATCGTCTACGGCAACAAAGGCGCTATCGACCTTAGAAAGAATCCAGTCTTGCATTCTCACACCAAACATATAGAAATACATCACCACTTCCTAAGAGATAATGTTCTAAAAGAGAACATTTCTATCGAGAAAGTCTCTGTCGAGGACAACATGGCCAATATTCTGACCAAGCCATTGAAGCGTGAACCATTCAACTTACTACGATTAGGATTAGGTCTTACGGAAAAATCATCGTAAACACTCATCTAATTTTTTTTTCTACAATGTACGAACTTGTAATTCTTCTTTTAAGTCTTGGATCTCTATTTCACACAAATCACAAACATTAAAATCTATGGGGATTTATGTTCAAATATATACTTTTCTTAGAGAAAAATTGCATCTAATCTTTAAGAAATCAATTTTTCGAAATTTTCACCCTAGACTCTCAAAATCAAAATATTTTAACGTTTAGGACATTCATGTCTTTCTTACATATTTAATACAAAGCAAATTTTTTTCTCATACGTCATCTCATGCTTCACTTGAATGCTAAAGGTAATACATAACCAATATGTATTTTCGAGTACATTCAAATGTGAATACATAAAATTAAGGAGTCTTTGGGTTGTCTCACGTATATATGTATATCTTTTACAATTCTATCTTTATCTTTCCTCTAGAGTTGAGATAACCACAACTCCACATAGTTTACATATAGGCAGACACTTGTCCTAATGTATTTTCTATGAAAATTTTAGGTCTGGTTACATTAGATACCCGAATCCCTTTTAGGTTGGGTTAGTGGGAACCGGATGCACATAACACAGTTTAGTCTTTCTTTTGACATTTTTAACTTTAAATTTATTACTTTTACCACTTTCAACTTAATATTTACAAAGTTAAGACTTATTGCTTAAGCTCTTATAATTACTTGCATTCAACTCATATCTAATCATTAGATTATGACTTATTTTGTAGTTTTAACATTCATTGAAATGCATGATTCCTATCCATAAATAAGGTCTCAAAATTCTTGCATCTCCATCATCCTTAACCTCTCAAACTCTCAGAAACATAGCAAGTTATAGCATCCAAAATATCTCAATCCTCTCAAACCCGCAAAAACATAGTTAGTGAAATTAACACTCTTCTAAACATCACCAACATACTTGAAAAACACATCCAAGAAACCATTCATGTTCAAAGCTCAAACTTTATCCTACCACCATCCACTATTCCTCCACTTAAAACTGGTGATAACGCTCAGAATGAGTATGCTTTTAGTAGCGTTATTGTTAGTTTTGTGTATGATAATCAGTTATATTTACACATAATTGTTGCAAAAATGCAAAAGAAGCGTATTTGTATGTGAATGTAGGCAGGTATCGTAAAAGACGCAGAAATGACGATTTCATGCACATTTGGATAATTCCCGAGAAAGAAAAGATAGGTGAGAAGGCTCAAGGACTCGATGATTGGAAGCACGAAGATTTCTAAGTATCTACGTCAAATAATTATCAAGTTTTATCTTGGAAATCAGCATCGAAAGAAAGGAAAAAGGCATGCGTCGAGAAAAGTCAAGAAATGTCAAAATATGTTGTACGGAAGGCATCCAGCCGATCGGTTAGAGCCCAC
The DNA here is from genome assembly GCA_019973895.1 of Chrysanthemum seticuspe. Taxonomy (NCBI): domain Eukaryota; kingdom Viridiplantae; phylum Streptophyta; class Magnoliopsida; order Asterales; family Asteraceae; genus Chrysanthemum; species Chrysanthemum seticuspe. Next base: position 212,873,966 of record BPTQ01000009.1, on the reverse strand, counting down.
AACCAAATCGGCTAGACATTGGTCAAAAAGCAACTGATCGGCTACTTCGCAACCGATCCGGTTGGAAAGGCTGCAGTTACATATTCTCTCATTTATGAATGCCATAACTTCTATTAATCATTGGAGTCTGATCATTTCTTGTTAATTACTCCTAGTGGACGTTTTTGGCTTGTTGGCGAAGAGTTCTTAGCTATATAATGTACCTAGACTTAGTAGTTTAGTGTGACACACCCAAAGAGTAATAGGCTTACACCAAGACTATTAACAAACACTTTTATTCATCCCAAAAGTCCTATTTCATCTGTAAAACATCCAGAAGTTTGGTGAGAACAATTCTCAACCATTTGGTAGTCATTTGGAGTTGTACTGGTAGTATAAGGCGATTGGAGTCGCGTGGTTGCTATAGTTCCACAATTTTCTAGTTCTTGTAATCCAAAGTTTAGGTATTCTTATGAACTTTGTTATGAATCTCTATTCTTATGAATTATATGAATTACATGGTTACTACTTGTGTTATGTTATGGTTTTAATGAAGTAATTCTTGAGTATACTTGTGTGTAAGAATGTAGGAAATTGTAGGAGTGTTCTTATATATGTGATGCATGTCATTGTTCTTGTTTAATGAGTTTGTTGGAATAACTACTAGTATTTTTGGATGTGTTGGTAAAACATTTTCAAGATAAAGGACCGAAAGGATTTCTCTTTTGTTTTATTTCAAAATGTTAGTGACAAACTAGTATGGGGATATGATGATTGACACTCATCATATTTACTTGTTAAAACAAGACTAGAACCGATTTCATCACGTAAAGGCCGAAAGTGTTCCTAAGAACAAGTTAAATAAGAATCTTTTACAAACAAATGGATTTTCTAAAGAATAATCATTAGGTTAAGGACCAAAAGGATTAACTATGTGTTTTTATTCTTAAAATGATTTTTACAAAACATAAACCATGGATTGGAAATCATTTGCTTATGATTTGTGCATTGCATCAAGTTTACACCAAGCTTTCATGAACACTCTTGATAATTGACTATAGACTTCACACAAGTATATGTTTCTATAATTTGGTTTTTATAAAAGCATCACTTTAGAGGAAAGCCTTGACAAGCTTTCTTGTCTCAAACAATTTAACAAACTAAACGCTAATCCCTTGGGATGATCTCGACTTGCCCACCTTTGCTATCACGAATGAGTATACTTGCTCGTATGTGTTAAAGTAATTATCCGGATAAATCGTGTTTATAAATTTTTAAAACTTGCACACGATCGACACATCAAATTTTTGGCGCTGTTGCGGGGGATTTAATTTGTTTTGGTTTGGTTATTTTCTGTAATTTTTTATATTGTTTATGTTTAGTTTAAGTAGTTTTATCAAAAAGAGAAAATTTTAAAAAGTTGGTTTTTAGGCCAACCGATCGGCTTTGCAAGCAACCTATTCGGTTGGACCTCTCGTAAAAATTTTGTGTTTTTCTTTTTCTAGTTCCTTGATAATCTAGTGTTATGTGTTTAAGTGTTTAGCATAATTCCTGGTATTTTTAATTTTTTAGGCTAGTATAAGTGCTTGTAAATACTTGTTTATGCTTGTTTTTAGATTTTTGATTAATAGATTATTTTTAGTTTTATTCAAATTTTATTAAATTATGTCTTAATTAGTTTAATGTCTTAGTTTAATTTTTAGTTTTTAGAAGTTGTAGTGAGTTATATTAATTGGTAATTTAAGTTTAGTTAATGTTTTGTTTATGCTTAAGTAGTATATTTAATGTTTTTAATAATGGGTAAATGAGTAGTCACATTTATTATGGATTTTCACCAAAGCCGATCGGCTGCGCCCCGCAACCGATTCGGCTGGGTGAATTGATTCTTAGGCATACCACCAACCGAATCGGTTGGAGGGCCAACCAAATCGGTTGGAGCTCTCGTTAATATTTTTTTTAGTTTCTTAATTTCAAGTTTTAGCTTTTGAATTTAGTTTTAATAAGTGTCTTTACTTGTTTAGGATGTATTTCTATAGTTTGTTTTGATTGTAACTAAATCTAACGCTAATAATTTGGTTGTTTATGTTTTGTTTTGTTTTTATTTTGTTTAGATAAGTATAATATGGATAGTTTGAGCGGTATCTCGGAGTATCTTAGGAATTTGGATGAAGTGTTCAAAGCCACTAGTAGTTCTTTGGAGAAAATTGGAAACATTTTGGAGAAGAGCAAGAAGGAATTAGCCGTTGGAACGGAGTGTTTAGAAGGAGTCGGGGAGAATAAAGTTCGTGTTCCCAAGAAGAATAAGGTAATGATATTCACTCAAGCCCCTCTCACGGGGTATGAATCACCTTTCATGCGGTTTGGAACACCTTGTAGTATCAAAGGAGTAAGTGCTTAGGATGCCCAGCTCAATATGGCATATGGGAATAATTACATTGTTGACATGGTACTTGACAAGCTTGGCCATGTTAGGCTAGATTACGAAGGGTATGCAAGAAAAATCGTCAAGAACCTACGCATCAATATTCATGGCCATATTTTTGAAGCTGATTTTGTGGTTTTAGATGGAGGTAATGCGGACGAGCCTGATGTTTGTTTTGGACGTGATTTTCTAGTTACGACTAAGTGCCAATTGGACTTTGCGCTTGCTGAAATGAGGATCAATATCACGGATTTAGAGAGGAAAAGAATGTGAATGATATGCTAACGGAGTTGTGTGGAAATATGAAGTATGGTAACATTGAAAATGTGGAGGTTGTAAAGATGGGGAACACGAATAGGAAGAAAACTTCATCCAATAAAGTCACCCCAACTACTACCACCACCAAAAGCCAAGATTTATCACCATCACCACCCCATTCACCACCCACCTTTAAACCTTTGACAAAAGAGCAAAAGGAGGCTATTCTTGAGAGCCTAGAGTAAAAAATCATAGAGCTAAATGAAAAGAAACACGTCATTGAAGTTTTGCAAGATTATGTAATGTACCGCAAGGAACTCGATGCGGTGATGTTGGCAAGAGCTCGTTTGGAAGACAAAAACCTAACGGAGGAAGAAAGGGATAGAATTCTATTTAGGGGGATGCCAATAAAGGAGAGTGACCCGGGAAACTTTGTTCTACCAATCAAAGTTAACGGTATCACTCTGATCTATGCGTTAGCGGACACCGGATCAAGTGTTAATTTCATGCCATATCCGCTATATAAAAACTTGGGGCTTAGTAACCCTCAACCGAATCAATCAAAGTTAAAAATGGCCGCTAATTCTCAAGCCAAGGCCATGGGTGAGGTTAAGAACGTAAGGGTACAAATCGGTTATCAACCTTACTTAGCTGATTTTCTTGTTTTGGATATTCCGGTAGATAAGAGTTTACCTCTTTTGCTTGGAAGACCTTTTCTTAGAACGTGTGGAGCTATAATTGATATGGGAAGGGGAACAACGACTATTGATGACGGAATTCCCAAACAAACTTATTATCCCAAACCAAGAGGTAAAGGTTTGGAATTCATGGAAGACTTCGAATTTTTGGATAATGATGATTTAACATGTTTTGAAGTGGGTCGTGATGACCATGGAAACGCTATGTATGGTCCCCTTGTCCCACCTTATTTTGATTTAGAAGACGAAATGGAGAGAGCACTTGCAACGGAAGCTTTTTATAATCCCTTTAAGAATATTCTTGTATATAAAAAGCTTACGGACTTTCTCGGATCCTTGCCCGTGCAATTGAAAAACTTAGAGTGGGGACCCGAAGGAGCAAGTGCGTACAAGAAAGAGGAAGGTGATGGAGAGTGGCATGTGAAATTTGACATATTCTGCCCAAGTGTGAGGAACTTTGTTAGGAAATTTAAGACCCATGAAACTAATTGTGAGTTAACGGGGAAGTTTCAAAGCGAAGATATCTTGAAACACGTATACTTCGAGGGATGATGATGAATGGAACACTGCAATAATAAAAGCACTTGTTTGCTTGAGCTTCGTCTTTTGATGGAATTTACTTTTATGCACTTAGGAATGTCATTTTATTTTTATTTCTATTTTGATCATTTTGGCTTGAAGTTTATTTTAGACAATTTCTTTTTAAGTTTAAGTTTAAGTTTTATGATGATAAGATTTTATGATTTAGTTTTGAGTTAGTAGTTTGGATATTGATGGAATTTGCAATTGGTTGGATAATTGTTGTGTGCATCTTTAATCGAATTTTTGAGTAAAAATAATTTTTGCTTGGAAGGTAAAATGGCCAAGTAAAGTTAAAAGGTAAAATTTCTGCAAAAATACAAAACGAAAATGTTGTGTCCATGACTGATCGGTTGGAAGCAGGTATAAGTGCCAAAAATTAATTTTTTTCCAGAAACACACACACACTAATCCTCCACTTGGGTTTCGAAAATTCGACCACCAAGGAGTCATTTGAAGGTTTTAGGAGTATTGGAAGTTCATCATGGAACCTAAACAAGTAAGCATCTGCAATCAATCAGCTTAATTAGGGTTTAATTTGAGTTTTTGATTCGAATTGCAAATTAGGTCACAAATTGGGGTTTTTTGATAGAATTCGATATAAGATGTAATCTTTTGGAATTAAGTGGGTAATTGATGTAGGAAGGCATTGGAAAAAGAATTATAGTGATTGATTCAACATTGGATGAGTATTTGTTGATTGAATTTTCAGATTCAATTAGGTTGTAGTCTTGAATCAAACTAAGTTGCAATTGATGATTCCTAGTTGTTAGATGATGCATTTTCAGTGATTTTTAGATGCCACATTGTTGTTAGAACAATTAATTGAGGAATTAAAGTTGAGTTATTATTTGTGTTCTAAGGATGATGAACAAGTCATAGGAAGATGTTTTGGAAGCGAATTAAGAGCGAATTAAGGTTGTAGAAATCATTAGTGATGTTCAAATGAACTGTAGGAGTGAATTAGAATTGGAAAAATATAGAGGGAAGTCAATTGGAAGGCCATTGCCTTCTGCAGAACCCACGACCGAATCGGCTGCGAATCGCAACCGATCGATTGGATCATGGTCAGGGGAGGAGCTGATCGGCTGCCTCTCGACCGATCTGGTTCCAGGTTTTGTGAAGGAAAATTGAAAATTTTGAACTTGACTTTCGGGGCTTCTATAAACTTTATCGTTGGTTCTAACAATCTTATGTTAACTTATATTTATGATTTCTGTAGAGAAATGTTGTAGGTTGTTCAAGCTTGACGCGGCTTCTAATGAACCCGCTCGTGACCAAGTATTGTCAACAGAACGCGCGGAAGAAAGTTACATATAGTATGCGAGCTGAAGGGAATGAGAACCTGAAGTTTAAACATCTTACCAATGAGGAAAAGCATGCCTTTAGGGAACGCCTTTCGAAGTTGCAAACTAGGAAAATTTCGGTTCCGAGGTTGATAGATTGGGATTTGTTTAGTGAGTATGAGTGTGAAACTGAGTTGAAGATTATGATGCGGATGTCTTATGTTTATCCGAATGATGGAGACTCATTCGAGGATTTTTCTTAGGAGAGAGCTTTCAGTATTCACGAAGATGTTTACCGTGAATGGTGTTTGGAGTTTTTCTCAACGATGTACTTTGAAAGAAAGGTAAACCTGCGTAACATCATGAATGAAATTTTTATTTTGTTTAGGCTTTGTGGATGGGATCATGCATACAATTTTCCAGGTGTTGCGGTTGTTCTTTGATTGTACGAGCCGGATGAGGTTAGTCATTGATTGTTTGAAATTCATTTCTTGAGGCTTAAGAGGTTTAAGAAAGATTACCTTAGTGTCCTAGCGTATTAGAATCGTGTGGGAGATCCTTCTTGTGCTCGTAGGAATTCTTCAACTCTAAAGAATCCATTGTTGATAATCCTACACAAATTGATAGTATGGGGGACGTTCCATAGAGTAGAAAGTAGGGACAAATGCCAAAAGCCGGATTTACGGGTAATGGAGTTGTTCGAGCAGTCAAAGGATGGGAACGCGGCTTGGATCATAGCCGAATATTTGTCTAGGAGAGCTCCGGGTATTAAGGGCAATAGCAACATATGTGGAGGTCATTATATGACAAGGTTGGCAAAGAATCTTGGTTACTTTAATGATGATGAGTTGGACAAGTGTGGTGATCCAAAAGTTAGTGAGACGTGGGATGCGAAAGGTTTTGGAAAGGCTTTAGATAGATCAACAAAGGTGTTGGGAGAATGGATTGACCCACCACCACATCAACAGACGGATAATGTGCCAAGGGGTACGAAGAGTAGTTTTGACTCGGGTTGGGGTGATTGGAACCAACAATTAAATGATATTGAGCGTAGAGAAGTTTGGAGAGATTCAATTATGTTGAGGAACAATTACTTTAATGATTATTCGATTCCGTTCTTTCAACATATGGCACAAAAAGCCAACTAGGATTTTCCTCCCTACAACCCACCTAATGTTCCACCATATCCTTTCTTGTACACTTCATACCCTGGACCTTACCTGTATCTATATCCTTGTTATGCACCATTTCCCGACCCAGTGCCTGTGTATGGTAGATTGCCCAAGGTCGGAGGATCTCGTTATGATGTGGGAGGATCTTCATCTGGAGCTGGAGGAAAGTAGAAAAGGAGAGTACGTTCGGAGTTTGTGGATGAGAATTATGAGTCCGAAGATGATGAGGAGGATGATGGCGATGATGATGATGGTGATGAGATGAGCGAGGACGACGAATGATCATGTGGATCATTATTTGATTGTGATTTGGATGGTGGTTTGGAAAAACAATACTTATGTGTGTCGAACAATATTTTATATATCCTTCTCTAACTATTTCTTCAGGACTATTATCATACTTTGTTTATTTTTATTTTTAAGTAGCGTTTGGATTGTTTTTAGTTTTGTTTGTTTGTTTTGTGGGTTGTGTATATTTTGCAGTTTTGTTTGCAAGGATGATATGTCGGAAGCTTATTGTTGGTCAATATTTGGAGTTGGAAAACTCACACGCGTACCTATGACCAAATATGCATATTGCGTATTTACTCGCATGGTATCTTTTTGACTATTTCTTTTCTCATTTTATTTACTTTGAAGTTCATTTTATTACATTGAGGACATCCATTTGTATCTAACAACGATTTTATGTGTATTGCAGCTCATGTTGATTCACCACGTGGAAGTTTAAAATAGAGAAATGCGTAAGACGAGTTATAAGTCACATACAGTAGATGCAGCTCCTTGTCAATGAAAGTCTCAACATGTATTTTCATGCAGAAAGGTTGGTGATCAAATACATACATAAGGTATGACAACAGTCAACATAGTACAATTATATTGAAATAAAAAATAAAATTGCAAAAGGTATATGTAAATTACCTTAAAGAGATACTGAGAGCAAGAGCAGTTAAAGCTCCATGATCGTGTAAACAGTTAATAATATTATTTGTAGCTGCAAAAATGGGCAACACCAGATTTGTAGCTGAGCTCCTTCAAGCCTATCCCGATCTATTATGAGAAAAGAATGATGATGAGCACACTATTTCATATAGCTAACATATTCTATTCCAGGAAACTACTAAAGTTCCAGTATAAGGTAGGTAGACCACTAAAGTACTTCCATCTGGTTTAAACAAATTTCTTATTATAATAGTTTCCTGACATTAATTGGTTTTAAGTAGGGTTCAATCCCATTAGGAAAAATTAAACAGGTAGGAGAGAGCATGGGCATTAAGAGGGAATCAAACACATATGTGGAGTTAATGACCATAAATGATTTCAAACTATGGTTTACCGGCTTTCTCAATAATAAGAAAATCTTGAGATGCATGCATCAAGCAATCAGTATGGAATGTATAAGCTTTTAGTATTAACACAAATTTGTTGTGTCTATCCAATATAATATCACTTCATCGATTCTGAAGGTTCGTTTGCTGGTAATTAATGGTCTTGTCTGCTATATTTTCGCTTTATAGAAATAGTAATTTTGATGGGGATAATATAGTTTTTTCCCTTAAAAATTTTAAAAGCACGAGATTTCCGGACCCGACTCACCTAATGGCTCCCCTTATTTTACCTTAGAAAATTTTAGGCTTGTAGGTTCTTCCACATTTCTATTTGTGCCGTTGACTAATTGCAATTTCTAGCTAAAATATGCTTTTGGATCTAGGAAGCTAAGCAAAATAGATGATGAACCTGCTGAATCAGATATTCCATACTGTTATTAAACATTATATCAGGAAAAAGAAGGATTAATAATAGAACTTCGAAAAGAGCTTCGAGTTTCTGACGATGAGCATAGAGAACTACTTGCCAAAGTAAATACCGATGAGATCATTACAAGCATCAGAGAGTGGAGGTCCTCAAGTGCGACCCGCAGTGCAATGCTTAACATTCCCTAATCTATCCATGACCCAATGAGTCCAACAACTGCAGCATCACGAGAAGTTGTCGATGGAGTATTAGGACTTTAAAGATTGCATAATTTCCAACTCAGAAAGTGGTGAAAATGATTCTTCTGCTTTGAAACAAACGAACGGGAATTCAAAGAAGATAGTGAAAGATTCCAAGTACTCTAATCCATCAAAAGTCCCACTCGGATCCAGTGAAGGGAAAAATAGACAAGCTTGATTCACAACAGTGTAATTTTCCCACCTGAATATAAGCCTCACGGGGGTGAAGATACTTTATGAAAGGAAGCCTGTTTTGACTCCTGAACCGGAAGAGGTGAACGTTATATGTTTTTGAATTTTACTTCTTTTTTTATGTTGTATCTATTTTTACATGCCCACAAAGTGCAAAAAGCTCAAGTTGCTTATGATTAAGGGTGCCCTCGGTGTTCACATGTGTGAAATATGTTGTCGCAGTTGTTACGCGTTACTTTCATTGAAACAACATTGGTTTTTCTGTCTTATTTACATACCTGGTGCATGACATTTATTTCAGTGTCGATGTAGGCTGGGAGTCAGAACCTAGGGCTTATTCGTGATGGCTGCACTGCTGATTCGCTGTTAAGGGTAGTTGGAAACTATGCGCGCACCATTAGAATAATCGCGGGCAACCATATTCCATGATATTAAACATGAAATATGTCGATTATATGTGTGATTGTTGTATTTTGGGGCTCAGAATGTATGCAAAAGGGTTATTATTTATAAATTATCTATTTCATGTATATATTATTGTACAAAACAGCTAAGTAATCCCTAAATTCTAATTCTAACACCTAAATTGTTTCCACCATCAATTGTTCACTGGCAAGGCATATTAACAGGTACAAATGACAATGAGGCGATATCACATATTTACGTTTTGAGGACCAACTGTGACATATTTACAGCTACGCCTAATGGAAAGCCTGCTTTTCTTGATTTTGGTATGATGAGTGAAACACCAGAAGAAGCATGGTCTGCAATTATTGGTCATGTGGTTCACATGGTTAATCGGGATTATGAAGCCATGGCTCGTGATTATTATGCTTTAGATTTTTTATCACTTGATGTGGATGTGTCCCCGATTGTACCAGCACTTAGGAACTTTTTTGATGATGCGTTAAATTCTACAGTGAGTGAGCTCAATTTTAAAACAATTGTGGATGGGCTTGGTGCTGTTCTTTATGAATATCCATTCAATGTCCCAGCTTACTATGCACTAATATTGAGATCACTTACCGTTCTAAAAGGTTTGGCCCTTTACGCTGATCCTAATTTTAAGGTGCTAGCTGCTTCATAGCCGTATTTTTCCAAAAGACTGCTCACAGACCCGAATCCATATCTGAGAGATGCGCTTATTGAGTTACTATTCAAGGACGGAAAGTTCAGGTATGTGTTCTTTTGTAATTTTTCTTTATAAATGGCAAACCTCTGGTAAGTATTAACAACACCAGACTATTCTGAATCCAAATAACAGAAACCACTAATATTACAGTCACTATTTTTGCCTATATCGGTATTGTCATCCAACATCAGCTCAAAGACTCAAACTCGAGAATTTTTGAAAATACGGATAGACACAAAACAATTAATTCTCTAAATATATTACTTAGGCAAAACACCAGAGTGTGGTTAAATCAATTCCAGACTAAACAGAAGCTAAGGCTTGACAAGAGCCCCTGTAAAATTGGTTGAACATCAATACAAAAAATTGATAATCAGTTTTGACTATTTATGTGTCAAATGCCAAGTTGAAACTTAAAACCCTAAACGGTCAAAACTGATCTCATTTAAAAAAAAGGCATGTGCTTAAGCGCTGAATTACTAAACAACCTCAAACACCCCAACAACTAATTATCAGAATATTTCATACCCCAAACCAAAATCTTGTGTAGTCAATTGTCCTACAGATTCTTTAATCGAAATTAACCATCTCTTATGTCTAAAACAAGTCACTAACCAGCTACAAAAACAACACCTAACCAAATTGACAGTGATTAACTACCGGTAATTATGATTACAGAACAAAATATTCAAAAACCCACGTTAAGAAATCTATGATTAAGAATTTACAATATCAAAAAACCTGTATAACAACAATCTAGGAAGTTACGTCTGTTTATGCATTGAAACTACACTTAGACTTTCCATTTTGACCCAAGTTTTATATTTTACATGTGAGATAAGAAAAACTCAAATTGACAGTGTTTACAAGTAAATGGGTCAAAATTTGCATATTTACCTATTATGTTCTGAATTGGCGACACTTTTTGTCCAATTTTATTAAGAAATAGTTGATCTATATGATTAAAGAAACAATCTCTTTTTAGCCGTATGCGTCACGTGCAACTTAGTTGTGAAAAGATAGGATAAGCGGCTAATATTTTTTACATGCTTATGACATTAGTAAAGTTTAAGAAGAAACCACGGCACAGGTGCAACTTTTCTCAACTTATAAGTACTTGGAGGTCGAGTTACTGATGCTAACCAAGGAGGATCAATTACTCATAATGAACAATCACTGTCAAAGTTCCTAAAGAGCATGTATGTATAATTTCTTTTAAATGAATTGATGTTCAGTGTCTTATATCCTCATATAAGCCTAATTGTGACCGAAGATGATATTCTATTTTCGCATCTAATAGTGAAAGAAACTATAACGTATGCGGCACTTTTAAAAATACCTAAGACATTAATAAAACAAGAGACAGAAAAAAAGCAACATATATCATCCGTGAACTTGGTTTGGAAAGGTAATGGAGTCATATTTTCTGCATACTACTGATTCTTAAAACCAAAAAAAAAATATCAGTACTAAAAGGTTTTTGATTCATGTTACATAGATGATTATAATGAACCTATAAGTTGTGCATTTCAGTATCATTCTTCGGCCTCAAATATTTCTCAGCAAAGAGAACAATCGAATTAGTCTACACAGGCCAGGTAAGGTATACATATTCTTTTTTTTGATTAGGCGGTTATCAGATAAAGATTTCATTTGAACCTTTGGCTTTTCTTTTTCTATTGGAGATACCCACCATGTTTTCTTGATTTCACCATTAATTTGTTACATTGTGTTAAAACTAGCTTATTTATGTCTCAAAATGGTAGTATTGTGGTCACTAGGCAATGCTAAACACCCCTTACCAGTCATTTTATTATCTACTCTTGGAAAGGTAATGCAGTCATATTTTCTTGACCATGTGTTTAGTATAGTGGATAGTTGTTACATAAGTTTGTAGTTCTGCCACCCATTATTATCTACCCTTGAGACACCACATTTACAGGATCTAATTTGCTCTTTTTACCTTTATTTACAGGATATAATTTTCTATTCCATGCGAATCCATAATTCGCACGCTCAATATATATACATTAATCAACTTTCTAATCGCAACAAAACTTGAATACAAAGTTCACCTAGGTGATCAAGCATGACTTATGATCATGCGTCCCTCTTAAACATCATTCACTTCCCTGGAACAACAAAAAATATTTGTGTAACTGAAGGTGTGTCAATTGACCATGTTTTTAAGACTAAGTTTTGCCATATTAAAGTAAACCAATAAATCTGTTTTCATGTCATTGGATACGAGTAAGATCCAAGTTTGGTGATTAATTGAGCTTATGAAAAATATCACTAATTTAGCTGATGATGTTGATATCCAATAAAATTGTGTAGCATTTATTACTTTACACACATGGCACCACACTTACTGTAAATGAAGTAATTGGTTATGGTACTTTTATTTGTGAACAAAAGAGTTTCAGATCATCTAAATTCATGAAAATTGTAATGTATTTCAACTTTCTAGCCTTTTCCATGTAGGACATCGGAGTTGGTTCTAGATTATGAGAGGTATTCATACATAATTTTATAGCTAAAATGCTTACCAAACTTCTTAGAAAAGAGCTTAATGTTGGAGTATGCTTGTGTCATAATAAATAATTATATGGCTTGTCATATGTGAGCCTATGGGGTCACACACATATACACTTAGACACCATTTATTATAATGTATTTATCGTATTTACGTTATAAATAACCTTCACAACTCGGGATCAATAACGGGCCATTAAACATCAAGTTAGACTTTGTGTTTCAGGACTCGAGCCAACAATGGGCATGGCCATTGAAGGCCTTAGTATGGCCGGCCTCATGAAGGGGATCTAGGGGAGACTTTGGACTTTGAAGGACCTAATGTGTAACTTGTATATTGATACCAATTATCATTAATTGTGATTATGATAATTGATTATAATTTGTAGGTTACAATTATGTTCTCCTAATCCCTCTCCCACCTAAAAGTGACGCCTCCCTTTTTTTCTCGGACCAAGGGTTTTTGTTTTTGATCTCCTTCCTTGCTCATTCTATTGTAGTCTCTTGCAAGGGTTCGTGAAAAGGTTAGACTAGCATCAAAGTGGTGATTGCTTGACGTGTAGTGTGTTTGAATCATTGGGAAAGGCCAACATCATTGGTCTTTTGGTTTCTTGATTCAATTCGTGGAGTTGATTGGTGTCTTGTAACCGGAATCACGCTACAAAGGTATAAACCTTATGTTTGTTTTATTTGATTGATCATATGGCTATATGGATCCGTTGTTGGTGATGATTCCGCTGCGTTTATTTGTTTACTTTATGTTTTTTATATTCATCATCTCCTATAGTGGTATCACGAGCCGTCATATGTGCCATATGATTATCGGGTATGCGAAAAAAAATGGTCAAAATGCGTGTTTTCAAGTGTTTTTTGCAACCACTTTCAAAACAGCCCCGAGGGCTCTATTTTTCATGGATTAGGAATATTATTAGTAATATAAAGATCTGTGATTTTTGGTCCTATGGCCATTGGTTTCGCATACGTTAATTAAACAATGTGTTTGGTACGCTAAAAATGGCTTTTATCGCGTTGTTTTAATCGATTCTTGAAACGATTTGAAAACAGCCACTAAGGCTTAATTTTCTGTGGTAAAATTATTTTTAGAAGGTCTAATATCAGTAGGTTTGAGAACCTAAATCCATTTTACACGCGTACCAATCGGGGTTTTAATTCTTGTTGATTATTTCTTCGATTCGTTGGCCAATTCTTTTATTTCATGTCATTTAAATTGTTTCCATGGCAAATACATGCATGTTTGCTCATGGGATTAGCCAACACCTTGTTATGTTCATAATTTTATGGTATTATTATGTGTATATGCAAAGCCGATGAAAACTGATTTTTAAACTTTAAAGGGTTTGTTTTGACAACTTTTGAATCTCATGGACCTAAAATGATATTTTACAAGTTTTTGAATTACCAGGGACTGTTTTTGACAACTTTTGTAACTTGGGGGACTAAAACTGCCAATTATGCAAACTTGATACGTTTTTCATCAGATTTTGATGTTTTTGCATTTAAAACATATAAAACACTTGTTTGTGATATTTTTATCATTTTGATGTGTTTCTGAGTGTTTTCAGATGTTTTTGGCATTCTAACAGTATAAAAATGATGAGTATTTAGACACTCATCAAAAACCTAGACCACTTGTGCTATGAATGATTGTGATTGTCGTTTATTTCTTGTTATTCGGGTTTGCCATTGTTTCGGCCTTTATGTATGAATTTTAATTTGGTTTTTGCCATTGTTTGGGCATTTTACAATAGATAGATAGTAGATTAGATGTATTTTACATTCTATATATTGTAACCGATGCTTGGAATGGAATGGCGAAGCATAAAAGACATAAAGACGCAAAATGGCTGCTCGTACAAGCTGCAGTAAAACGGCGTTTCCCGGTGATTGGTAGGGTATTTTTTAACGAAAATTTTGATGCAGGTAGACAACTCATGGTCCCACAATTTAGTAGTTTGGTGCTAAGCTCGGGGATGACTCCTTCTAGGCCATTTGGGCCTCCGAATGCAGAATTTTTGGGCTTGCAAATTCACTTTTCATGTGCATAATGGGCTTCTACTTGTCCTAGCTTCGTCTTGGAGCAAGTGGGAGTCCTCCGTGTGGTTGTGGTTTATGTCCCTAGTTGACTCTTGGTTCTCGTGATGGCTCACGAGACCAAGCATAGTGTGGAAAACTAGAAGGGGGGTTGAATAGTTTTACCAATTTAAAACATCCTTTTAAATATTTAGATCGACTTATGTCAATCTATTTGATTGTTTATGTTGGACGTTGATAGATAGATATATAAACGTGTAATGAAAGATAAAGAGTAAGAAGCACATCACCACGACACAAGTATTTATAGTGGTTCGGCTACAAGGACACCTTCCTTGCCCTACTCCACTCCCCGAGTCACCTACTCGAGAGTTCGTAAACACTACACCAACTCCTTATGGTGTAGAAGCCTTCACAACGTCGCTTAACCTTTTTCCGGTACAAAGCTAAATACCGAGTTCTTTCACACCAAGGCGAACCACACCTAACACAACGTCGCTGATGAGTGTCTAAATACTCATCATTTTTGTACCAATTAAACTGCAAAAACATCTGAAAACACTCAGAAATGCATCAAAATGATAAAAATATCACAAATAAGTGTTTTATGTGTTTTAAATGCAAAAATATCAAAATCTGGTGAAAAACGTATCAAGTTTGCATAATTGGCAGTTTTAGTCCCCCAAGTTTCAAAAGTTGTCAGAAACAGTCCCTGGTAAATCTAAATAAAGAAAAATATCATTTTAAGTCCCTAGGGATTCTTAAGTTGTCAAAATTGGTCCTTGAGATTTAAAATTGCAAAACTACAATTTATTCCCTAAACTTTCAAAAATGTCAAGTTTGGTCCCTGGAAATTTGAAAATGTCAAAACTGGTCCTTGTACTATTGGAACTTGTCAGTTTTGGTCCTTGTGACAAATTTGGAGAAATTACAGGTTTGGTCCCTCTAGTTTGGCAGAATTACAAGAAAGGTCCTTATCATTATTAAACCATGACCCTTTGTCTCATTTGATCCCCTGCCAAAACCATTGTGACCCTGCCATTCCCTTTGACCCCTCTATTTTGGACCCCTGGTCAACCAAAGTCAAACAAACAGCTTTCCCTCCCACCATGGCTTATCCTCTTCCCCACTTGCCTGCACCCTCTCCAGTCACCTCAAACCTTTCCTTTCCCCCTCATGATCACCTCTACCCACCATTCCCACCACAATAAATGCCACCCCCCCTAGTTGCTAGTTTCAGAGCCCCACAGGTCAAAACCACCTTTCCCGACAAAATGATCAAACGGCCAAAAATGATTCTAGACATCCAATGGCCAGGATTAATGATGAGATTTGATCAGAGGGGAGAGAGAAACATTGTTGGTGTATAAAAGAGGAAGGAGAAGCTAGAAGGAAGAAAGTAGTTAGTTTTTAAAATTTAATGTATGTCGTTTTTATTAAACTGTCTTAATTAGTTTATGATTTTGTAACTTTAAGCTCTATTGTACTAAAACTAAGTGGTTTGATCATTGTAACTCAGTTTCAAGTCTTAATTCAAGGGTTCATTTATATTTCAAGTTTGCAGTTTACTGTTTCAAATTTTAGATTCAAGTTTTAAATTCAAGCTTCCAACATCTTATTTTTAAGTTCAGAAAAGCTTACTTTAGCTTACTATAGCTTTTTGTAAGCTTGAAATTCAGTTTCAAGCAAAATAGTCATATGGTAAACAAAAGTCAATTGTAAAGCAAGATGGGCATGGAAATGGTTTATGGTGTTGCAGAGCTTGGATTTGGGTTGGAATTAGCTTAGGATAGTGTAGTTATGGGTTCTGTATAAGCTACCTCACTGCTGGACACTTGTGAGCTTGTTATCTCATTTTCATTTTTTATGCAGTTTTCATATTATGCTCATATTTAAATCTGTGGTCATTAAATAGTTTAGACATGTTTAAGTATTGGTAATTAGGGTACTAGAGTTAGTTTAAATGGTTAAATGAGTTAAATCAGTAACTGGTTTAGTTTAAAAGTTCAAAACAGTTGTAAAATTGGTGTTTGGATTAGTGGTTATTTGGAACTTGAGCTCTTGTTTGTGTTTGAAACCTGTTTACTCAGTCTTAATATAGTCACTTGAGTAATTTTGGTCAGTCATATTGCATCTGCTAACCTTCAAAGTCAAACATCAATTGTAATCTGTCTTACTAGCTTAACTCTTAGGAATTTTAGAAATCAAAGACTTGTTTTGTGTTTAAAATTCATAGACAAAGCTTGCAGTAGCTTCATTTCATCACTTAACATCATAATCATTCAGATAATTGGTTTCAAATTTCATTTTGGTCAAAGTTTCATAACTGTCTCAATAAGTCAAAACTTGCAAAACCAGTTTTCACCCAACATAGAGTGATTTTTCATGAACTCATCATTGGATCAATTTAGGTGAAACTTGGGATTTTAAAAACTTCAGCTGGTCTAATTTCTTATTACCATTTTTGTAGATTTTTACAAATTTTTTATAAGCTGCAAAAAGGCTTGTCATTTGGGCCTTATATGCCCTGTGCACACACTCAGTATTAACTGAGTGTGCACAGGTTATTTGCAGAGCTTGCAACAAGCTCATAAGAGCTTGTCCAAGTCTCATTTTTGGTTTATAGGTTCTTGGCCAGGTCTTCTTTAAGTGCCAACATTTGTTTTCTAGCTTCCAGCTTATTTAAGTGCTTATTCCTTGGCTTAAACTTAGTACCTCAAAACTGTTTTTGCACATTAACTCAAAACATCAAATCTGTTTAAGTTTGCAATTCAGAGGTTAAGAGTAGTTGGTACTTGTTCATTTTGAGTACTTATAACATATTACAGCTTCTGTAATCAGTTAGTAGGTTATTGTGTGCTTGTGCTTATTCCAAGTGCTTATAAATAAGGACTTATAACTGCAGTCTCATTTTCTTACACACAAGCCCATGTTTTTATATTTTTCTCAGATTCAGTACATTAAATTAGACTTTTCCTGAATTTTTCACATTTTTCTAGGTCAGTTTGCTATTTTTCTTAATTAAAAACAGTTTTTAGGCCATTTTAATTAGCTTTTAATACAATTAATTCAGAAAAACTTCAAAAAAATAAGTTTTCAATTTTCTTAGGTTAAGCTAAATATAAAAAGTAAAAAAATTATTTTTCCAGATTTTTCATAGTTTAATTTGTAATTTTTAGTAATTTAATTAGTTTTAAAATAGTTTAAAATTCATAAAAAATAGAAAAATAATCAGAAAAATATAAAAATAGTTTTGAAAATTCTCTTTAGTTATTCTAGATTTTTCCAAGTCATAATTTTATTTTTCTAGCTTTATTTCATATTTTCTTGTATTTTAGGGTATAATTAAATAGTTCAAATTAGTTTTTAATTAATAATAATTAGATAAATAGTCATGAAAATAATTTTCTTTTTCTAAAAATTTTCTCATATCTTTAGGTTTGTAAAAATATCATTTTCATATTTTTAGGATTAATATTGCTTCAGTTTCACATTTTCTTTTGTACGTCACGTAGTTTGTAATTTAAGTTTTATAAAAGAAAAAATCAAAAACATCATTTTACAAATAGTGATAGCGTTTATTTAATAGAAATTATCTTTTTAATTTTCTTTAATTTGCATTTAAGCCCCTGTAGTTTATAAACTTTTTTCTTAGTTATAATCAATCATATCTCCTTATCCGTTCAAATCTTCTCGATCACTACACGTTTGACTATTCTCGCACAGCTCGTTGGGACATAACGACCTGGGGAAACACTGTACTCTCCTGATCTTCATTGCATTTGTTTCCAGACTGTTTTAAGTTTGTTACGGTTAGCCATTCACAAGTGGCTAGCTTGCGTGATAAAACTTGACCGTCTGGGAGCGAATCAGTCGCCTACCCTTTATACGGTGCTAGGCTAACCACCGAGTTCTTTCAAACCTTAGGAGAACTAATCCTTCACAACGTCGCCTACCATTTATTAGGTACTAGGCTAAGCACCTAGTTCTTTCACACCTTAGGTGAGCTACACCTTCATGACACAGCACCTAATCTCAAGGAGATCTACTCCTTGTTACAACACCATCAAGGATATCACCATCCTTGTATATAAACAAATACATATATGTATAATGATGCACCTCATCGATTATACGACCTAGGGATTCTTCCCAAATGCTACTTGATTTGATTCTTTGGCATCCTTCACTAATGCCTTTAACACAACGCTTGGCACCCTTCACTAATGCCTTCGTCTTGACACCTTTGGCATCCTTCACTAATGCTTTGACACGGATGATGAGCACCTTTCACTAATGCTTTCATCTTGACACTTTCGGCATTCTTCACTAATGCCTTCAACCCAACATCTATGGAGAAAGGAAGAACTATCAACAAGATAACCTTAGTAGTCTTGATGATGACGAAGCATGTCAACTCATGGACTTTGAGCTTTCACGTCTTCAAGAGGAACCTAGTAGATCACACAAAAACAAAAGACAAACTACATAGATCACTTAGATCTGAGGTTAGAGGGTTAGAATTCTTTGGGGAAGTTTATGTAAAAAGCACACTTAGAGAGTAAGAAATGGCTCTCTATTTATAGAGGAAATTCTCTTCTGTTTCCCCGGATCCCACGGATCCCTACCACAAGGGATCCGGCTAGCACAAAGCTAGGGATCCGTGGTCCGCTCCTCTTTGCCCATGGGTATTTTTGGTTAAGGGTCATGGGTTATGGGTTGATCCATGGTTTTCTTTCTAGATACAATGTATCTTAAGGATACAATGAACTTGGTTAAGTGGTATATATAAAACCAGGGGTCAAAAACCATTTGCTAGTATTTACCCATTTAGTATATACTTGTATTTACCCAATTTAGCATACACTTAGTTTTTACCCATTTTAGTATAGTTAGTTTAAGTATATGTTTAACCCAATATGTAAACACTAGTTGTTTGTACATATGTATCTAAATCATAAAATCACTTATACTTGTTTTAGTGTTTTATGTGAAAGCGTAAGTGTGTTAGAAAACTATTAGTTCAAACGATTTACGTATTTTATTTGTTTCCTTAAAATGATCTTACTTTTGTTATCGACAAAACATTAGAAGATCGTAAAATATAAATAAACGTTTTTACGGCTTATTTGTATTAACAATCTCCCCCTTTTTGTTGATGACAAAACGTAAGATTATTTTAAGGAAAAGCTAAAATTCGTAAAAGTTTGAATTTGTAGTTTTTACTTTCTTCTCCCCCTTTTTGTCGAAACAAAAAGTGTGAAAGGAAAGAAAAAAATAGAGAGCAAGTAACGGGAAAGGATCTCGTCGTTACTCCCCCTTGACGAGTCCATCCCTAAGTAAGGGCGTCAATAAACTAATTCTATTCTAGTTCATTTGCAACTAACTTATGCAAAAGATTACGTCAATGTGACGGGTGTGCTCCTCCTAGATTATTGCAATATTTTCAACGGGAAGTTATGAAATTTAAATCAAAGGTTGCAAGTAATTTTGCAGCGTATCGTTTTGACACCAAGCTCCCCCTAGCTTTAGGATGTGAAATTCTTTATGTGTTAATTGAATAACTGCAAAACAAGGGTTAGAGAACAAGTATAATTCACAATTTCCTGCAAATGTGATTTAAGAGAAAAAAAAATTTCTGACTTCACGGATCCCACGGTTCCCTCCTAGTAGGGATCCGTCAAGGCAATAATGAGGGATCCGTCTGGCTGATGACTAAAATCAGCAAAGGTGATATAACAAGTAATGTAATCACATAAATGAGATATGAATACATATTCTCAGAAAAATAACAAGTAGCATGTAATTCCTATTTAATAAAACAAGAGTTATGATATACATGACTCTAAAAATAAGAAGATACACAATACATGACTAGGAATTTCTAGACTATCTAACGCTTGATGCTAGGACACCACTAAAATCTTCTAGCTCAAGTTTTGTTTAGGTTTGATCTCGTCGAAACGTTCGAGGAGATGATAGAACATGAAACGTTGGTCTTCTCGTACTTCATGTATCAAACTTTCAACATGTTGACAATGATAGCAATCTTTGTCATGGCTAGGTAGTGGTGGTGGAGGAAATAAAATGGCTTGATGCGAAGGATCAAGTGAAGCGGCTTGCGAGGCTTCAAACGATGGAGGGATTGGTGGAGGTTCATTTGAGAATGCCTCGACCAAGAATGATGGTGGTAGTAAGGAAGTGTCAACTTCCATATGGTCGGGTGGTTGACTTTGATGATTTCTCATAATCCATATAGGATTATATGATGGAGACGGCGAAAAGGAAGCCGGAGCAAGTGTTGACTCAACACCTTGATTTTGAACCATTATTCCTCCTAATGAGGAGAATGTTGTCGGCGAAAGCGGATGAGACGGCCTAGGAGGCAAGTCCTCTAAATTGTAGAGGTGTGGTGATGATAGTGGTGAAGTAAATGAAATATTTCTAGGAACCAATGGTGATGGTTTAGTGGAGATGATATTGTTTGGCCTAGGAGGTATGGTGGTGTTAGGCATAGGTAGTTTTGTGGGTACTATCCTTTTAGGAATAGATTTGATTGGATGATGAAGGATTCTCTCATTTGTTTGTTTGACGGGAGCTGATTCGGTTGAGGAAATTTCATGTATAACACGAGCCCTTTTCATGGGTGGTTCTTTGTTGGATAAGTTACTACTTGAGGTTTTTCTCATGATGAAATGATTTCAAGGGCTGAAAGTTAGAGTGAGAGTGATGACTATGGAGGTCCTAACAAGGTGGTTTATAAACTAAGAGATTTGGCAAGTGCATTTAAGCTTTAAGCCACTAGGATTCATTCGAGTGTGATGATTGACATGCACAAGAGTCAACTTCAGAGGTTGGACTGATCTAGGAACTCATTTAAGATGAGATGGAGTGTTTGAGTTATGAAAATAAGTTGAAATGATTGTTTTAGCAATATTTGACCTATACTGTCATCCGGATCCCACGGTTCCTTTCTCATAGGGATCCGTCTAGGATAATCCTAGGGATCCGGCTATCAGTAGCTATGAAGGAGTGGAAATGATGTTTCTAAAATCTAAAACCTATAACATCTTTGAGTGTTTCAGTCTTCCTAAGTGTCTTAAATGAAGGGGTGCTTAAGTACTTGAAGGTGGTGAGTGATGTAGCTAATGATTGTCTTTTGTGGAAGGATTCGGAACTTTCATGAGTACCAATGAATGAGCAAAGATGACACTAAATAGGAGAGTGTCAATTGAAGCTAAATGATCCTAGAGATGAGGTTGTGACTTAGGATTGTGTTTTGGAAAATATCCTAATGGTTTTGAGATGGGAAAACTAGGATTTGATCAACTTTGATCAATTTTGAGGTGAGATTGATTTATGATCAATTTTGTTATAAAAGATTTTTAACCTAGATGTGAAGGGTAAAAATATGAAGTGTGAGTTTTGAGAGCGGAAGAGTGATGGATTAAAACAAAGTGATAGATCTATGAATATCTTAGAGTGTGTTCTATGTGAGTTAGAATGAGTAGGAAAGATCAACCTATCTTGATAAAGTCTTAATCTACCTTAAGACACTATGTTTAGCTTAGTGTGAGGTGTTCTAAGGATGTGTTTGACATACAATGCTTGCAATTGCATTTTCTGTTTTGCCGGATCCCACGGTTCCCTAGATGTAGGGATCCGTTTAGTACAACATTTGGGATCCGTCTATATGCTAGACAGAACCTTTAATAAAGGTATGCAATGATCTTGACAATGCATTATATTCTAAGTTTTGTTTAAAGGAGTTCTAAAACTAGGACATCAAATGTAAGATGTTTTATTTCATGAAAGAAATAGGATTACATTGATAAATAATGAGTAGAGTAGAATTGATCCTATTTGACTATTCTAGGTTCCTTGAGTGTCTTCGCTAGGAGGATCATTATGTGATTGATGGGTATTGGTGGAATCAAGAATGAAGAAAGTCTTCATGAGAGATATGTTTAGCGGTTCCATCATCTTGTTCACAAGTACGTACAACGGACTTTGAAATTGAGGATGGAAGTTCATAACATTGTGATAGAGGCGTGTCAAGAACATTCCATAAGGGATGAGTTTTTTCTTGGAGCCTTGAAGATTTGCAATTCGCCTTGCGAAGAAGTAGGCGAGATTGTATGGTTGTTGTGTTAGCAAACAGTACAACATGTGAGCACAACAAGCCGGAAGAATATCTCGATTTCCCCTAAGACTCCAAACATTTTCATGTAGAATGAGAGCAAGAGACTTGTACTCTTCTCGGATATCCTGTGTATGGATAATGTTTGGATTGGAGTAATATGGTCGAGGTTTGCATATTATGCGATTTAAATCTTCCGGAGAGGGTATGTGTGAACAATATGGACTATTTTCTTCACGAAAGTTGAAGAGAGAATCAAGAGACCAATCTTCGGTGAAGGCACTTTGTCCATGATTTGGAATCCGGAAAATGTGAGCAAAATGCCCAAGGGTTAGGGTGAACTTTTGGTTTTTGATGTAAAACCAAAGAGATAGAGAACGATCCTCGTTACGAACGAGTTCGACTTGACGGAAGAATTCCATTATGAACCTTGGACATATCTTCTCGTTGATTTAAAGAAGACATTCTAGTCCTATGGCTCGGAAGGAGGTATTGATATCTTCTTCGAATTGTAGAGAGGTGTCTACAATACGTCCTTCATGGAAGTGACGGTTTTCGAGATTATTGAACCCACGGACATGATTGCCAGGTGTGTTAGGCTCAAGGGAGATGTTCGGGGTGTAGACGCTAGTGAGTGAAAAATCAAACTCGTATTCATGCGTCATAGTTGAACCTATAGAAATGATGGGTTAATAGGAGGTGATGTTTATAGTAAACCTATAATAATCTAACGTTTTTACTAGATTTTATTAACAATGGTATTTAACACTTAACTAACTCATGGTTTTGAAATTCTAGTGAATTATTACTTTTAGAAAGATAGTGGTTTTTAATCTTGCATGAAAACTATTTTCCAGTAGGACGGATCCCACGGTTCCTTTAAAAAAGGGATCCGGCTAATATCTTCCGGGATCCGTGGATCTGTAGTAATAGACACAGATTTGATAAAAGGTTTTACAGTTTTTATACCATGAGATATGTTTTATCCTACATTTTCTTTTAGCATGCATACATGACCTCTAATGTATCACAAAAATATAAAACATATAAATCAAAAGGAATGATAAACACATAATAGTAACCTAGATAAACTAGATTAATAATATTGCATTTCAATACTAAGGATGATACAAAGGATCGGGTATATGACCCCAATATAGATTAACAACACAAAGTAAATGTCTCCGTATGAGAATTTCATCATAGGGAACACAAGTGCGATGAGTGTTAGGGCGATGAGCACGAGTGCGATGTAAACCATGTTAATGACGGATCTTCTTGATTTCGATTGAGATGGAATGAGGAGGAAGATGAAGTTTTTGAATGAGAGGAAATTTTTTAAATTGGAAGATTTGAAAATGAGGTTTTGATAAAGTGGTCGACGGTGGGAGTTTTTATGGGGAAGGAGGAATTTTTTTAAAATTCGTGTTTTGTTTTATTGGATTAAAAGAAACAAAACATAAGTTTTATATACCATGACTTTATACAAGAAATAAAACATGTATGTGAGAAAAAGGCTTCATAATGAAGCTTCAAGTAAAACATGTAATTTGCACAAAAGATAATCATATAAATACCTAACTCGGTATACTTAATTATCAAGCAAAGTAAAAAGAAAATCACACCTTTAGCGCACTTAGGAATGTCTTTACAAATGACACAGAAAATGTCACTTAGACTATTCCCGCTCCTTTGCGTTTAAGATACCTTCTTAAGGAAGGTATTCTTGTTACCAAGCAACTCCTAAAGCTTGGTGGGTATGAGCTTTGACTAATCAACATGACAAGGAAGATTAGTGCAATAAATAAAAAAAAATTAAATAAGAAAAAATGTTGTTATCAAATCAACATCCAAACATATAATTTTAAAAGACATGGTGTTTGTTTTTATGAAAAAGCCTTCTTTGTAGTTTTCAATTAACCATGGATCGTATCAAGTTTTTAAAGTACAATATACTTAAAGAAACTTGGTAACGAAGCTTTGATGCCAATTGTGGAAAACTAGAAGGGGGGTTGAATAGTTTTACCAATTTAAAACTTCCTTTTAAATATTTAGATCGACTTATGTCAATCTATTTGATTGTTTATGTTGGACGTTGATAGATAGATATATAAACGTGTAATTAAAGATAAAGAGTAAGAAGCACATCACCACGACACAAGTATTTATAGTGGTTTGGCTACAAGGACACCTTCCTTGCCCTACTCCACTCCCCGAGTCACCTACTCGAGAGTTCGTAAACACTACACCAACTCCTTATGGCGGAGAAGCCTTCACAACGTCGCTTAACCTTTTTCCGGTACAAAGCTAAATACCGAGTTCTATCACACCAAGGCGAACCACACCTAACACAACGTCGCCTATCCTTTATACGGTGCTAGGCTAACCACCGAGTTCTTTCACACCTTAGGAGAACTAATCCTTCACAACGTCGCCTACCCTTTATTAGGTACTAGGCTAAGCACCTAGTTCTTTCACACCTTAGGTGAACTATACCTTCACGACACAACACCTAATCTCAAGGAGATCTACTCCTTGTTACAACACCATCAAGGATATCACCATCCTTGTATATAAACAAATACATATATGTATAACGATGCACCTCATCGATTATACGACCTAGGCATTCATCCCAAATGCTACTTGATTTGATTCTTTGGCATCCTTCACTAATGCCTTTCACACAACGCTTGGCACCCTTCACTAATGCCTTCGTCTTGACACCTTTAGCATCCTTCACTAATGCTTTGACACGGATGATGAGCACCTTTCACTAATGCTTTCATCTTGACACTTTCGGCATTCTTCACTAATGCCTTCAACCCAACATCTATGGAGAAAGGAAGAACTATCAACAAGATAACCTTAGTAGTCTTGATGATGACGAAGCATGGCAACTCATGGACTTTGAGCTTGCACGTCTTCAAGAGGAACCTAGTAGATCACACAAAACCAAAAGACAAACTACATAGATCACTTAGATCTGAGGTTAGAGGGTTAGAATTCTTTGGGGAAGTTTATGTAAAAAGCACACTTAGAGAGGAAGAAATGGCTCTCTATTTATAGAGGAAATTCTCTTCTGTTTCCCCGGATCCCACGGATCCCTACCACAAGGGATCCGGCTAGCACAAAGCGAGGGATCCGTGGTCCGCTCCTCTTTGCCCATGGGTATTTTTGGTTAAGGGTCATGGGTCATGGGTTATGGGTTGATCCATGGTTTTCTTTCTACATACAATGTATCTTAAGGATACAATGAACTTGGTTAAGTGGTATATATAAAACCACGGGTCAAAAACCATTTGCTAGTATTTACCCATTTAGTATATACTTGTATTTACCCAATTTAGCATACACTTAGTTTTTACCCATTTTAGTATACTTAGTTTAAGTATATCTTTAACCCAATATGTAAACACTAGTTGTTTGTATATATGTATCTAAATCATAAAATCACTTATACTTGTTTTAGTGTTTTATGTGAAAGCGTAAGTGTGTTAGAAAACTATTAGTTCAAACCATTTACGTATTTTATTTGTTTCCTTAAAATGATCTTACTTTTGTTATCGACAAAACATTAGAAGATCGTAAAATATAAATAAACGTTTTTATGGCTTATTTGTATTAACACATAGGTTCTTTCATCGGTTGAGGCTTTGCATATTGTGGTTGTGTGTTGGTTGTTTGCTTATTATGTATGTTGTGAATGTATATAACTTGCAAATTGTTTTCTAAAACTTAAAACGCAACACAAACCATTTTCAAACTAAATCTTATGATTTAGTTTAACTAAGTTTAAATACGGATTTAACTTAAAATCATAGTTTTAAAAATAACACTTAACTTGTTATGTATGTTATTCGATTTATGTATTGTCCAATCTCTATTATAATCCACATAGGTTCTATATTAGACTTGAAAATAGACAACTTGACACACATAAATTAAAACAATGATTAGACTTAAGTTAAGAAGAGTTTTTAACTTGTGCTACGAAGAATGAATGCATGCTTTTTCGTACACCTTTTTTGATTCACATCAAAATATTTTACCCGTCACAAATCTAAGTCATGCCGTCCAATCGCTTGAGAACACTTGCAATTACTTTTTGCCTATGCGTGGGACCTAGGTCGAATTGTAACCCAAGGTGATTATTGTCTATGCATGGGACCTAGATATATTTTCGCACATTCTCAAATTGGATGACTTAATCGAGTTAAGCGGTGAGACCTTGACCCGAGGCAAGGATGGGACTAAACATGCCTACTTGACACTAGATGCTTGTTCACTAGTGCCATGAGTCCGATAAGGATCTAAGAGTTGCACATGTAATGCAATTGGTGATCATCGCCTAACAATTGAATCTACCATTGCTAGCAGAACAACTGATGTGATAGTAGAAGCACAATGTAGATCTTAGCCTTTTTTCGTAAATTAATTGTTTTAAACATGGGGTAATTAATTTGTAAACGGATATTTATCAAAAATACTAAAAATTGAACTTTGTAAATTCATATTTAATGATATAATGCATCACATCCGTAAACAAAAGTTTGTTCTTTTCTTGTTTAAAAGACAAACTAAGTACTTCTTTCTTGTAAGAAAGAGACATGTTCCTATCTGTTTTCTTTATGAGGAAATACAATAATAGGAATATTTGAATTGTCCTAATTCTAATCAAACTCAAAGCACACCTACTCTAGAAATCGTGATGTCTTGCAAAAGTCAAAATGGTTAAGTATAGTTGCACATCTTATTCTTTCAAGTTTGTTTTATAACCCTAGTTCCGGTTCTGAAACATTGAAGTAAGATAAGATATTTGGATAACTAGAGAACACGTTTTCTATAGCTACCAAAATAATATGAGTTTTAATAATTAGAAGATGGAAATATCAATAAACCGCAAAATGGTAAAGACAATTACTAGCATGATTACCTAGCAATTATCTTAACCCAATAAACCTAATAAGGTACTACACACCCTTGTGGTTAAATAGACCTTATGGAGGAATTGCATGCCTATTTTCAAGTTAAAATATCAATGATGGCTAGCCCGTCGTCTATATGTTAGAACTTGATACAGTTCATTGAATATCTAAGTACATGTTTACTAGTCCAAGTGACTCACATTAGCAATAATGGGTAGATATTCAAAGAAAGAAGGAAAGTATCCAATCGACACTCAGTCTCCACTGGTGACATAACATTTATAATGTTGTATAATCCAATGGGAGCTATGTGACTTTAATACTGGTGACGAAACACATGTAATGTTGTCTAATCCAGTGGGAGCCGTAATCTTTATTACCTTGCAGGTTGCCAATATTATTTCTTGATTGTCTTGAAATAATACATTACTTTCCACACGTGAAGCATCATAGTTTATATAAGAACCATTGCATGAATTTTATTAGATAACTTGTCGCGTTCCTGATGTTGCTTCCTGAAATGTTATCAATAAATTGTTATGCAAGATTCATTATTAAAATAATAAAGTTCTACATATCTATATTTTGATTTTGTATAAAATCATATCTGTGACACCGTCATATTACGCATGATGTTGTGCCGTGCACAAGTGGGATAAATCTTCATTGTGTGCAAGATACAACATATAACAATATGACTAATAATTTTTCTTGAATGCAAGGTAAGAAAACTAATATTCTACTAGGACTTCTGCACATAAAATGTATGTTGCCCTAATTAGAACAAATGTCAAGATAATATGAAAAGCTACTTCAACATATTCACCGAATTGTTCAGTAAATATGTTTATGTATTATTGTAAAGTCATAATCTTGAAGTATGAAATTAACTTGAAATTACTATTGAGGCCAAGAGTCGGCACTCTAAATTGCTTTACTTGAATATGTTTAGGTTTCTTGTAAAGACTTAAACATCAAGCCTGTTAATTGTTGAAAGACTTATAACGTAAAGTAAGACGTTAACTTGTTATGTATTCTTGTTAAATACATGTACATGAAGTCGTTAAATTGTAAATGACGTATGACGTATAGTAATATATTAAATGTTTATGTTTTCTAGTCAAAACATGCACATGAAGTTATTGACTTGGTCAACGACTTGTAAATTAAGTATGCAATGGGCTGAAAACACTATTGATGCCATCTGGTTTGACTTGGTTGGCAGATACGTAAGCTAAAGAGTATAAGTTCATCTAATGAGTTTTGGGATAGTCTCACAACATCAATCCTCATGGAATACTGATAAGGTTTTAAAATATACCTTTTTGAGGGGTTGTTTAAGCCCTTATTTGATCACTTGTGTTTTCGTTATTACTTAATATAGTTCTTTTTCACTTTTTAGGTCCCTTGAAGGCAAATTGCTGTAATGGCACTTATTTGGACGAAAAGGCAAGGATATACGAAGAAAATGGCCAAAGTCAAGAATCGAGACACTCAAGCTGCTAAAATACAAGGTGACGGCGTCACTGTTTAACTGCGACGCTGTCAGAGCATTTTGTTACGGCACAGAAGCCAAATTTCTTATTTTCAAGTGACGGTGTCAGGCTTTAAAAGAGTAGGCCGTGGCAACTCAGACGACCTAGATTTGATCCAGACGGCGTCAGAAGCTGAAGAGGACGGCGTCACAAGCACAAGGTGACGCCGTCGCAAGACTAACGTAGCCAAGATGAAACCCTAATAACGGCGACCCGACGGCGTCACAAATCATAAGGTGACGTTGTCGCATATGTAATCTTATATATAGAATCCGAATTTTTCAGTATTTGTGTGTAGTCTTTTGGAAAAAAAATCTAAACCGAACCAAGGCTGTCTTGTATAGTATTTTAGGGTTCCAAACCCTAACTTACATCAAGATAAGTGTTTTACTTCATTAATTCAATTATGTCTTTGATTATTTGTGTGTATGCTTGCATGTTCTCCATGTCTGGCTAATTTATTTGTGTGTTTGCTTAGGGAATATGAAACTTAATTATTAAATATTGATTGGTTGTCTCTTATCTTGATTGATTAATGATCTAGTAATGCAATAGGTCATTCGTTGTGTAATTAATGCTTGATTAATCTTTGTGAACCTTAGGCTATAGCAATTAGAGTGGTTGTAGGCTAAACCATCCAAAGAGGGCCTTAGAGTTAGAGTTTATAATCCCTAGAAGGTTTTGTAGACGAGACCCTTTGGTAAGTTCAAAGAGTTAGGGATAAACGCATACCCTACGACTTTAGACACACAACACGATTAAGAATAAGGACGTGACAATTCAACCATCAATAGGAGCTAATTAAGGAGTAATAAAACCTAAGTGAACACATCTTTAAACTATCATACGAGCACACAATAATTAGACATAGACTACATACACCTTAGATTAGATAATTAGACAAGTAGAGTAATCGGTAGAAATACCAACCCCCAAATCCAAACCCCGAGATTCGTACCTTTCCATTTCCTAAAAAACATAAAAAAAAAGATAAAAAATAATCTTCCTTAACCCCAACCTTAGCGTAGTAACTTCTCACTAGCATTCCTATTCCCCTAGAGAACGATATCAATACCCGTGGCTTACCCTAATACTACACTACAACGATTAGGTTCACTTCCTAGGGTGTTATAAAACTTGCTCGAAGAAAAGGAAGTTCCTTTGACCCCGAACGACGCGTGTAGTGTTATCAAGTTTTTGGCGCCGCTGCCGGGGAATAGAATAGCTAGTTAGTAGTTCACCTCGTTTAGGTTTCTTTGCTTGATTCCTATAAAGTAAAATTTTCTCATTTTTAGCTTTCTCGTAGTCTATCCCCCTTTGTTCGTAACCCCATCACTTTTCATTATGGAAGGTGATAAACAACCAAACAACACTTCACCACCAAACAAGTACCCACCGCTTGACCCAGCCTCTGCCAACCAACTTCGAGCTCGAATTATTAGTGAAATTGGAGAGCTTAGGAAACTAAATAGAATGATTGAAAATATGCTTGAGGAAGCCCTTAAGGAATCTACTCACCCTTTAGATAGTGATTCGACCTCAAGTGATTCGGATGATGACCTAGAAGATGGAGATTATAAAGTGTTAGAAATTATGGAGGGTAGTAAGGAGGAGGAAGAAGTTAGGGAATATTTCGATTCATACCCTAAAGGGAAGGAAACCGCCTATCACTATAACGTGGTTAACTTCCCAAGACCACCTTTCGAACCTCGCATAAGAAAGGGAAACCCTAAAAACATCAAGATACCGTGTATGATTGGATACTTATATAGGGATCACACTTACATTGACTATAAGGCACCCATGAATATAATGTCTAAACTCTATTACAATTGGATCATGAGCAAAAAGCTAGAACCTATGAGGGACCCCTTTCGCCCTAGGCAAGCAAGTAACTATGTGAGGAGGGTTAAAGGATTGCATGTCTTCATAGGTAACTTCACATATAGGTGTGATTTCATGATCTTGGAAAATGTTAAGGGCATCATTGATGGGTTTTTAGGAGATGTGATACTTGGGAAACCATTTATAGAGGAGTCTAAGATGGTTTATGATCGAGAGGAAGGAATAGTCGAGTTCTCAAATGGAGCCGAGAGTGTTAAATATATAATGCCCCAAAAAAACAAGAGGTTTGAGGGTATGGATAATTTAGATGTGGATAACATTCCGGCATTTGAAGTAGACTGGAAGAACAAGGTTTACTACACTGCTTGTCTTAAACTAGGCCCTGAATATATTCGTGATAAGAGAAGGGTTAACGAGATCGAATGGGCATCTAAGATTAGGACAACGTAAGGGCACGACTACGAGTCTAGCTACAAGACTCTTAAATAAAGAAAAGCGCTTCGTGGGAGGCAACCCATGCTTAATTGTTTGCTTGTTAGTGTCATATATCTTTTATTGATTATTTATTCTCATGTTTAAATTTGTAAAAATTCTTTATTTTGTTTTTAACCTCGTCTTAATTGCATATAAAGGTATTTTACATAAAGGATAAGTGTAGGGAGGATTATAAACGTTTTCAAAGAAACGTAAACATGAGAATAACAATTAATTAAAAGATATATATGCGTGTTTGTTCGAGTCAAATGCTTGTATTGAGTCATAATGGATGTTTTGCTGAAATTTTTTCAGATTCTTAAGATGTAAATTTTCCAGAAAATTGCAGACCAGTTTTTGTCAGGATAACCTGACGGCGTCAGGATCGCAACCTGACGGCGTCAGGAAGGAGCAAAAACAACAAATTACTTTTTTCTCATTTTCTGATATACTTATAAATTTTTGGAATTTTCCAGGTCTTAATTTTCCAGAAATTCTGTAAACATCCATTCCACAAGCATTATATCCTAGTTTAGTAGAGTCTTATATATATTATTACCGCTGATTTTACGCGAAGGTTTCATTTGTTTTCTTCAAGTGTGCAGGTTTTATTTATCAAGAAGAAGAAACAAAATATTGGAAGGAGCATTTCACGCATACATTTTTCTTGGAAAGGATTTAACCACTACTTCACACACGGATCCTACCGAGCTAATCAGGGGAGTACTAGTTTCTTTCATTTTTAATTACCTTCCATTATCATAACTTTGATACTTTCGGGGAACATTTGGGACAATGTTCAGTTTAAGTGTAGGGAGGGTGTTGGAATCACTCCTAAACCATAATCAAGTGTTAGTAATTAATATGTAATAGTTAGCTTTATTATGGCCTTTATGTTTGTTATTAGCCTTAAGCTTATGTAGAAGGCCCATGAGCTTAGGCCCAAGCCCATAAAAGAAAGGATGGAAACTAGGAGTGTTGCCCTAGCTTTCCTGCTATAAATACTCTTGTAAACCCTCATTTGAGGGTTGGTTGTTCAAGTTATTTGCTTTCATTCACCTCTACGCATAACCGTGTTATATTATCGTGTGTGTGTGTTTGGATCTTGTTCAATCGCCTTAACCTCTTTCTATACTACTTGTGTTTGTAAAACTAGTGACCTAACAGTGGTATCAATCGCCTACTAGTTGGGTGAATCGTGTTTGTTTTTGAAGTGGGTTTCGGTCCTACGCCTAAAACGCACATTTGATACTTGGGTTCGCTTAAAAACTTGTTTTTTACACTTTTGAATCCAAGATTATTGTACTTTCAACGTTTTAGGGTGTTAAAATACTTGTTTTTGGCAAAAAGTTTCAAACTTTATGCGTGGATAGTTGTTTTTCATCTAGTTTTTGAACGTGTGTGTATTTCTACGCATAACTGTTTTACAGGCTTTGGTTCATCAAGTTTCACACTTTTGTGTATTTTGGTGTTATTGAAGCTATTTTATCACACAAAAACTGGTTTAGAAACACTTTTGGACAGAATCAAAAATTTGAGCATTCCTACGCGTAGTAAAACCCTAAAACTACGCGTAAGTGCTTCCTTGGTTTGATCTTCATTTTCCTGGTTTATTCCGTGTTTTCTTACTTGGATAAGTCTGAAAATACGTCGACTTTGGATATCTCTTGCACTGTGATAGTGTAAAAGATCATTTGGGCAAAAACCCTAAAATTACGCATAAGCATAAGCTTACGCGTAGAAATCCTACGCCTAAGATTTTTCCTACGCCTAAGCCTAGTCTTACGCATAAGAAAATCCTACGCCTAACTTTCTACACCTAACTTTTGTCTACCCCTAACTTTAGTGCTTTTCCTACTTACGCGTAACTTCTCACTGTTACGCGTAACTTTGGTGTTTTTACGCATAAGTGCTACTTGGTTCTTGTCTTTTCTACGCCTAAGGACACTTCATCAACAAAGGTTCATTCGACTACAAAGATCCATTTTTACTACACAAGTTTATCAACATGTCTCAACCACCATACTCTAACTATTTCCCTCACACTTATAATCATCATCAACAACAACAATTAACTCCACAACATCAACAATGGAATAAACAACAAGCTATTTATCAACAACAATTTAATCAACAACATAATCCACAAATTGGTGCAATTCCACCACCACAAATGGTTCAAACACCACCAAGACTTCAAGTTCAACCCTACACAAATGATTTCAATCAACATTCATCAAGGAACACTATGAAGGAACCCACTTGGTTTGCAAAGATGTGTGAAGCTTTAAGCAGCCAACAATAAATTCATGAGGCTGGATCACTTGATAGACCTCCAATGCTAACTCCAGGCAACTATGATCAATGGGTGATAAGGTTCTTTAGGTTTTGTGATCTGAAGAAGCCACATGGAAAGTTCTTAAAGAAGGTTATCTTGGAAGGTCCATTTGAGATGCCTACTGTCATTGTACCCGGAGATCCAACTGCCGTTCCACCAAGAGATGAACAAACGAACATTGCTACTGTTGCAGAATTGAATCCTCAAGAACTTCTACACTATGAAGCAGATGAACTTGCAATGGAATACATCCTCTTAGGATTACCAAACCCAATTCTTCATAGTGTTGATGCTCAAAAGACTGCACAGAAAATGTGGGATCATATTCGTCTTCTTATGGAAGGATCTGTACTCAATCAGGAGGATTTGGAATCCAAAATTTACTTGGCTTATGAACACTTCATGATTGAACCTGGAGAGACACTAGAGTCCTCTCATCATCGATTTTCAGACATCATCAATGATTTGGATAAACACAACATCATCATGCCAAGAATTGCAGTGAATACTAAGTTCCTGAGTAGTCTTGGTCCTGAATGGGAGAAGTATGTCATTTTTCTCCGTCAAGCGAAGAATATGCATCATTCTACTTATGGATTGTTGTAGGATTACTTGAAGCCTCATGAAAAGGAAGTTGATCGGGAAAGGATTTTCCGTGCTCAAATTGCTACACAATTACATCCGGACAATCAACAACTTGCCTTGTATGCTCAACAGAATTATCCCTCTCAACCAGCAACTCAACCAACTGCTTCAACCACACCTTCACAGCAACAACCTCAACAAAATCAATTGGTTCCATACAACAACAACAATGCTCAAGCATATGTCAGTGAAGCGACTGAGGAAATCGATCCGTTCGAAGCATTGCAACAAGGATTTGTTATGATTGCTAATGCTTTTGGCCGTTACACCAACAAATCCAACAATCGTATTCGTTCCTCATCTAACACACGGACTCAAGCTGTTGTGAACAATGGACGTGTTGAAGTTCAGAATCGTGATTATGGTCGTCAGATGGGCGGTGGTCAAGGGTTTAATGCTGTGGGTAGGAATAATAACAGAGCTCAAGTGGTGGAACAGGGAAATGCTCAAAATCGGTTAAATGGTCTTAGATGCTACAACTGCAATGAGAAGGGACACCTGGCTAATGCATGCCTAAAGCTGAGGACTAGGGGCAGTGCTTACTTCAAAGAGGCTTTACTTTTGGCTCTTAAGGATGAAGCTGGTGGATCTCTCACAGACAAAGAACAGAACTTTATGGCAGATGCAGACTCGGATGATGATATGGAGGACTTGCAGGCCAATGCAGCTGTTATGTTGATGGCTAATATGCAAGAGTTACACATGAGTGAAACAGGCCCAGTGTATGACACTGATGGCTTGTCTCAGGTACCCGAACAAACCATCATCATATCTGAACTAATATCTCCGTCAATATCTGAATCCGGCACGGCTCAGAATGTTCAAAATGAGTCATCTACATCTCATTCTGACGATTTTCAAATAAACCCCGTAGTTACATTTGACGATCCAGATGACCTTATGGTTTCCCTTGATAATCAAATTGACTCCGTGGTTATACTTGAGGATCTAAATAATGATCATGTTGTGACTCACGTTGAACACGCTGAACCTCTGCCTCATCCAGATCTTGTTTTGTTACTTAATGACCAACAATCACAAATTGCTGAATGTGTTGCATTAAATCTGATCTTAAAAAGTAAAAATGCACTGCTAACCAAGGATTTTGAATGCTTACAAATGCAACTCAACTTTTTCAAAACTCAAGAAAACCGTGAAAAAGGTTTTGAAGCCGCTTTTGCAAAATCTCATCAAAACGAAAAATATTTAGAGAAACAGATGCGTGATCTAGCCGCCTCGAAGAATGCTTTGTTGTCTGATTTAGAACAACTGAAACATGAACATAAAAAGAAACTTAACGCTCTCACCTTGGAAAATCAACAAGCTAAGGCTGAGTTGTTAACTTGTCAAAAACAGTTCTCCGCATACAAAAAGCATTCAACGAATCGGGTCGATGACCTTCTTGAAGAAATTATCGGCTTGCAAAACAAACTTAAAGAGTTTAAAACTGTTGTTTACAAACATGGTGAATCAGTAACAGCTATTGAAAAGTTTACCTTAAAACCCAATCCAAAAGGATATGGAAAAAATCTAGCTGATTACAAACCAAAGCTTTCACTAAAAACATTCAAACCAACTCCTGAAGTTTCCAGTGCAGAATACAAAATTGATAATACTGTTATGAGTGTTGTTGAATATCATCGTCAAGAGGAATTAGATGCAGAAGACGAGAGTCGATCAAAATTAAAAAATGTTGTTTACAACAAACCTTTTAATTATAAAAACGCGGTCACTTTCGTCACACCAACGGATTCATCTAACACACCAAGGGTTATCATCAAAACACCTGAGTCTTCTAATGTTAATCCCAAAACAGATTATGCACAAACTTATGGTCCTTTACCTTCAATTAGTGAAGTAAACTGAAAACCTGAAAATCGAAATATTCTTAGATATTTTGTCATTTTCATGGCTGACCTCAAAAATTTACAACATGAGATAGAATATCGTTCTGAAATCAAAATTGAACACTTTCAATCGCCTCTGGCGCGAGAACAAAGAGACATTTTTCAGAAAAATCTTTTACCCAATGTTAAAAACTTGAAAAGTTGTGCATTAGCCTGGGAACGGGATTTTCATAAGGAACTTGGAACTATGAAGGTCGTTTTCGAGAAAACAGAAACATCTATTTCTAATACTAAACGTAAAAAGAAACTTTTGAGAAAAGATGTTGATCGACTCTTGGAAGACCTTATCTGTGCTGATGTCCATAATGTTGTGTTGTTTCATTCTTTGCCATATGCATCTGATTATATCTCTGCTGATATTGTTGAAAATTTTGTAACTGTTGAGAACACCGATAATGTGCTTCAGATCGAGTCTTTAAAAGCTGAAAATAAACGATTACTCAACGAAATTTACAATGCAAAACGTCGTCTTCATTGGTGTGAAAAAGATATTCACAATCATCAACTTAGTTTTCAAAAGAAAATCGCTCAGTTGAGTGCAAAATCTTCTGATCCTAAAATTGAGCAACTGGATGATCAAAACGTGTCTTTGAAAAGTCAAATTTCTAAATATGAACAAGAACTTGTAAAAGTTAAACAGGAATATGGTGTCATATTTAATTTACTCAATAAGACTCGTCATGAAGCATCTAACGAACTTGATCACTATCTTGGTCACACTCGCGAAGTCATGAATTTTGCTGGTAATATTCATTCTGAAAATCAAGATTTGATTCACACTATCTCTAAGTTAAGGGAAATGTTAGGAAAGTATGAACAACTTCCGCCTACCGTGATTAAGAGATTAGCACCAGTCACACTTAGTAATCATGAACCTAGAATCCCTACTGCCAAATCACAAGTTGCTAATGTGTTTCCCTCTACTGAAACAGGAATAGTTGCGTCTTTTCCAAACGTCCGCACTTCACAGCCTAGGAGCACTCAGTCGAAGAATAGGAAGTTGCGACCTAAGAAAAGATCAATAAGGAATGCTAAAGTAGAAGAACACCCTAGGACTCTGAATAAGACTCATGTTGCTTCCACTATAGATGTTGCGTCTGGCAAATGTAATAGAAATAGTGATGTAACGAATGCTAAACCGTTAAGTACTTTTGATATTCAGTCTGATGCACCTTGTGTTATTTGTCAGAAGAGTATGAATTCTGATTGTCATGACAAATGTGTTGCTAAAGCTATAATCTCTCGTTTACGGAATTCTAAGAATCGGAATACCTCTAGGCCCACTAATCATTCTAAGTCTGTGCTTGGTAGACCGCCTTCTTTAGATTCTAAGGCAAACATTGCTGTCACTATAGCTCCCGTTTCACCTCCTAAGAATGTAGTACCACTTAGTGCATTCACTAAGATTAAAGCAAAGAGTAGTTATAGATGGCAGAAATGGATATATAACACACTAGGATTTAAATGAATGCCTAAAATTATTAATGTGTGTATGTCTAATAAACCTGCTTCGGAACCCTCTAACATTTCGGGTTCCACATCTACTTCTATTCCATCTGTGTCGTCTGTGTGTAATGCAGGTGATACAGATCATTTTCTGGATTGTTGATAGCGGATGTTCCCGACACATGACAGGCAACCTTAAACTGTTATCAAACTTTATTGCAAAGTTCATTGGCACTGTCAGGTTCGGGAACGATCACTTCGCAGCTATCATGGGCTACGGAGATTATGTCAATGGGAACATCGAAATCAGAAGGGTTTACTATGTGGAAGGCCTCGGTCACAATCTGTTTTCAGTAGGTCAATTTTGTGATGGAGATTTGGAGGTTGCTTTCCGGGAGAAAACTTGTTTCATTCGTGATCTACAAGGAAATGACCTTATGTCTGGCTCGCGTACTTCTAGTCTCTACACTATCTCTATGCAAGACATGGTTGCTTCCTCTCCCATCTGCTTACTTAAAAAGGCAACATCTACAAAATCCTGGCTATGGCATCGTCGCCTCTCACATCTAAACTTTCAAACCATCACCAACCTTGCTCGACACAAACTAGTTGAAGGACTCCCACGATTCCGGTATTCAAAAGATCACCTTTGCTCAGCCTGTGAACAAGGGAAAAGCACTCGTGCTCACTTTCCCTCAAAGGTGGAACACAGCTCTCAGCATGTGCTACATCTTCTTCACATGGATTTGTGTGGACCGATGCGCGTGCAAACGATCAATGGCAAACGCTACATCTTAGTAATTGTTGATGACTACTCACGCTGGACTTGGGTCTACTTTCTTCGAAGCAAAGACCAAGCTCCACAAATGATCATCACCTTTCTCACAAAAATACAGGTTCAGATCCGCAACACCGTCAGGATAATCAGAACAGACAAAGGAACTGAATTTGTTAACAAAACCCTTCGTGAATTCTATGAGAAAGTGGGAATTCAGCATCAAACATCTATTGCACGTACACCTGAACAAAACGGAGTTGTTGAAAGACGAAACCAAACGTTAGTGGAAGGTGCAAGAACAATGTTAATCAATGCTAAACTTCCAGATTACTTATGGGCAGAAGCTGTATCTACTGCATGCTATACTCAAAACCGTTCTATGATCACAAAACGCCACAACAAAACACCTTTCGAGCTTGTCCACAACTATAAACCGAATCTCAAACACTTTCATGTATTTGGATCCCTTTGCTATCCGAATAATGATCGTGACGATTTTAGAAAGCTCAAAGCTAAAGCTGATATTGGAGTCTTTATTGGATACTGTGACAATTCTAAAGGTTTCCGAATCTGGAATCGTCGAACTAAGGAGGTAATGGAAACGATTCATGCTCATTTTGATGAACTCACGGAAATGGCTTCTGAGTATAACAGCTTAGAACCCGGTCACAACCGTTTAAACTTCCCTCAACCCCCATCATCAGCTGAACAAAGCCCCCAGCTAACTCGTCAACAAATGGAAAGGTTATTTGCTCCTCTGTTCTGTGACGATATTGATGCACGTGCTCCAGGTGTATCCGCTATTTCCTCTGCACAACCTGATAATATTCCTATACCTGATACACCTGCTACAACAACTACTGTTGAAGATGCACCTACACCAGTTGACTCCAACACAACAGTTGAACACACCGCTTCCAACAATGATGAACCAGCTGATGATATTCTGAATGAAGTACCCCCACCTGCAGATTTTGATCCAAATGCGTTCTTCAACCCGTTTGCTAATGAGACTGCTGCACCAGATGTCGCGGAATCTTCAACAAACCATTTGAATCCTCAGAATCTGCACAATGTATACCAACATCAACCCTCTACACACCGATGGACAAAAGACAATCCTCTGGCTAACATTATTGGCAACCCGAATCAACCAGTCGTTACGAGACAACGTCTTCACACAGATGGTGAACATTGCATTTATGCACTCACTGTTTGCCAATCTGAGCCTAAAAACATTAAAGACGCAATGACAAAAGACAACTGGATTGAATCCATGCAGGAAGAACTCAACCAATTCAAACGTCTTGAAGTATGGGAACTGGTTGAAAGACCAACAGGGGTCTACGTCATTGGTCTAAAATGGATTTGGAAAAACAAATTGGATGCTGAAGGGAACGTTATCCGAAACAAGTCACGTCTAGTTCCTAAGGGTTATCGTCAGTTAGAGGGAATAGACTTTGAAGAATCTTTTGCTCCGGTTGCTCCTCTTGAGGCTGTTCGGATATTTCTCGCGTTCGCGGCTCATATGAATATGACGGTCTTTCAAATGGATGTCAAAACTGCGTTTCTTAATGGACAACTGAAAGAAACGGTTTATGTCAGCCAACCCGACGGATTCGTTAATCCAGAGTGCCCGAACCATGTCTACAAACTGAACAAAGCTCTTTATGGTCTCAAACAAGCCCCTCGGGCATGGTACGATAAGCTATCATCTTTCCTCATTGCCAATAATTTCACCAAAGGCTCGGTTGACCCAAATTTTTTTATACAATATCACGGGGCACATATCTTAATTGTTCAAATTTACGTGGATGACATCATTTTTGGGTCGACACATAAAAAGTTTTCAACTGCTTTTGCAAAACTAATGAAGAAAATTTTTGAAATGTCCATGATGGGTGAACTTACGTTCTTTCTAGGACTGCAAGTTCATCAATCACCCCGTGGTATTTTCTTGAGTCAGTCCAAATATGCCCTTGAACTGTTAAACAAATTTGGAATGACAGCCTGTGACACTTATGCCACACCAATGGCTCATACCAAGAAGCTAGATGCTGATTTACATGGGAAATTAGTTGACCCTACCAAATACCGCAGTATTATTGGGTCTCTCATGTATCTAACAGCTAGCAGACCTGATATTGTCTTTGCCGTTTATCTATGCTCCCGTTATCAGTCGCGACCAACTGAAACCCACCTCTCTGAGGCTAAAAGAATCCTCCGATACATCAAGGGAACCATTAACTTGGGGATCTGGTATCCGAAGGATTCTGGTTTTGAACTAATCGCTTTTTCAGACGCTGATCACGCAGGATGCTTAGACTCAAGGAAAAGTACTTCAGGAGCTCTACAATTTCTCGGTGATAAACTGGTGTCTTGACAATCTAAGAAGCAGGATTGTACATCGCTGTCATCAACCGAAGCAGAATATGTAGCCATGTCCGCGTGTTGTGCTCAAGTCATCTGGATGAGAACACAACACAAAGACTATGGTTACGTATTTGACAGAATCCCGATGTACTGCGACAATCGGAGTGCCATTGCAATCTCGTGCAACTCTGTTCAGCACTCGAAATCAAAGCACATCGATCTACGCTACCATTTCATCAAGGACCACGTGGAACAGGGTACCGTTGAATTATACTTTGTGGGTACAGAATACCAATTGGCAGATCTTCTCACCAAAGCCTTGCCTACCGCTAGGTTTAATGAGTTGGTCCACCGTATTGGTTTGAGGTGTTTGACTCAAGAGGAATTGGATGACCTCTTAAAATAGCCTTAAAAACCTGTCAAACACCAAAACATTTTTTTTTAAATAATTTTTCAAAAACAAAATACAAAAATATAAAATCTTATAAAACAACAAAAATATTCTTCTAACCTAAAATCTTTCAACATGGCAAGTACATTTCTTCCTTCAACACTATAATCCTTCAAAATTCAGTATTTTTTATGATCAAGTGTTGAGGGGGAGAAAATTTTCACTTAACTGTTTCAAAACATCTGTGTACTTGCATGTTACCATATCTCGGTTGTTTCACTTAACAATGGTGGTGAATTTTCTGATTAAATGACACTCCTCGGACTAAATTTATAACCTTTCATTATTTCTTAAGTCGAGGGGGAGTGTCGTCAAGTTTCTTTCCAAAAAAACTTTGTTTGGTAACCAAAATGGAAGTTAAATGGCTTTGTTTGAAAAAGGAAAAGGTGGAGGGACCAAAACTGTCGAAAGGTTAAACTCATTTTTAATAAAACTCCCTCCCACCTACTTTTCTTCTTCACATTTAATACACAAAACCTAACACATCCTACGCCTTATAATCATTCAAGATATCTGTTGATTTGATCATCGTTGTGTAAGTGTTTTTACGATCTAAACATGTTTCAAATCCAACGGTTAAAAATCATGTTACGCGTGATTATGTGTTCTACGCATAAGCGTATGAACACACAATCATTGTGTGAACGTTTTTTTGGTTATATGGATAATGTCAAAACGTTGTTTATACATCATGGATACCATTTCAACCATCCAAACCCACCCAGAAACGCGTATCAACGATTTTTGAAAATTAGGGTTTATGTGTCAATTTGGGTTTTCTCAAATGTGAAATGTTTTGGTATAAAAGATTGTTGGGTTATGGTCTTAAGTTGTTGAATTAATGATTTCCATTGTTATTAACCACCCAGAAACACGAATTGGTGAACAATTTGTAATTAGGGTTTAATGTTCATAATATTGGGTAACTCTTGATTCACAACGAGTTAGGTGTTATAACTTGGTATAAAGATTCCCACAACACTCTTAAACTACCAGAAAAAGTCTTGTGCAAATCCCATGGTTAAATTCCATACGCGTAAATCATAACCCTTAGGGTTTTGACCTACGCGTATGACCTTTTACGCATAATCTTCCTATGAATGTTCATGCCATAAAATGTTGTTAAAATGATGTTTTGTGTTAATGTTGATGAATTGATGAACTTGTTTCAGGCTTTGTTACGCTTAATATTCAGAATCAAGGTCATTTGCAACTCTACGCATAAGGATTACCCTACGCGTAGTCATGTTACGCGTAAGAATAATCCTACGCATAACAGTTACGCGTAAGGTTCTACAATGGACTACGCGTATCCTGTGAAGGATATGCGTAAACAGTAGACCTCTACGCATAAGGTCTACTCTTACGAGTAAGCCTTACGCGTAAGGTCCTTATACGCCTACGCGTAAGCTCTACGCATAAGGTCCCCTTTTCCTACGCGTAACATTTCTTACGCGTAAGTTAGGATCCTACGCGTAAGCTTTCGTCTACGCGTATCTCATTACTGTTTACGCTTAACTTTGCCGAATCTACGCTTAAGCCTGGATTGACCTTCATTATGAATTGTTACGTGTACAAACTTGTTAATAAACTAATCATATCATCACGAATCTAATAATCTCACTAATAAACTTAATCGTTTGATATGTTGTGAACAATAAGTGATAACATAAACTTTAAAACCTAAAGTTAACTAACTCACGAAACATTTCACGATGTCATTAGACTATTGGACAAACAAGTGACTTAGGACTCGTAACAATCATTATCACTGTACATTCAATAACTAGACAATAAGACCTTCTGTTGACTAACATTATGTCTTTCGATATGTTGGTTCTTTTGGCTAATGTTTTTTCAGATCACGACATGGCTGAACAAATGAATGTGGATGCACAAGAAGTTCTTACAATTGCTGATATCTTTCCAGAAGGTTACCCGAGAAAGCTTGGAAAGAACAACCTTAGGGTTGACTTTGACACCCTCACATGCTCAGAATCTTCATGTCTCATTGCTGTGGATATTCTCAGGAATCATCCCAACCAAAACATGCTCTCACACTCTGCCACAGTTCCAGAGGTCTACATTCAACAATTCTGGGATTCTATGCAGAGGATTACTGGTCAAAATGCTGTGAATGTGACTCTTAATCACAAAAAAGTCACTATCACTCCTGATGACTTACGAGCTGTTCTCATCATTCCAGACATCGCCCCAACCGACTTCTTCGCTACCCCTACTGAACAGACTGTCCTGCAATTCCTGATAGATATTGGTTATGATGAAGCTAAAGGAATCATTTCTAAGCACTCTCACGTGGAGCTGAAGAATATTCCTCAACCATGGAGGACACTCTATATGATCATCACCAAATCAGTTTCTGGTCGTGACAGTGGCTATGAGCATCCCAAGCTCATGGAACTGCAAATTTTTTGGTCGTTGATCAACAAGAAGGACATTATAATTGAAGCCCTGCTATGGGAAGATATGAGGCTGTCTCACAAGAAGCTTGGCTCCAAAATTCCCTATGTCAGATACACCAAATTGTTGATCCAAAGAGCTCTTGGACTTCATCCTGATATCCCCAAGAGATTCAATGACCCAGATAATCATGACATCTTGACTGAACCCATACTATCTGTCATAATCAAAGAATCGTCTACGAAGAAACAGGGTGCTGAGTTGCCCGATCACCTTCTTACAGAGGAAATCAAAAAGCTGGAAACGTACAAAAGGTATCGGGTAGCCGTTAATGAAAGAAAAGTTGGTCATCTTGATGAGAAGGCTTCTGGGACACCTACTCGGAGAACCAGAATAGGCAGTGCTGGAAGTGCCGCAAGTACGGAGAGTCCAAGGAAGTTCCCAAAGAGGAACCCTCCTTCAAAGAGGATTGTTCCATCTAAGGAAGCTACTCCCATCCAAATTCCCAAGCCCGAACCGCAAAGACAGCTTTTGGACGAAAGTTCTGAAGGTACTGACACAGATGAAGAGATTTCCTACTCTGAAACTGCAAAGGATGACAATCCTTCAGTACCAAAACCTCCAAGTCCTCAAACTGATAAAGGAAAAGGGAAGACTCCTGCACTTGTGCCAGATGATGAAAGCTCTGAAGATGAAGAAGAGCAACTGGATCAATCCTACAGGAAGACGGTTAAATTCGTTAGTCACCTTCAAAAAGCTGAAGAATTTGCAAA
Source organism: Chrysanthemum seticuspe (assembly GCA_019973895.1). NCBI lineage: Eukaryota > Viridiplantae > Streptophyta > Magnoliopsida > Asterales > Asteraceae > Chrysanthemum > Chrysanthemum seticuspe. The sequence goes on along the minus strand of BPTQ01000009.1, from coordinate 212,829,613 downwards.
AGATCAAATGGGTGGACCCGGAGGATCAATTGGTGCTGCCCACTCCTCACCAGATCCTGATGCGGTTAATCGACCCGATAAGGGATCTGGTGCCACCACTCTTCTGCAACAACAAAAGCTTGTGGAGGATACTATCGAATATGAGTTTGAGAACCCTGAAACTGAGAAGTCTGAGAAAGAAAAAGATGATGATTATGACAAGTTGCTTCTGGAAAGTCCCACACATTCACAAAAGGAAACTTCTGAACCTCCTAAGGACCCCGAGCCTCCTCATGTCTCCTAATCATCAGACTCTTCATCTCATTCATCACCACCACCATCAATGAAATCAACAAAATCAACATCCAAATCTGTGAAGAAACCACCTCGATCTTGGATTTCTCAAGCTCATGAACGGATTACCAAAGCTGTCAAACAAGTCAGAAAGAAAGACGTGCTCAACAAGAATCTGAATTTCTTTGCTGATCACATACAGCATCTGTATGACGAGAACGAAAAGATGCAAGAGGAAAGGAAGTTTGTTCAGGAATTCATGAAACAACACCGTCAGGAGGAAATGAACGAAATGATCGAAGGCTACACGAAAAAGTACCTTCTAGAGTACGTTCCTAAGGTCACAAAGGAGTTGTTCACCAGACAACTTTATCCAAATCTGATGCAGATCGCCAAGCAAACTATTCGATCAACACCCTTAACCATCACAATCAATCCGACCGATCCGGTCGTGTTCTCGAATAATGAATTGGTAGCCAAGCTTGTGACACAAATGTCGCCACAATCTGCGATGTTCAACTCTGAAGAAGCAAAATTGTATCAAGCATTGCTTGATTACCAACTTCAAGAAGCTTGTAGATTTGAAGCAGAAAAGCTGAAACGTCCCAGAGACGATGAAGATAAGGATAAGGATAAAGACTCTGCACCTAAACGTCAGAAGCAGTCTGGTGAATCTTCTTCGATGCCACTCCCTCTTCAAAGGACTCCTGTTCAACAAAGGTCCCCTCCTCGTTCTTCAACTGAAAAACCTCAGGACGATTCCGAGTTACCACCCCTGACTCAAAAAACAGGTGATTACTTTGAGTATACGGGTGGTGACGATGAAGAGGTCCTTGAGCCCCTCCAACAACCCACCTCACCCAAACAAGTGCAGAAACCAGAATCATCATCAAGGCCTTCCAAAAAGAAGAAGAAGACGACTCAGCCTGATGTCGTATCATGGCTAGATGACGATAAAACCGAAGAGTTTGAATGGTTCTCCACACTTGTCAATCAAACTCCCTACCCTGATGAAGGTCAAGACTTGGTAGACGGTTCTACATTGGAGCACGCAAAACTTTTGCAAGAAAAGTTCCATGTGAAGAAAATGACGAAATATGAGTTGAAGCGAATCAAGAATGAAGCGTTTCAACTTCTAAAAGACATCTCTGAAAGCGCCCTCGAGGTCGAATATTATCTTGAGAACATCGCTCGAGCTATGTCTAACAACATGGATTGGCTCAATCCGGAAGCAAACATTGACTTCACACAAAGGGACAACCCTCCATACTACACCGATTGGACCAAACCCCTACCGACCATTGGCCAAACAGATGAACCACGGATTCCCTTTCGATACTTCTTTAACAGAGACCTGGATTTTCTCTTACACGGTAGCGATGGTTTGCGAAAATTCGCTACATCGTTGACTCTTCCATTCCCTGCGGCTATTTACTCAAACTGCATAGCTATCGAGGAACGTGCAAATCGCTTGTTTTCTGACAACGTGCAAGCATACGACCGAGATGCATTGTATGGGATTCATCATTGGCCTGAACGCCGAAGAATCTGCTACAGAAGCTGCCTGGTTCAGAAGTCTCAACACGCAGTGTACAGTTCTAAGGACATCGTGGCCATCAAACACGTTGATCTCAAGTCTAAGTGGGACTACACCTTCTTGAAGAATATCATAGTCAAACGACAAGATGAACAAGACTATGCATTCTCCGAAGCTGACTTTGAGAATTTGTCCCTCAACGACATCGAAGACATGTACCTTGTCAAAGTACAGGGTCGTATGAGACAATTCTCGACTGAAGTTCAACGTGAATTTATCAAGTAAATTCTCATCTTCATTAGACGCATCGTGATCAAAGAACGTGTAGAAGATATCCAGCTGGCTGTTGAATCTTATCAGACGCGTGTCAACCTCACTCCTCCAACGCTTGATCTTCCCGACATCAATCAGCTAACTCAATATACGCTCATCAGCAAACCATTTAGAGTTGTTTACCGCAGTGAACTTCAAAGAAACTGCTTAATGGCGTGTAGTGAACTTCAGAAATTCGGGGATCATACTTTGAAGCTGGTTAGGGATGGATTGGCGTACAGGTTGAAGGATATACGCCTGAAAATTGGGTCTCCTAAGCGCTGGAATTCTCAGGAAAGGAGGGATGTGAGACGGATCATCACCATGATTGATGAACGGTTGTTCAGAAGGGATCAGTTCAGAACGCAGGAAAGCTTTGTTGGTGGTCGACCCAGGATCAACATCACCGGCTATCAACGCCCTGTTCGTACTCCTGGGAACATCACTGCACTTCCTGGTACCCCTTGAATTGTTTTCTTTTATATAATTTTGGATGTGTGATTATGTATGTGTAATGGCTTGTGCACACATAACAGTGTATAACCCGTAATTTTCAAGAAAGGACCCTGTGGTATGCCTCAGTGCCACAATCCTTAAAAAAGGAGCGAAAGCTTCTTACTTTTGTGTAAAACCTATCAAACCTTTCATTATTCAAGGTTTTGCTCAAAAGAACAAGTACTTCCCCGTATAATTTTCAAAACTTCAACCGTTTATATCACTTGTTGAGGGGGAGTATTTGAATTAAAACTTTGTTCACAAATTGTTCACAGTGGTCACTCTTCCCGCAACACTCGAAATGGTCATATTTATTCTCAAACGTTTCAAAAATAACATTTTCATATGCCATTTTTGAGGGGGAGAAAATTGTGTGATAAGAAATAAGTTGTGCAAAATGCAAATGAATCTGTGTACCTCAGACTTAACCAATGCATTGACGGTACTAAACTGTTTGTAACTCGAAAAAACTTGTCCTGGACGGGTAATAATTTCAAGCTAGTTCGCTAGTAATGTAAAAGTGTCTCGCAAAGGACTTGTCCAAGTAGAAAGTACCATTCGAGACACTCTTGGTAGACATGAACTCTGACGGGTATGACAACCTTTCGAGGTTTGTCTACACCTTCAAGGTAGTTATTAGAGCTAGTTGCACCTAAAAACTGACAATGTAACTCTTTAACTACGCAACGTAACCGTGTCTCGCGGGGGATTGTCTATCTCGAGTGGATCAATTCAAAATGTGCGCGCTCTTTCCTCACTGTGCATTTAACCGTTAAAACTATTAAGCACGTGTGGAGGGGGAGTATTTATGCAAAATCCTATCTCTCACAGTGGTTCAAACATGTTTTTCACTTACAAACCCTTTGAGAGATGTTTCACAAACAGTGGTTTTTAATGGCAACATAGGTTAGTCATGGAGTTATAAGGTGACTAAGGTTAGGAATAACCGTCCTATGATCCGCCAGAGCCGGAGGGATCTACCCAAGGACATCACAAATAGTTAGTACTTAGAAGTCCTTAGGTACGATTATAAAAAGGAGAAAATGAGAATCGGAGAAAGAAGTAGTTGAAGAATAAAAAAGAAATGCAAAGAAAAGAGTGAAAAGAAACAGCCCTCCAGATTATTCAACTTAGGGCAGACACCGGGTTCAATTCATATGCTACTGGCTGTCACTTATTGACACCGGTATTGAAGATTAAAAGTCGTCATGGACCCAGTGACGCATGCACTAAACCTTCTTAGCCACTCAAGTTTCTCTCAATAGAAGCTTGTTTCATTCTCACAGGGAACCCTACATAAACTATTGGCTTTCTCTTAGAGATCGCTGGTATTGAAGAAGGAGACCCTCTCCCTAGTCTCCGCTCAGGAAAACCAAAACGCACTATTGAGTCTAGAGCCACGAGATTCATCAAAAGATCTCTTAGGGACACTTGACATTTCATCACTTGTTGATCAACAAATAAGATCTTCAGTGGTTCATATCGAGTCCTTCACAGATCTTAGCAATCTGTCGAGAACATTTATGAGAGGTTCACATATGTGATCCTCAGTGATTGAATGGAAACTCCTACTAGGGTCAACATCAAACAGCCTTGACAGCAGGTCTTTTTGGTAACTCCCCGTGGATTACGCGGAGTGTGTCTCAAACGGTCTACAGTCGTGAGGTGATGCTACGGTGTACCTCAGCGACTCATATGAACTGTAGATGTACTTCGGTACATCGTGTTATCTCACTTGTGGGACTCCAGTTCAGGAACGGCCTTTGTAAGAATTAGAGTTGTGTTTTCACACTATGTTGTTAACACTCTCGAAGTTCGAACTTGTAAGTGCCGGAACCTGCTTATCACTAACCGTTTGAAATGTTTTCTTGTTATGGAAGCTCCGGAGCAGGATGATCGTTCTGATTCTTCTCATGCTCACGCCAACCTCGTCACTAATGGAAGTTCTATTCAAAAGCAACACAACCGTCAGAATGATTCTTCGTCAACCAAAGAATCTACAAAGTTAAAGAATTAGAGAACTTCATCAGTATTGAATTCCAACGTCATAGAGCTTGTGAGCATGTTGAAGAATGACGTGGAGACACTGGAGCAGCGAAGCAGACCTGAGGCAGACTGATGCAGACAACAACATACTATCACTTTCACCACAAGGAACAATGATCAAAGAACAAAGTTAAAGATGACGTCAAAGCATAACTGTTCAAAGATAACTATCTCTCTACACTGGGGAGATTGTTGGAATAAAGGCAATTCCTCTCACAAGAAAGAAGAATGTCAGAAGACGTCAGAGCTACTATTACATCAACGCCTTCATCGTTCATCACCAACACTTGAGGGGGAGATTGTTGGAATCACTCCTAAACCATAATCAAGTGTTAGTAATTAATATATAATAGTTAGCTTTATTATGGCCTTTATGTTTGTTATTAGCCTTAAGCTTATGTAGAAGGCCCATGAGCTTAGGCCCAAGCCCATAAAAGAAAGGATGGAAACTAGGAGTGTTGCCCTAGCTTTCCTCCTATAAATACTCTTGAAACCCTCATTTGAGGGTTGGTTGTTCAAGTTATTTCCTTTCATTCACCTCTACGCATAACCGTGTTATATTATCGTGTGTGTGTGTTTGGATCTTGTTCAATCGCCTTAACCTCTTTCTATACTACTTGTGTTTGTAAAACTAGTGACCTAACAGAGGGAAAATAAAACAGGAACTTTGAAACTATGCTTATCCTTGATTATTTGCTTTGTCCAATTGTATTTGTGTAATAAACCATGAGAAAATGTCGGTTAGGGTAATTTTGGCACCAAATTTAAAATTTTTCATGACATATAGGAGTGGGCTATTAGTCTTAACAAAAGCGTCTCACGGATAGGAAGTTGCATGACTAGCACAAAAACCCTTTACCACCTAAATTCAACCCAAAATGTGAGGATCGCCCTTAGATTAGTAGGAATTAAAGCATTCATCTTTAATGCTTAGAGTGTGAACCGGTAGTATAATAGATTCTAGAACTTGTTTTGTGATGCATCCCGAGATCGCTAGTAAGACTACACTTGTGTAGTTAGGAATAACTAAATGATAAGAGGCATTAAGATAACCCTTGTTTGATACCCGTAATATAATTACTTCTTCCACATCGGTTGAGTAATTCTCCCACACCTTTGCATTGTACTCATATTTAGTACACGATACCCCTAGTTAACCCCTCAGAGCCTATCCTTTTCGCGGTTCTCGTGATGTTTTGGTTTTTCTGGAATATCAATGAAGAGCATTGTTTACACCCCACCCCCAAATATACACCCAAATCGCCTTAGCCTACCTTGTATGCACCCACTTTTAGTGCATTATTGTTATCACCCCAAACCCTTAGTTCAATTATCTAGTTGCTTGCATAAGTTTCTAAGTCGAGTCATATCCTTTGTACACAGTTTTGGGACGATTGGGACTCATGGGAGAAAGGTAAAGTTTATGAAAAGACTGGAAGGGAACGTTAAATTCCCTTATTTGCGTAATAACGTACCCCAAGTGTTAGAGTAATAAAAACTCAAGTGTAGGGATGTGCCTATAAATCCCTATCATTTTGATGTTACCGTAGAGGATGGTAGAGTAAAAGTGTATGAAAAAAAAAAAAAAAAAAAAATCGAAAAAAAAAATAGAAAAAGAGAAAAGAAAAAAAAATAGAGTGTTAAAAAAAAAAAAAAAAAAAAAAAACGGGCTACTATCCTACTTCTATCCTTTAAATTTATGTTTGTTTGTTTCAGTTATCTAGAGTTTAGAGTCTCGAGTCTTGGCTTAGCAACGCCATTCTTCGTATGCTTGTAACATAGAGATTTTTGACTTGCCACCACTAAATAGCCTATCCCACAAACCCTTTGTTTCCCTACCGTAAGCCTAACATTACAACCCTTTAAAGACCTCTTTGATAGTCTTTCCTAGGTGCTTACGCCAAAGCGATGGAGGTTTGATCTATTCTCAAGCCTATGGTAATCTATGTACTAGGACCGGTTAATGAGTGTTTATCTTCCATTTCCAACTTGTTATATTTCATATACACCCCAGAGAGATGTGAGTATCCAAACACCCCATGTGAGGTGCTAGCATGTAATTTATGTGCTTGTTATGACTTTTGCGGGGCTTATATGTGTTGTGGACTGTTTTAAACCAATGCTTCATGACCCCTAACTTATAAATTAATTGGCTAAAAGCACATTTGCTTAAGGACAAGCAAATACCAAGTGTAGGGATATTTGATAAGGTTTTAAAATGTACCTTTTTGAGGGGTCGTTTAAGCCCTTATTTGATCACATTTGTATCCGTTATTACTTAATATCGTTCCTTTTCACTTTTTAGGTCTCTTGAAGGCAAATTGCTATAATGGCACTTATTTGGACGAAAAGGCGCGGATATACGAAGAAAATGGCCAAAGTCAAGAATCGAGACACTCAAGCTGCTAAAATACAAGGTGACGGCGTCACTGCTTAACTGCGACACCGTCGGAGCATTTTGTGACAGCACAGAAGCCAAATTTCTTATTTTCAAGTGACGGTGTCAGGCTTTAAAAGAGTAGGACGTCGTAACTCAGACGGCCTAAATTTGATCCAGACGGCGTCAGAAGCTGAAGAGGACGGCGTCACAAGCACAAGGTGACACCGTCGCAAGACTAACGTGGCCAAGACGAAACCCTAATGACGGTGACCCGACGGCGTCACAAATCATAAGGTGACGCCGTCGCATATGAAATCTTATATATAAAATCTGAATTTTTCAGTATTTGTGTGTAGTCTTTTGGAAAAAAAAACCTAAACCGAACCAAGGCTGTCTTGTACAGTATTTTAAGGTTCCAAACCCTAACTTACATCGAGATAAGTGTTTTACTTCATTAATTCAATTATGTCTTTGATTATTTATGTGTATGCTTGCATGTTCTCCATGTCCGGCTAATTTATTTGTGTGTTTGCTTAGGGAATATGAAACTTAATTATTAAATATTGATTGGTTGTCTCTTATCTTGATTGATTAATGATCTAGTAATGCGATAGGTCATTCGTTGTGTAATTAATGCTTGATTAATCTTTGTAAACCTTAGGCTATAGCACTTAGAGTGGTTGTAGGCTAAACCATCCAAAGAGGGCCTTAGAGTTAGAGTTTATAATCCCTAGAGGGTTTTGTAGACGAGACCCTTTGGTAAGTTCAAAGAGTTAGGGATAAACGCATACCCTACGACTTTAGACACACAACGCAATTAAGAATAAGGACGTGACAATTCAACCATCAATAGGAGATAATTAAGGAGTAATAAAACCTAAGTGAACACATCTTTAAACTATCATACGAGCACACAATAATTAGACATAGACTACATACACCTTAGATTAGATAATTAGACAAGTAGAGTAATCGGTAGAAATACCAACCCCCAAATCCAAACCCCGAGATTCGTACCTTTCCATTTCCTAAAAAACATAAAAAAAAGATAAAAAATAATCTTCCTCAACCCCAACCTTAGCGTAGTAACTTCTCACTAGCATTCCTATTCCCCTAGAGAACGATATCAATACCCGTGTCTTACCCTAATACTACACTACAATGATTAGGTTCACTGCCTAGGGTGTTACAAAACTTGCTCGAAGAAAAGGAAGTTCCTTTGACACCGAACGACGCGTGTAGCGTTATCAAATACCACATCATTATGGTATGTCCATAATGGAAAATCAAACTCTATTGATATTGTTTGATATTTGATGACTTAAACTCTCTTACCTCCAAAGCTATTAAGGTTAGAAAGTTGAATGTGCCATGGGTACACTCAATATGGTTCCATTCTGGAAGGTATTTAAGACGCCATTGTGTTATGGAATGGGATGAATTCCATTATGTCTTAATTGAAGTTCTTAACTTGTTAAATACCTTAGAGTAAGTAATTAACAAACCGGAGTCAAGAACTACTAATGTATTTTGGATGTCCCAACTAAAAAGAATTTATTGTTTCTCAAGATGCTGTGTAACTAGAGATTAGTCTCTATGTACAAAGCAAGTGGGAGCACCTTTAGATCTTGAAGTTGTTCAAGAACTAATATACACAACCTTCTAGGTACACTTGCTGATGTCACACTAAGGTTGAACATGCAGATGTTAAACCATAGTATGATATCTCTCATTCATAGATCCGGAAGGAAACTTCTTGCACCTGAATGATATAGTCTTATATCAATGCTAAGGGATATAAGTTAGAGGGTCATTGTGAACCTGCTAACTAAGAGTTGCATTATCAGATTTTGAATCTGATGAATGGCTCAAAGCTATGAATGATAAGTTGCAGTCCGTGGAAGACAATCACTCATAAAGCTTGATTGATCTCTTACCAATCAGTTAGACTGTGAGGTTAAAAATGAGTTTCTCAATGAGAAAACTCAAAAGGACAAACTTGTACACACATTTAATTCACGAGTAGTGAAATGGGTTACTCATACTCAAGAAATTGACTATGATTAAATCTTCCTACCTGCAAATATTAAATGTATAAAGATGATGAATTGTCATACTTATCTTCATGTAAATGAAATTTGACAATTGGATTTCAAAACTCTTTTCTTATTGAATATATTTGCGAGGACGATGTGTGTTAATACAAATAAGCCGTAAAAACGTTTATTTATATTTTACGATCTTCTAATGTTTTGTCGATAACAAAAGTAAAATCATATTAACGAAACAAATAAAATACGTAAATGGTTTGAACTAATAGTTTTTCTAACACACTTACGTTTTCACATAAAACACTATAACAAGATTAAGTGATTTTATATTTTAGATACATATGTACAACAACTAGTGTTTACATATTGGCTTAACAAGTTTAAGTAATTCTATGAGTTAGATACATATGTACAACAACTAGTGTTTACATATTGGGTTAATACATACTTATATTAAGTATACTAAAATGGGTAAAAACAAGTATATACTAAAATGGGTAAAAGCAAGTATATACTAAATAGACAAAAACTAGCAAATGCTTTTGACCATAACCCATGGTTTTATATACCACTTACACAAGTTCAATGTATCCTTAAGGTACATTGTATCTAGATAGAAAACCATGGATCAACCCATAACCCATGAACCACCTACATCACCAACTAATCCATCGTTGGAAACAAGGAACCACCAAGGACTTGATCATATGGAAAAATTTCCATTACCACCACCCTCATTCCTAGTAGAACCTCATCCTACATTACTCAATGTACCTCCACCATCATTTGTAGAACCTCCTCAAAACATCCAAGTCTTGTATCGATCATTTTCTTAGTTTTTAGAGTCATGTATATCATATCTCTAGCTTTATGAAAATACATGCTACTTGCTATTTTTCTGAGTATATGATTACGTTGTATTCATATCTCACTTTTGTAATAACATTATTTGTTATACCACCAGTTGCTGAATTTATTCATCAGCCAGACGGATCCCTCTAAATTGCCTAGACGGATCCCTACTAGGAGGGAACCGTAGGATCCGTGAGACAGAAAACTATTTTTCTACTAACTTGGATCACATATGCAGGAAAATGTGCATTATACTTGTTTTCTAACCTTTGTTTTGTAGTTATTCAATCTACACTTGAAGCCTTTGACACCCTAAAGCTAGGGGGAGCTTTGTGTCAAAACAATACATTGCAAATTACTTGCAATATTAGGATTACATTTCTGGACATCCCATTGCAACTTTTCAATATTCGAGGGGGAGCACGTTTTCGTCACTTAGACGAACCATTTGCAAACTTAATTGCAAACACAAGTAGCTTATTTTTCTGAGTACCATTCCCGTCACTTGCTCTCGCTACATCTTTTATAATTTTTCTTATAAAAATTGTGTTAGTTTCTTTTAACACTTTTTGTTTCGACAAAAAGGGGGAGAAGAAAGTAAAAACTACAAATTCAAACGTTTACGAATTTTAGCTTTTCCTTAAAATAATTTTATGTTTTGTCATCAACAAAAAGGGGGAGATTGTTAATACAAATAAGCCATAAAAACGTTTATTTATATTTTACGATCTTCTAATGTTTTGTCGATAACAAAAGTAAAATCATATTAACGAAACAAATAAAATACGTAAATGGTTTGAACTAATAGTTTTTCTAGCACACTTACGTTTTCACATAAAACACTATAACAAGATTAAGTGATTTTATATTTTAGATACATATGTACAACAACTAGTGTTTACATATTGGCTTAACAAGTTTAAGTAATTCTATGAGTTAGATACATATGTACAACAACTAGTGTTTACATATTAGGTTAATACATACTTATATTAAGTATACTAAAATGGGTAAAAACAAGTATATACTAAAATGGGTAAAAGCAAGTATATACTAAATAGATAAAAACTAGCAAATGGTTTTGACCCATAACCAATGGTTTTATATACCACTTACACAAGTTCAATGTATCCTTAAGGTACATTGTATCTAGATAGAAAACCATGGATCAACCCATAACCCATGACCCATGACCCATAACCAAAAATACCCATGGGCAAAGAGGAGCGTTCCACGGATCCCTAGCTTTGTGCTAGCCGGATCCCAAGTGGAAGGGATCCGTGGGATCCGGGGCAACAATAGAGAATTCTCTCTATAAATAGAGAGCCATTTCTTCTTTTCTATTCATCCCTTTACACACATACTTCCCCCAAGTATTCTAACCCTCTAACCTCAGATCCAAGAGATCTATGTAGTCTTTTCTCTTTTGTTTTTGTCTGATCTTCTAGGTTCCTCTTAAAGGAAAGATCACCACATCTTGAAGACGTGCAAGCTCAAGTCCATGAGTTGCCATGCTTCGTCATCATCAAGACAACGAAGGTTCTCTTGTTGATAGTTCTTCCTTTCTCCATAGATGTTTGGTTGAAGGCATTAGTGAAGAATGCCGAAAATGTCAAGATGAAAGCATTAGTGAAAGGTGCTCATCATCCATGTCAAAGGCATTAGTGAAGAATGCTTAAGGTGTCAAGACGAAGGCATTAGTGAAGGGTGCTAAGCGTTGTGTCAAAAGGCATTAGTAAAGGATGCCGAAGAATCAAATCAAGTAGCATTTGGGAAGAATGCTTAGGTCGTATAATCGATGAGGTGCATCGCTATACATATAAGTGTTTATTTATTCACAAGGATGGTGATATCCTTGATGGTGTTGTAACAAGGAGTAGATCTCCTTGATAATAGGTGTTGTGTCGTGAAGGGTAGTAGTTCCTCCATAATGGAACTAGGTGCTTAGCCTAGTACCTAATAAAGGGTAGGCAACGTTGTGATAGGATTAGTTCTCCTAAGGTGTGAAAGAACTCGGTGGTTAGCCTAGCACCGTATAAAGGGTAGGCGACGTAGTGTAGGTGTGGTTCGCCTTGGTGTGAAAGAACTCGGTATTTAGCTTTGTACCGGAAAAGGTTAAGCGACGTTGTGAAGGCTTCTCCGCCATAAGGAGATTTGGTGTAGTGCTTACGAACTCTCGAGTAGGTGACTCGGGGAGTGGAGTAGGGCAAGGAAGGTGTCCTTTTAGCCAAACCACTATAACTAACTTGTGTCGTGGTGATGTGCTTCTTACTCTTTATCTTTCATTATATGTTTATATATCTATCTATCAACGTCCAACATAAACAACCAAATAGATTGACATAAGTCGATCTAAATATTTAAAAGGAAGTTTTAAATTGGTAAAACTATTCAACCCCCCCTTCTAGTTTTCCACAATGTGTATTCGAAAGGGTTTGTGAATATATATAGTCTTTATTATGTCTACAAGATACAAGAATCCAAGTATGGATTAGATCATGCATCTCCGAGCTAAGATCTTTAATTTACCATAAAATCATTAATTTGATTTTGATTAAAATAAGATCAGTACGAAGTACACTAAGAGCAAGTGGGAGCACTGTTTTTATTTTCTTAAATTTCATATGTTGATAACGTATTAGAAACATTATTCCATCTAAGCTAGCTTTTATTCCTTAGCTTGGAATGAAGTTTCTCTTAAGAGTTTTAGAAAATAAAACATGCAACCTTGTTACATATGTTTGTTTGAATAAACATAAGCGGTTATTAAGTCTGACACAATATGAAACATTATTTAGGGGAGTCTCAATAATCAATCTTACCTGATGAGATTGAAAGCATGAATAGGAGCCTTAAGTTTAACTAAAGGATTCATTATGTATATCATATTGTGCATTGGACTAATTATATCATTTGCATGAATGCAAGATGAGTTGATAACAACAAATATCTAAGTGAATGTCATTAGATAATTGTTAAACGAACATTCTAATGGACCTACAAAGGACCAAATATATGTTCAACATTTACGGATATTTGAGGATCTCTATTCTGTTTGCATACATTGATGCTTATTTAACTAAAATGATGCTCAAACCTAGTCATGGTAGCATATCATCATGAATGATGACATTGTTGACTAGATGTGCTCGCTTGAGAGCATTAATGCATTATACATTAAAAGAATAAGAATACTTTACAGTTTGAGAAACAGTTTAGATGAATGTCTAAAGTAGGTGTTTTGCTAGCTTCAAACACCCTATGGAATGCATTGTTGCAATACTCGTATTGTACTTGAATGCACACATACAAAAGCACAATCATCATACCTTTCATGGATTTTGAAACAAGTATTCTCGAGGTCTACTCAGATGACTACTTATTGTCTTGTACAACATAATCTGATCATGGTGGGAACAGTGGTTTTCCGACCTATATGTAGTCTTATGCATATCTGTTTTTAGTATTTGGATAATGGAACATTAAGCAGTCGTATTATATAATGAATTGAAATACCTGGTATGATCGTATTCATTCATACGACTGTGTTCTATATTTGCATGTTTAATCCATGAATAATTTATTTATTCTAAACTTGTCCATTGTCGGTTGAAGGTACGGGAGTACCATCAAATTAAGACAATTGTGAGTGTGTTGGTGACTATTTTGCCAAACTCACATGCTGTTCATGGTGATGAGCATTGGACTGACCCAACCTACGAGTATTCACTGCATGGATCGGCGTCATATAGTGAATCTCAAAAATGGTTATGTCTATTATCCTTACACTTGAGATGCAAGCAGGTCTTGCATGTGTGGAGTTTCATTCCTTGATATGGTTAAACGTTGTCCTGAAGAAGGTAGTTATAAAGGCCACTATCAGGAATGATTTGAAGCACATGAATGACACGTGCAGTCAAAATAGGATTTGTTCCTCCACATGATTTGGAGTTAGATACTATTGGGCCCCTCGATGAGTTGAACAAATGTTTGTATAGCAGTACCCAAATGAGATTAAGATGAATCTTAATTCACTTGGTAATCTTGTTCAATATCAAGATCGAGAACATAATAGTTGAACAATTAGAATGACTTTTGATCCATGTCTAATATTCAACATGGTATCTGAAACAAAGGGATATATGACATATAAACCATTTAATGAAATGTTTGAGAAACTGACCTCACATATCACTAGGGGCATTGGCGTGTTGCTAGATGCTAACCATTGCTTGTATAATTACTTGACTATTATGATGTCGCAAGTGGGAGTTGTTGGAGTATGCTCGTGTCATAATAAATAATTATATGGCTAGTCATATGTGAGCCTATGGGGTCACACACATATACACTTAGATACCATTTATTATAATGTATTTATCGTATTTACGTTATAAATAACCTTCACAACTCGGGATCAATAACGGGCCATTAAACATCAAGTTAGACTTTGTGTTTCAGGACTCGGGCCAACAATGGGCATAGCCATTGAAGGCCTTAGTATGGCCGGCCTCATGAAGGGGATCTAGGGGATACTTTGGACTTTGAAGGACCTAATGTGTAACTTGTATATTGATATCAATTATCATTAATTGTGATTATGATAATTGATTATAATTTGTAGGTTACAATTATGTTCTCCTAATCCCTCTCCCACCTAAAAGTGACGCCTCCCTTTTTTCTTTCACCAAGCGTTTTTGTTTTGATCTCCTTCCTTGCTCATTCTATTGTAGTCTCTTGAAAGGGTTGGTGAAAAGGTTAGACTAGCATCAAAGTGGTGATTGCTTGACGTGTAGTGTGTTTGAATCTTTGGGAAAGGCCAACATCATTGGTCTTTTGGTTTCTTGATTCAATTCGTGGAGGTGATTGGTGTCTCGTAACCGGAATCACGCTACAAAGGTATAAACCTTATGTTTGTTTTATTTGATTGATTATATGGCTATATGGACATATGGCTATATGGATCCGTTGTTGGTGATGATTCCGCTGCGTTTATATGTTTACTTTATGTTTTTTATATTCATCATCTCCTATACTTAAAACCACATATTCTGGTACATTTTACCTTTTTTATATGGGCATGTGCCAACTATTTATGATTTTTCACTCTCAAACGTTTTATTAGAGTTAAGGGCTTTCTGATGAGCACGTTAGCAAGCAAATTGACTTTTTACGTGCTACAAAACCATTATAAGAACTTAAAATTAACATTATTTCACCATTCGTTTTTAGTTATAAATGATAAGAAATAGTTCATAAACTTTGGTATGTTTATATTATGCTTTGAATATTAGAAATGGTATTGTGTGTTTTTTGAACGGAACTTTTTATAATTGTTACAACTATTATCACTTATAAGAACTTTGTCATTGTTTGTTATGGAAACTTTATGGTGCATGTTTTCTGTTTTTGTAGATGGAGGCCGGACATGTCACGAAGCACTAAAGAATCTGAAGTCTTGTGCCCGACTCCGAAGGTTCAGGTAGTGATAGGTTCTAATGTATACAGTCTTATGAGGCTTATATTTGTGACTCAATTTTAGTGCAAGGTTTTCATTTCTTAATAACCGTATCTCACTATTTACTATGACCATTCCTGAATCGTAAAGGTTCATCTACGTCCACACTATAGTTTCGCAAGGTGCCTATTTGTGTAGATAGCAATGGTTGAAATGAGAGCGATTTGGTGAGAAAGGTGATTGAAGTTAAAAGATTTAATATTGAAGACCTTTTTCGACACAAGATAAAGTTGCGAATATTTATTTAGAGTAAATTGCATGTAATATGACTAATAAACAGACGTGCACGGTGTGTCATTAATATTAAACTTTGAAGTAAATTTACAAAAATTTACTATACTTTGTAATTTTTATATTCTATAAATCATGTAAACAATATTTATAAGTCATGCCCGCCCATTGGGCAGGCTTCGACCACTAGTATATATATATATATATATATATATATATATATATATATATATATATATATATATATATATATATATATTCATTTGTGGTCATTACTTTTTTTATAGGTAACAATGCCTTGACTAGATTACCAAGATACCCATCAATACATTCCAAAAACTTTTGTGGAGTCGCAAACCTTGGATCTAAAACACTTAGCTTGTAAACGTGTAGTTGCCTTGGATGGTTCCAAAACAACAATGAGAAACTTTGTTGTGGATACACACAAGTATGCGGAATCTACTTGAATGTACTTAGAAGATTAATGTAAACACAAATGTAACACCAACAACTTCAATATTATTGATTAATAATACGAGTACTCTCCTAGTACTAGGGTTTACAACCTTGAATCTTTTCTTAAGACGGCTAGAGTATTGGTATATCCTTGACCTAGCTAGGATCTCCATGTATACACTAAGGAGATCACTTACAAAGATAACTATGCATTAAGTATATCATATCATCTATTGGAATAGAAGATATGCTGTTACAGACCATACACGACATTCTTAATATAGATCAGTACAAACTCAACACTATCAGTACTAACTTTTGCACTATCAGTACTAACTAGTTAATACTCTTCTAACATTACTATCAGTACTAACTTTAACATTATAAGTATTAACTCCTAAATGTGAATTTCCCAACAATCCTCCCCTAAACTTGTGATTGGGTTTCTGAATCACAAGTTTCTTCAGTTTTTGAGGATTCTTCCAAACTTCACTTTCTTCTGCTAGGTCTTCTAGCTTGGTCAAAAATCTTCAGCAGCAATTCCTTGGCCATTTCAATTGCATTCCCCATCCTTAGTCTTGAATCCAGCATCTGTAGAAGGGTTCCAAGCGCAAGTGGATATGTTCTTTCAACCAACATATAAATATTTTTTCCATTGCATGTAGTGACCAAGTGGAGTCCACAGGAATCAAGCAAGGTCCAACTGAGGGCTTCATCACCAGGTTGAAACTTCCATTGCTCTCCTGTTGGATCAGGTTCAAAGATATTCTGGAGTTCATAGAGCAGTTCTAGATCCTTGTCATTATTTGGATCTCTGTTCTTGAACCTGTCTTTGACTAACTCCCATAGCTTAAGTAGATCCTCCCTGCCAATGAATGCAAACAGATCTACTAAGTACAAGTAAGCACTTGTCCTTCCACCAGCTCTGTGAATCCTCCAATGTCTTTTTCCTTCTTTAGTGTAGATATCCCAGTTGATGATTGGATATCTAGTGTTGATGGGCTCTCAATATAATGCTTCTTCAGGAGCTTCAATTAACATCATCCTGCTAAGCTCTTCTTCAGTGAGTCCACCTTCATCTTCATCAGAGTATTTTAGTCTTTTAGGTGCAGTTGAGGAAGCTCCTTCTTCAGATGGCCTTTTGTAGCTTCCAATGGGTTGTGACCTTTCAACAATATCATCAGCTTGCATAGGTTTGAAGTTGAGAAATCTTCTTTGAATTGTGTCAGCAAGTCTTTGAAGAGTTTCCTAAGACAATTGATTTAACTGCTTTAGTGTTCTCCTATCTTCACCTGAATATCTGATGTACTTACAAAGATACATCTTCTGCTGACTCTTGTTTGGAGGCCTTGAGAGCTTTTCAATCTCTTTTTGCTGTCTGAACTGACTCTGTCTTCTAGCCAAGATCTCACTAAATAATTGAGCTGCATCAGTGATAATTGTACCTTGATCTTGTTGCAGCTTATGTTGTACCTCTTTGGTAGCTTCTACTTTGGCTCTCATGTCATCCCATGTTTGTTAGTCTTCATCAACTTTATCCATCTTTTGCTTTTCTTTCTTTGCAGCTTCTTCCTGCAAGTGTTCCTCACTCCATTGTGCTGCAAGCTTCCTTGCTGCCTCTTCATTTAGCCCTTTAATCTCTTTCTTCTTCTTAGGTACTTCCACCAAGATACCCTTGCCTTTGTCTTTGTGATCAATCTTTGGAGCTGCGGAGGTTGGTTATGCTGGAACACCTCCTTATTGGATAACAACTCCCTTTTCTTTAGGCTTGGGTGCTGCTGACTTGGACTTCTTCCTTAGGTAAAAACAGGAGGCTTCTTGTAAGTGGGAGAGATGGGGATTGTTTTCTTCAAGCTCTGAAGTCCCAATATAGCATGTTTGTCTCTTTCCTCTTCATCACTGTCTTCGTTAGGAGTGATAGTGATGGTAGTGGCCTCTTTAGTTGTTGCTTGTTTTAGATCAGCAGCTACCTGAATGATTGGGCTTTATACTAATTGTAGATCTTCAGGAGTACTAACCATAGTACAAACAGTACTAACTACAACACTAACACTATTAACTAGATAACAATCGTACTAACCACCAGTTGACAAAACTTTACAAAAATAGAGAGAGATAAGACATATTATGGATGAAGCATCCCAATACTTGTGACCAAGTACTGAAACCTTCCCAATTCAAAAGCTTTTGTTAAAAGATCTGCAACATTAAACTCAGTATCAATCTTATCAACCTGAATGAGTTTCTTTTCATTACAGTCCCTTAAAAAGTGATGTGTTATCTCAATGTGTTTAGTTTTAGAATGAGCAACTGGATTTTTTATAATGCATATAGTACTGTTGTTATCTATGTAAATGACAGTGCCCATAAAATTATACCCATAATCAAGCATCTGATTCTGAAACCAGAGGACTTGACCACAGCAACTTGCAGTAGCTACATACTCAGCCTTAGTTGTAGAGTTTGCCACAATCTTTGCTTCTTGCACTGCCATGAAATCAACCTATTACCAAGAAACTGACATCCTCATGTAGTTGACTTCCTATCAAGACTTGCCCCAGCATAATCACTGTTAGATTAAGCTACCAGATCAAAGGGAGAGTCCTTAAGATACTAAAGGCCTAGGTGAGCATGGCCTTTCAGATATCTAAAGATTCTTTTAAAAGCATGCATGTGAGAGAGCTTTGGAGAGACTTGAAAACTTGCACAGGCACACACTGCAAACATAATGTCTGGTCTGGAGGCAGTCAAATACATCAACGATCCAATCATTGACCTGTAGAGATGCTGATCAACTTCTTCACCATCAGCATCTGGAAGTAGCGGCTTGTTTTGCTCCATAGGAGTTCTTGCAATTTTTGTATTTTCATAGCCAAACTTCACCAAAATCTCCTTGACATACTTATCCTGACTGATAAATATGCCATCTGTCTTCTGCTTGACCTCTAGCCCAAGAAAGAATGTGAGTTCTCCCATAAAACTCATCTGAAACCTATCATGCATCAACTTCTCAAACTCTCTGCATAGATTGTTGGGATAATCCGTTACCACGGATAGTTGTGGTTTACACTGCTTGGATTAACACTAGCAGTGGAAACGTATTCCCACTGCTAGAACATTATTACCACTACTATCAGTTTATGTTAGTTAAACGCATCTAGATAAGTATAGAATAGATCTTGTGTATATTCTATTATGTTAGCTTTATACTTATCTTGTAAAGGACTCCTTGTTGTATAAAAGGAGGTCCTAGGTTATTGTCTTAGAAAGTTGTTAATTACGTATTACTTACAAAAGCTTCAAGGTGTAATCCTAGTGATATTCTAAGATTACTCGTATTATTCATCAATAATATTGTAGCTTAAGTTTTGTGTTTAATCTGTTTTTACATACAATACATCATATAATTCATCTTCTAAGTATTACTAAGTAAATTCTGCTTGCTTAATAATATCATACAAAATATCATTGACACAAGAAGTGTGTCCAGATCCATCAAGTGATATCAGAGCGAAGGTTCTGATATTTTGTTTTAGAAGATCCAAGGAATTAGCTTAACCTACTCACTCAATTCAATGGAGATGGAAAACAACCAGTCCAACGCTTATACACCAAGGCTACCTAAGCTCAAACTTAATGAGTTTGAGATGTGGAGGATACTGATAGAGCAATACTTTCTCATTCAGGACTATGCTCTATGGGAGATCATTCAAACTGGTGACTCTTTCAAGCCTGTGACTAGTACTGTGAAGGTTGGTGACACAGATGTTGTGAAAGTTTATGTGCCTGAATCTAGTATTGAAAAGGCTTGCAAGGAGAATGATCTTAAAGCTAGAATTTTGTTGCTGATGACTCTTCCTAGAGATCAGATCATTGCATTTAGCAAGTACATAACTGCAAAGGAACTGTTTGAAGAGATCTGCTCAGTGTTTGGTGGTAATGATGCTACAAAGAAGACACAAAAGACATTATTGAAGCAAAGCTATGAAAATTTTTCTGCTTCAAGCAATGACTCTCTTGATAGCATCTTCACCAAACTTCAGAAGATTGTTACTCAACAGACTGTGCTTGGCATTGAGGTAGGAAAGGAAGACCTCAATTTGACGTTCCTTAGAAGTTTGCCTTCAGAGTTTCAAACCAATGTTACTGTCTGGGAAAACAAATCAGACATAGAAACAATGAAGCTCAATGACCTTTACAACAACTTCAAACTTATTGAGCAAAGGTTAAAGAAGGCAAGGAAACTTGGCACAAGCTCTAGTAGCTTGGCATTGTTGTCAACCTCTGTTGACAGTGATGATTCTGAAGATGATAGTGATGATGAAGTTGCCATTGCTGGTTCTAAAGTTTCCACTGGTAATGTAAATGTTACCACTGCAGGTTCAAAGAAGAAGGTTGCTAGTATTGGAGATCCTACCTTTTATGCTTTCATATCCACACAAGTTGATGGCTCTGTCTTAACTCATGAAGACATAGAGAAAATTGATGAAGACGACTTGGAGGAAATGGATATAAAATGGAAAATAGCTCTTCTTAGCATGAGGGCTAGGAAATTCTACAAGAAGACTGGCAAGCCTATTCACATCAATGGTGATGAAACTGTAGGCTTTGATAAGAAGAAAGTGGAGTGCTTTAACTGCCACAAGTTTGGACATTTTGGTAGAGAATGCATAAGACCAAAGACCAAGGACAATAGGTCTACTTGGTACAAGCAAAAGAAGGGACCAACTGTGGAAGAACCAAAGGCAATGCTGGCTATTGATGGTGTGAGCTATGATTGGAGTTTCATGGTTGATGAACAAGAAGAAGAACATTCTGATGCTGCTCTTGTTGCTACTGAATTTGCTCTCATGGCTTTCTCTGACTCTGAGGCACAAAACTTTGATAGTTGTTCTAAAAAATGTAGGGCTGCTAAAGAAGTTGAAAGGCTTAATGATCTATATTCTAATGAAAGACAAGAGTTATATAATGCTAATTATACTGTGTCTAATCTTAGAAGAGCTATGGCAGTGTTAGAAAAGCAAATAGAGCACTATCAGGCAGATGAGTCAAAATATAATGATGATATGATTCTTCTTAGAAGAGAGGTAGAACATACAACTGCTATGAATGAAGCATACCAAAAGGAGCTTGAAAAACTTCAAAAGAAAATTGAAAATTTCAATTTAACTTTAGACACATGTTATCATCAGTCTGAGTCAATTGATAAAATTTGGAATGCTCAAATATATAATAAAGCTAAGTCTGGTATGGGTTATAATACTGTGCCTCCACCACTAAGGGGTGTTCATTCACCTCCAGGTATAGACTTAGCTCATACAGGCATAGAGGATTTTAAGGATCTTGAAAGAGAATATGGTCCTTTAAAGGACATAGTGGTGAAAAGTGAGGAAGAGATTAAGCTTGATATTGATGTTTTTGAGAGTGCTAGTGACTCATCTGTTGTTGCTGAGAATGTTAAAAAGAATGTAGAGGCTTCTATCCCAAAAGTTGTTAATACTGTTACAGAGGAACCTAGGAAACCAGTTAATAAACCTAGACCAACTGTAAGGTATGATGAGATGTATAGGAACAAGCATTCAGCTCCTAGGGGTAACCAGAGGAGTTGGAATCATGTCAAATCTCAACAACTAGGTAGTGATTTTATAATGTACATTAAGGCATGTTATATCTGTGGTAGTTTTGATCATTTACATGCTTATTGTGACTATCATGTTGGGAGAAGGGAAGTCCATAGGAGTAAAAGGGTGGAGACTAATAAGTTTCAAAATAATGTACACCCTAATTCACATTGCAAAATGGTCCCAAGAGCAGTTCAACTTAGAAGTGGCCTCAAAACTTTTGCCACTGCAAAAACTGTTAACACTGCTCAGCCTAAGTCACCTGTTAAAAGTGCAAACTCCGAAACAACTTTTGCAAAATCTGCACAAACAGGGAAAGGAACCTTTCAAGCTAAAACGGTTAATTATAACCAACAGTGGGTGCCTAAAAAGAAACCAGCAGTTACCACTGCTCATTCAAAAGTTACCACTGCAAGGTTTTTGAACAAGAAAAAGGGGGACATGGGCAATGCTGTGAAGGCCTCAGCACGTTGGGAATGGAAACCTAAAGGAAATACCTCTACAACCAATCCCAATGGTGTATCAATGACCTTTGATAGATTTAACTATATTGATACACGAGGTAGATCCAAGTCAATAATGGCTTGGGTCCCCAAAAGAAACTAACTCTTTACTCTTGTGTGCAGGAACATCCAAGGTCAAAAAGATCAGATCAAGGATATACAGATAGTGGGTTTTCAAGGCACATGACTGGCAACAAGTCCTATCTTTCTGATTTTGAGCATTATTATGGACAGTATGTCAGTTTTGATAATGAAGTTAGTGGAACAAAATGTGTGATGCAGGAACACTTAAGATAAAG
The DNA here is from genome assembly GCA_019973895.1 of Chrysanthemum seticuspe. NCBI lineage: Eukaryota > Viridiplantae > Streptophyta > Magnoliopsida > Asterales > Asteraceae > Chrysanthemum > Chrysanthemum seticuspe. The sequence continues at coordinate 212,807,039 of BPTQ01000009.1, read as the reverse complement.
GAAAACATGGATTATTATTATTATTTCACAAAACTGCACTCTAAGTGCAGCAGTTACATCCATGAAATACAGATTACAAGCATCACTACATCAACTAAAAACAACTACCAACTACCTACCTCAAACACAAGCTTTCTAACCCCATCCCTTACCTACCAATCATCTACCATCTATGGCTTCTTTGGGAAGCCCCAGCTTGGCATCACCTTAGGAGCCCCATGCATGTTAATCCACTCGTACACTCTAGGGCTTGCTAATCCCATCACCACTATCCCAGTAGGTGGTGAGGATGATGAAGGACTGGCTGATGATGGAGCTGATTGCAATGGTAGAAAAGGTGATGGTTGGACCTCTTCAGGAGGAGCTATTGCTGCAAGAGGGGGAACACTCAGGACTCTTCCAGAGGTCTCATCATCTGTATCTACATATGGAGATACATAGGAGCTGATCTCTGAGCTATCTTACTTGATTACTGCATCCAGAGGCTCTGGTTGTTGTGATGAAGGACCAGCAGGAAAAGGATTTGAAAGAACAATTGAATGTTTTCTCTTCCTGGATACAACCTTCTCATACTCTTCTTTTTCAAATCTCCCATGGTTTTTGAAAACAAAGTCATCCCATGAACTATCAGATGAACTGCTAGAAGAGAGTTTGATTGGACTAGATTGACTCATGATATTGTTGGAGAAATTATCTTTGAGAGTGAAATTTTTGGAGTATGTGATTTGAGTGGTTTGTGTTAAATGGTTTGTTAAATATATGTTAAGTTGGATTCAAGAAGTTAATGAGGGGAAGGTGTAAGTGGTTGAGAGGTAAATTGGAGTCCTGTGGCCTTGGAAAGTGTATCAGTGTTTATGAGTTGACTTTATTGAGTATAGCCACTGCTATGTTCATTCATTTATATATACTAACCATTGCCAAAACTCAACAGTGATTCCAGTGTTTGGTTTATGTTTGTGAGTTGCTGATTTGAAGGATTCTTTGTTTACATTAAATGGTTAATCTTTGGTGAATCGATGCTCAAGGTTGTTTAGATTCTATCTAGTTATCCACTGATGTTTATGCAGAAACTATTTTATAGTGGGAACTATATTGCAACCAGTGGTAACATGCTTACAGTGGAAAAAGGAAAACAAAGGAACTTCATTAATATAACGTGATTCATTACAAACAAAGTGAAAGTACTTATTATCATCAAAACACAAAAGACTGCAACCTAGCACATCCTACACCTAACTTCAGCTACTCCATTGGCTTCTTGCCTTTGCCCACATAGTCATGCTTGTTTCTTGGTGCTCTCTTCCTTTTGTTCTCAAAAGTGGATTGCATTCTTGGATGTGGAAGCCCAAGAATCTGTGGAGGAGGCTTTGGTAGCATTGCAGGCGTTGTTGGGATGGATATCTGCTTCATATTGGAGATAGCTGTTTCCAGTGCTATTGAAAGAGCTTTTGTTAAATCTTTAGCCATGGAATAAGTTTCATCATTCGTATCGTCATCATCTGATGAGCTGGAGTAGAACTAAAGAGATTTTGCAGGTTTAGCTGCAAGCACTCGCTTAGCAGTTTCTTTAGTATACTTTGTGGAAGAAGTGCCAGCCCCTGGTGGAAAGTATCCAAACCATCCTGATGTCTCTGAGGATGTCTCTGACTCGATTATATACTCTTCTTCTGAATCAGATGAGATGTCGATGGTGTTGGAAGGATTGCTCATGATTATGGTTTTGGGGATATTGTGTTTGAAGGTGACTTGATGAAGTTTACCTAAAGTCAAGCCTCCTTATATAGAAAAAGTCGGTTGAAAAGGGTTAATTAATGAGTATATTTACTTTTTCCTATTTTGGTAGGTTAAGGAGTAAATATAGATATTCTTGGGTTGACTTTGGAAGATATTTTACTTGGATAATAGTTTGGTTCAAGGTAATGTTGGTTAATAACAAGTTGGTTATTTCTTACATAACCAAGCCTTGATGGGAGTTGAATGTAAAAGGTGTATATCTGAGATACACAACAAATGGTTATTGATTCACCATGTCTTACACACATAAGAATCAACTAGTCCAGAGCAAACGGCTACTCGTAAAGACTTGACAAATCCGTTTATGGTTGATAGTTTACCAAAAACTATATGGTTATCAACTCACCATATTCTATATGATTAAGAGTTGGCTAGTCCATAGCAAACGGCTCATGGTAAAGACATATCAAATACGTTGATAGCTGGTAGTTTGCTAAAAACTATGATAAGAGCAGTCTTTTTATCACATGATTTTATTTATCACTGCTCTTTGAAATTTTTGTGAAAAATTACCACTGCTAGTTCACAGTTTCCACTGACAGTGTTATTTTACCACTGTTGTTCTAGCCGTTACAACTGATTGTGTCAGTAACTAATTTTTTACTAGCCGTTGAAAGTAACCACTGATTGTCATATATATAGGGTTAATATATTAAGGAAATTATCTTCTTTCCATGTTATGATAAATACTTTCTAAAGATAATTTTACTTGCGCAATACTTCTAAACCCTAACCCTATATATCTTTCTCTCTCAATTGGCTAGTTATTCTTTCAATTCTTACTGACATAATATTATTTTTCATCAAAAGTTTCTACGGCATCTTTAAACTTTGCAGATGAGCACAACCTAGTGGCCTACCTACAAAAGTCTAACGAGAAGAGTGGCCCTGTTTATCATCAAATTGTGGACTTTCTTCATACCACACATATAAGGTATGCTTTGCTTTTAAAACCCACAATTTATATCTCTCAAATCAAACAGTTTTGGACTTCTGCTAAGTCCATAACACTTGAGATTGGAGATACACATGAAACAGTGGATGCTCTACGAGCCACTATGGATGGGGTAACTATTGATGTTACTGAGTCATCCTTGAGGAGAGTACTCCAATTGGGTGATCTCAATGGTCTCATCACATTACCTATGCCCGAAATTCATGATACTTTATCATTCATGGGGTATGATACCAATGGTCTCATCACATTGTGCAAGCAGTGCTAAATGAGTTTCAACTGCAACCTCACACTAATGTTTGTCAAATCAGTTGCCTAAAGCCTAAAGTTTTTCAAAATTTGAACAAAGATGGCAATATGATTTTTACACCTCTCCTACCTTAAATGCTTGCTAAAACTACAACTGAACAAAACACACCCATAATCAATGTTCCAAACATTGATTATACCCCACCAGTTTCAAAAACCTATGAGAGAAGGCCTAAACAGTCAACTCCTCTCATGACAACACAACAAGTTTCTGCACCTTATGGTCTAGGAACAAGCAGTGGTGGCTCTATACTTCAACCTAGTCCAACTAGGGAGGAATCTGAACCTTTGCCCCATGATTCACCTCTCCCAACAGGTAACACAGTTCGAAGTGATGAGGGCAGTGGGAACCAATTAGAATTGATGGTTTTGTGTACCAAGTTAGCCAAGTAGGTTGAATCTTTACAGAAGGATTTACCACATGTCAAGAAGCAGCATGCCAAAGATGTTAAACATTTAAAGGAAGAGATTCAGACTTTAAAGGAAGAGATACAAGGGTTGAATAAGCACAAGAGGACTGCAAAGTTGGTGATTTCATCTTCATCCTCACCTACTGATGGTGATTTAGCTGATCATGATTTGGGAAATTCTCCCAAACAGGGGAGGAAAACAGGTGCTGACACTGAGGGAAGGACAATTTATTTTGAAGATGAAGGAGATACAAGTAAAGGAGAAAAGGAAGCTGAACCTCATGAAGAGCAACTTGAAGATCAAGACATTTTTCAAACTGCAACTGATTTTACCACTGATTTTACTTCCACTGCAGAGCCAACTTTTGCCACTGCAAGTGAAGAATTTGATAAACTGAAGAAAGACAAAGGTAAAGCAGTTATGGAAAATGTAAAGCAAACTGGAAGAAAGATTTCAAAGAAAAGACAAGCACATATTGTTCTTGATAGAGAAATTGCTGTAAAGATCTCTGAAGAACAAATGGCTGAAAAGAAGAAGCTTGAAGAAATGGAAGTTGCAAGCTTTTTGGAGACTAAAAGATTGAATAGAATGGAAGATATTGTTGAAGATCCACTTTCCACTGTTCAACCTACAGTTCTTAGAGAGAAGACTCCAGAGTTTAGTTATGTTCCTACTGAAGAAGATATTGAATTCTTGATTGCTAATAATGCAGAAATCAAGAAAAAGGCAATTGACCTGGTAGCTTATGCATCCTTAACTGAGGAACAAAGAACTGCTCAGATGAAGGATTTCATTCAAATGAAGAACAATCAAGCACTTGAAGATGTGATTAGTACAGTCAAAAAGGGTCAAAAGAAATCAAGACAACCTACCAAGAGACAAATCCTTTCATATATGAAAACTTATTGTTGTCATGTTGGTGGTTGGAAGATGCATCAATTCAAAGGAATGTCTGATGATCAAGTTGAAAAGGCTTACTACAGAACTTAAAAACAAGATAAAGATTTTATTGCAATGGGCTCTGAAGAAGAAGCAAGAAGATTTTCTAGATTGAAGAGAAAGGCCAAAGTAAGTGATTCTCAAACTGTTAAGAAGACTAAGGTTGATGAAGATCAAACAATGTCTACTGAGAAGGAAATTCCTACTGAGAAATTCACTGAAGATCAATTGACTGGAATGATTGTGATTGAAGAAAGAGATTTTTATCCAGAACCACTGCAAGTTCGACATCCTATTATTGATTGGGAAGTTTATACTGCTAGCAATTTTGCTCCATCATGGAAGATCACAAGGCTGGGAGGTGAAACTTCATCATTTATGACATTTGAAGATCTTATTAAAGCTTTTGACAGAGATGACCTTAATACATTATGGAGGTTAGTTCAAGAAAGGTTTAATGCTCAAGATCTCAAATATACTAAGGAGATGCAATTATGGGTGAATCTTAGAAGGCTTTATGAACCTAATGTTGATGATGATTTTTGGAAGTTCTCATGTCCATGTTCTGGTACTAAATGGTTTTACTATGACTCATGTGAAGTTCATCATGTCTCTACAGCAAATGGAGTAGATGCATTTATGCTTGCTGAAAAAGAAAATCCAATCAGAGCTGGAACTCTCACTGTGATGTTATGTAAAATAATAAGAATTCATGAAGACAATGAGAAAGTCAGAGAATTGTTACAAAGGCTTCAAGATCAATGTTTAAGAGCTATACATAAGTTAAGGAAGAAGTGAAGTGTTTGATTGAATTCCCCAAATCCTTGAAGATAATGCATATTGAAGAAACTTATTGATTTGCAGAGAAATCATAAGTTTAGGGGAGGATTGTTTGGATAATCCGTTACCACGGATAGTTGTGGTTTACACTGCTTGGAATAACACTAGCAGTGGAAACGTATTCCCACTGCTAGAACATTATTACCACTGCTATCACTTTATGTTTAGTTAAACGCGTCTAGATAAGTATAGAATAGATCTTGTGTATATTCTATTATATTAGCTTTATACTTATTTTGTAAAGGACTCCTTGTTGTATAAAAGGAGGTCCTAGGTTATTGTCTTAGAAAGTTGTTAATTACGTATTACTCACAAGAGCTTCAAGGTGTAATCCTAGTGAAAATCTAAGATCACTCGTATTATTCATCAATAATATTGGAGCTTAAGTTTTGTGTTTAATCTGTGTTTACATACAATACATCATATAATTCATCTTCTAAGTATTACTAAGTAAATTTCGCTTGCTTAATAATATCATACAAAATATCATTGACACAAGGAGTGTGTCCAGATCCATCATAGATCCTGTTTGGTTGAGCCAAAAATAATGTCATCTACATACATCTGAACCAATAGGATATCATTCTTCACATTCTTGATGAACATATTTTGATCAATCTTCCCTCTTCTAAAGTCATTCCCCAAGAGATACTTGGCTAAGGTTTCATACCAAGCTCTTGGGGCCTGATGTAGACCATAGAGTGCCTTTTGTACCTTGTAAACTTTGTCAGGAAAGGTTGGATCTTCAAAGCCAGGAGGTTGACAGACATATACCTCCTCTTCAATCTTCCCATAGAGGAAAGCACTCTTTACATCCGTCTGGTATACTGTGAAGTCTTTATATGATGCATAGGCCAGGAATAGTCGAATAGCTTCAATCCTTGCCACTGGAGCAAAGACCTCTTCATAATCAATCCCTTCCAGTTGTGTATACCCTTGAGCCACCAGTCTAGCCTTGTTCCTTATTACCACACCCCTTTCATCCTTCTTGTTTCTGAAAACCCATTTAATGCCAATAGCTCTCTTGCCTTCAGGAAGATCCACCAGAACCCATACATTCTGAAGTTTGAACTGGAGAAACTCTTCTTGCATTGCTTCTACCCAGGATTCATCTTCAAGAGCTTTGTAGAATTTCTTTGGTTCTGGTTGGGAAACAAAACAAGCAAAGAGAAATTTTTGTGTCTCCCCATGGATCCTTTCTTCATAAATGGCACTAAAGAATCCAGTCTCACTATGCTGAAATTTAGATCTTTTAGCTCTTTCAGCATGAACATCCCCAATGACATTCTTCAAAGGATGATCCTAATTAATTCTTCTATGTAGTGTAGCAGGAACAACATAAGATGAAGCTATATTAGTAAAATCAATCTCATCAGCTTCACCGTAGGGATCAGGAACCTCTGTATTAACTGATGGAATAGAATGAGGACCATCAGTACTAAATTCTGGCTCATCAGTACTAACATGTGGCTTATCAGTATTAACCACATTAGTACTGATCACTTAAGGTTCTATCACTGTTTCATCTGTATTGGTTACACCTCCTTTAGCATTAGAATCATTAGTCTTTTGAGGCTGATCATCATCTTTGTTTGCCTCCCCTGAAGAAGTGCTTCCAACTGAGTTGTCCTTCTAAATGGGCAATATGATACAATAATCATCATCATCAGAATCTGCATCAGGACCTTGCTTTTCTCCTGCAATAATGTTAGAATCCACAGAAACATGCACATACTTCAAAGCCATTTTGGTCCTTGCCCCTCTACACTAGGTTTATCCTCAAGAAACTCTATGTGCAGATTCTCCTCTATCATTCTGGTTCTAGAATTATAAACCCTAAAGGTTTTACTATTCAGGGAGTAGCCAACCAGATATCCACTATCAGATTTTCCATCAAACTTTCTTAAGTGGTCAATGGTATTGAGAATAGAGACATGACACCCAAAAGGTTTAAGGAAGTCTAGGGTAGGCTTTCTACCTAAAAACAGCTCATAGGGAGTCTTGCCATGAGGCTTTACTACCAGTACCTTGTTCTAAACATAACAAGCATTATTAACTGCCTCAGCCCAAAATGTTGTGGGTAACTTGGAATCTGCTAACATAGTCCTAGTAGCCTCTATCAATGTCCTATTTCTCCTTTCAGCAACCCCATTTTGCTGAGGAGTCCTAGCTACACTGTACTCTCTTTTAATACCCTTAAGTTGACAGAAATCATTCATCACTTGGTTTTTAAACTCTGTCCCATTATCACACCTAATGATTTTAACTTTCTTATCATCTAGGTTCTCTACTGCAGTTATGTATGACTTAAGGATTTTACTGGTTTCATCTTTAGTAATCATGAAGAAAACCCAAGTAAATCTGCTAAAATCATCAGTCATAACCAAACAATACTTCTTAAAATTCAGGATGCTTACATAGGTGGGGCCAAATAAGTCCATGTGCAGCATATGAAGTGGTTGGGTGATAGAGTTAAAAACCTGGGGCTTACAATAGGCTCTATGCTGCTTCCTTTTGAGGCATGCAATACAGGTCTGTTTATTTTAAAATCTTTTTGAAGGTAAACCTCTTACAAGGTTATTTTTAGCTAAAAGATTTATTACCTTAAAGTTCACATGACCTAGCCTTCTATGCCATAACATAGTTTCATCCAAAGAAGTTGTAGCAACTAAACATGTAAGGTTTTCTTTGGGCACTATGTTTTTCATACTTACACTGTACAGATTGCTCTTCCTAGGGAACTTAAGAAGTACCTCATCTTCACTAGGCAACTTAAAATTAGGAGATAAAACCAAGCAATCAGTATCTGTGAACAAAACAAAATTATTCTTGTCACACAATTGGGACACACTAAAAAGATTGTATTTGAGTGCTTTCACATAGTACACATCTTCAAAGTCCAAATTACCAGTCTTGATTGTGCCTTTACCAGTAATTCTTCCACCTATTCCTCCTCCAAAAGAAACATATCCTCCATTCAAATCAGTGAAGTCTGAAAGATAGGATAGATTTCTAGTCATGTGCCTGGAACACCCACTGTCTTAATAGCCAAGATCATCATTATTATTGGAATGTCCCTACACACAAGATAAAGGAAATTAGTTCCTTTTGGGGACCCAAGCCATTACTGACTTGGATCTGCCTCGTGCATCAATATAATCATATTTCTTGAGAGTAACTGATGCACTGTTGGGTTGACTGGTCTTTCTCACCCAACAAGCTGAGGGCTTAACAGCATTGCCCTTGATTCCCCCAGTAGCACTCACTTTAGAACCAATAGTTTTCATTTTAGGCTTAAAAGTATTAATTTTTGGCCTATCAGTAATAAGATTTGGCTCATAAGTATTAATCTTTTTCTTGTAAAACTTGATTTGTTCATCATAAGATTTAAAGGTTTGTGCTGCTCTAGCATGAATGGGCCTTGGTGAAGTAGATGGTGATTTTGAAAAGTTTCTTTTGGGTCTTTCACCAAATACTCTGGGTTGTGGTCTAGCAGTATTAACTGGCTTTGTAGTATTCAAAGATTTTATGCCAATTTTAAGAAGAATTGCTCTTGGGGTCATGTTGGTTGAGGTCTCATAGTGTGTCTGCATTGAGCTTGCAGATGAGAAAAGCTTCCACACACAAAGCAAGATTTATTAAACATGACAAATTCATCTCCTAGTTGTTCAAATTTTAGCTGGTTCCAGTATCTTTTGTTACCTCTAGGACTAGATGACCTGTTTCTATACATCTCATCATATTTCACTGGCTTCCTAACAGGTTTGTTAGTTGGTTTTACAGGTTTAGTGGCATGTTCTTGCTTTAGTTCTCTAGCCTCTACACTTGTCTTTTTGTTTTCAAACACATACACCTCAGGTAAGGAGGTGTAACTGGCACTTTCAAAGGACTCATCAGTCTTTTCAGCCTTGGACCCAATGGGTTCACGGAAAAATGTGGGTGCCTTAAACTCTTCTAAGCCAATGTGTTCAAGGTCTATGCCAGGTGGTGAGGGAATAACTCTGAATGGTGGTGGTGCTGTCTTATAACCCATACCTGATTTGGCTTTGCCAATTAGTGCTTTTTCAAGGAATCTATCAAGTTTCTTAGAGTTATAATGATGTGTGTCTTCAAGAGTATCAATACTTAGTACTATGTTGTCTTTAATTTGTATGACTCTCTCAAGTTCTTCTTTTAATACACTTATGGTGGTGTCTTTAAAAGAATTTTCCCTATTAAGTACAGCAGTTGCTTCAGAAAATTTTGACTCATTTTCTTTATAATGCATAATTTGTTTTTCTAAACTGCTAACCTCTTTTATGATTTGCTAAATTATAACTTGTTTTAGAAAACTCTTCAGCCAGTTTATCATATTGAGTTTTAAGAGACTTATATTCACTTAATGAGACACATGTATCTGAGAAATTTGATTCAGTAAGTACCTCAGATACCAAGGCCATATTGATTGGACTCCTCATCATTAGCCATGAAGCTTCAGTCATATCCAACACCATCAATAGCCACCATTGCTTTAGAGGATGAATCATTGGATTCACTACTCTTTCCCTTGTTCCTGGGGCTTCTGCATTCCCTGGAAAAATGCCCAAGCTTGCCACAGTTGTAGCATTCTACTTTTCCTTTGTCAAACCCAGCAGTATCTCCATCATTGATCTTAATCCGCCTACTAGTTCTTTTCATGAACCTTCTTGCCCTCATAGTAATCAAGGCAATGTTCCACTTAATATCCATCTCTTCCATATCATCCTCATCGATCTGTTTCAGGTCATCATGGGTGATCTGAGATCCATGTTGTTGCTCAGAGATGAAAGCATAGATTGTACTTTCATTGATGCATGATGCAGTTATAACCAAACAATCAATATTAATATTAGTACTAGAAGTACTAACACCAAAACTGTTCTTATCAGCACTAGTGACTGGATAAGCCACAAAAGCTATGTTTTGTGATCCAGCACTGGAAGATGTAGCTGTAGATCTCTTCATATCTTGTTCAATCACCTTAAAGCTATTGAACAGATTCTCCAACCCGTAGTTTCAAATTCTGCCTTGTTCTTCCATACAATGACATGAGTGTCCCATTTTGTTGATGGAAGACTTCTAACAAACCTGATATTGATGTCCTCCTGAGAGATGTTCACACCAAATACAGCTAGTTGACTGAAAAGCTTTTGAAGCCTATTGTAAATTGGGTCAATGGACTCAGTTGCACCAGCAATGAAGTTTTCAAATTCTTGCTTCAAAAGAGCTTTCTGAGTCTTCTTTGTGATAGAGTTCCCACCAAATCTTGTTTCAATGGCTTTGAACAAGGTCTGAGCATCCTTATGTTTGCCGAAATTGAGTTGATGATCATCAGGTAATGCCATGAGAAGGAGACTTCTGACCTTGAGATCATTGCCTCTTAGAGCCATTTCTTCATTAGTGATGGGATCACCTTTGTCTTTAAGGACAACCTTGCCAGCCACTTCTTCAGAAACAATGGATTTGTAGGAGTCTTCATTGATCACAATGTTCCACAACTTAAAATCAAGCACTTAGGAACTCTGGTAACAGCACCGGATTTTCTTGAATCAAAATCCATTTCTTCAGATTTGTCACACATGATCTTCTAAAAACAAAGCTTCAGGACACAAGCTCTGATACCACTTGTGGAGTCCCAAACCTTGGATCTAAAAAACTTAGCTTGTAAACGTGTAGTTACCTTGGATGGTTCCAAAACAATAATGAGAAGCTTTGTTGTGGATACACACAAGTATGCGGAATCTACTTGAATGTACTTAGAAGATTAATGTAAACACAAATGTAACACCAACAGCTTCAATATTATTGATTAATTATATGAGTACTCTCCTAGTACTAGGGTTTACAACCTTGAAGCTTTTCTTAAGATGGCTAGAGTATTGGTATATCCTTGACCAAGCTAGGATCTCCTTTTATACACTAAGGAGATCCCTTACAGAGATAACTATGCGTTAAGTATATCATATCTTTTATTGGAATAGAAGATATGCTGTTATAGACCATACACGACATTCTTAATATAGATCAGTACAAACTCAACACTATCAGTACTAACTTTTGCACTATCATTACTAACTAGTTAATACTCTTCTAACATCACTATCAGTGCTAACATTAACATTATAAGTATTAACTCCCAAATGTGAATTTCCCAACAAGTTTCACCGACCCTATCACTCCTCTAGAATATCTAACGTATTACCAACGTGTTGAAAACCATTACATTCACGAGGGTTGCATCATTGATGCTACCGACGTTCATCTAGATAACATTATTAATTGTTTTCCTACCATTGACTTTGATTTTTTATATACATAACAAATGATCAAATCTATCCTCGTTTCATCCTAGACTTTTATAGTTGCGTTAGAATCTTTACTGATCTCGATTATAATGTCTATCTAGACTTTTGGATCCAAAACCAACAAATCACTTTGTCAATCCCATCCTTCGGTCAAATACTCCCGTTTGAAGGCCAGTGCGCCTGCATGGAAGATCACTCTCTCTATTCCCTTGTGTATAACTTGGAGAATGGAGGTCCTTACCTAAACAATATTCCTGATCCAAAAACAATCAAAAGACATGTCCAAATAGATCGAGTCAGCAACCAATACCAAGAACATGATTGCACCATCGCCACTCTCGACCCAAACAAAATCTATCTTAAAGAAATCCTTCTTGGTTTGAAGCATTGGAAACAACTTGTTTATCAAAATGCCATCTCTCTAGCAGGAAACCAGGATCACGTTCCGGCAAGCTGTGCCCACATGGTTTATTGTCTAAGCAATGAAACTCCTTAAATACTTGCCTACTAAATGGAAAAAAGATTTGCAAATGTCAGATGTCGATCTGATAAGCTTATGCCTTATGGTATGCTGCTTACTCGTCTCTATCGTGGGGACATGAACAACTATCCAGATCTTTGAGGTGATAATTATGTTCTCGTCGATAAATTCATGAAACCACTTGGTGGAACATAATGTCATACTAAGCCACATAGTGACATTGGTACAAAACGTGGTCATAAATCCACTTCCACCGCCACCTCTTCTACCTTTGATCATGGCTCTTTATCTCATCCCGTCGATGTTGATGAAGAGATGGGTGACAAAGGAACATCTTAAGTTAGTACTCCTTCTCTTTCCAAATTCTTCAGGTCTCTTGAGAACCTAAATTTTCCACCTGTCCATTCACCTACCGAATCAACCACAAACATGAAAGAACTAATGCATAGGAAAAAGACGATAATGACTCGACAAGCTTTAATGTACAAGGAGATAGAGGGTGGACTCAAGTCATTGGAAAGGCGATCAAGGGGTTTGGAAAAAGCCTTAAGAAGAAGTTTAAGTGAGGTTAATGAGTGATGAAATTTTAAAACAATTTAACTTGGTTTATTTGGGATAAATTTTAGACTATCGGTGGTAAACTTTTAATATTAGTACGTTAAATATTATTAGTATCTTTAGGATTATTAGCGATAGCTTGTTAGTACGTTATCTATAGTTGGATATGTACTTAATCTTTGCTAACAATATACCGTTAGCTTCGGGTGTGTCGTTCAATTTTACCACCCGATGGTTTTTAATCAAGAGTAGTTCTTGGTTTATTTTCTACTTTGCATGCTTATTTATTTGTGTCACCTTGCATGATAAGTCATTGCTTATAATTGGATGAGTGCTTATTTTGTCTTATTGCATGCATGTTTGCTGCCTAAATTTAGCTAATCACATGTTTTTGTTCTTATTTTGGCTAAGCATAGGAATACTATTGTAATTATTTATTAGTGATTTAAGGAACTAGGATTTGCAGAAAATAATCCCAAAAAAACCCTCCTTTTTAGGCTGCTAAAATCTGCAGAAATGGGAAATTCGTTACCTACATGTCACGGTACCGTTAAATAGGCAACAACATCGTTGGGTATTTAGTTGTACCGTCACCTGTTCTGACGAATTTTCACTATTTGATTTACCTTTTTGACTTCTTTTCCCTCAAATCCTACAAACGTTTACAGAATTTCACACCCTAAGTGACATGAAACATTGCATTTCATTACCCCATAGGATCATTACACTCATCAAAATTCAAACATTCACCACCTTTAGTTGTTTAAGCCATATTCATGAAAGCCTTTACTTACACCTCTCATTCATCTTCAACTTTCCAAAGTCTCTCCACCATATCTTTCACTCAAGCATCAATAACTTACATCTCCAAGAAACCTAGGATTACCAACAAACCACCAAATAAACCACCATCTTCATTGATTTAACCAAAGATGAGGCTACTACATCACCTCCCAAATCACTCCTAGCTCACCATCACCATCAAATGCTCCATCAAAGATACCATCAACTAGAGCTACTTCATGCTCATCCTCTTCTTTTGGCACTAGGCCAAATTCATCACCATATAGTCCTCATCAACCATGGATATCATACTAACCCTTTCACCAATCACTCCTTTGGACTATGCATTTCCTAAACCTTCATCACCTTCACTTACACTACCTCCTACATCTCCAATCATGGTTCATCCTATCCAACTTCATCCGGTTGATTTACATAGTGCGAGTTCCCTATGTTGTCTCATAACTGGAATATCATCTTCTCTTTAAGAGATGAGCTCTACTTTATGTTATTCTATGTTGAGAAACTCTTGACACTAAACCCCGAGCCAAGTATACCACCCGCACCAACCCGTAGCTCAACCATCTAAGCATTAGAATGCTTAGTTTTTAAGTAATAAATAATTAGGACCCCTTTTGGTATAGAAGAATATCTTAGGGCCTCTCAAGTCACTAGAGATTTATGTGCTTCTTGTAGTTTTCTTTATTTTATTGTTATAATCGTACTTTAAGTATGATATCATTTTTAATGAATAAATGAGCTTATGTTTAATAGTAATGGTTGGTTATTATCTTGTCGTGATTGGTTGTTTATTTGTGGCTACTTGTTAAACCATGTTTTTTAGTATTTATGGTTAGATAATTGCAACTAGTTAGATATATGGTATTTGTTGTATAACTCATTTTTGTAGCAAGAAACCATTCCTTGATTCTTTGGTGCCCTCCAAACGAGGGGAGCTTACATCAAGGGGGAGCCTTAGTTTTATCGACCTAGTCTCGAAAATATTTGTGCTTCGACAAAAATATGGAGAAATGGGATAAACTCAACTTAAAAACTTGTTGAAAATAATTTTTATATAAAATGAGTTTATATTTTGGAATCATCAAAAAGCGGGATATTGTTAATACAAATTATATATAAACAATTTATTTCTATTTTTCGACACCTATACGTTTCGATTATAATAAAATGTATAATCGTCTTACGTCAAAATTGAAGAAAACTAGTTTTTAGTCATAATATTCCATTTCGACGTTAATCACTCGAGGTACGAACCAACAAATTCACAATCTGACAAAGAGTTAATTGCAAAATTGCAAGTTTCAAAGTGGGGACCAAAATTGCAATCCAAACATCAAAATGGGGACTATTATTGCACTTTCAAAGTTTAGGGACCAAACCTGCAATTTGGCCATACCAAAGGGACTAAAAATGCAATTAACTCTTTGACAAATGATCAAAGGATTGATTATTTTTTTCAAAGACTTCACATTTTTAATGTGACAAAATATTTTTTCAGAAATACATTTTACAAATTATTTTTGAAGTAAAAAGAAATGTTTTATTTGGAAAAATGAGTTTAAAAATCCTAACAGCTATTTTCCCCTCCCAAAAGAGCTCCAAATATCCCCAAATAAACCTTCACCACTAAAAACAAAAATATAGCGTTTTTGTCAGGGACGGTACCACTAAATAGGACGATACCGTTACATTAACGCTACCGTCTGAAATTTTACAATACCGTTTGCTGTAACGGCTAGTTTTTGTTGCATATAAATAGTGGCTCAGATTTCCCTTTCAACAATTTTCATACATAACTTTCTGAGTTAAATCTCCTTTTTAATCTTGATTCTTTGATCATTTAATTAGTTTTTTTATTAAGAATGATCCAATAATCCAACCAAGTGATTACCTTTATTCCTCTACACGTTGAAGAGAAGAGCACACCGTATTGAGAAGATACAAAGTGTTATAGTGTTAGTTTAGTGCACTCGTAAAATTAGTTACGTACTTGTTGTATATTGTTATACACCAAGTTGTTCGTGATCATATATTGATAGATTGTATGGATCATTGTGATTGTGTAGAGATTGGGTAGATCTTGTGTAGTTTGTGTTGTGTGTAGATTATGTTGATCGTGTGTAGGTAGGGTAGATCATGCGAAGATTGGGTAGATCTTTTAGTTTGTGTGATTTGTGAGAAGATCAAGTAGATCGTGAGTGAGATTGGTACTAGTGTTAGGAATTATTAAAAATAATGTAATAGTATAGTGGTTCCTACTGATAGGTTCTTGCTAACAGCTATAGTGTTTCTGCTGTTAGTGCAGTTCCTGCTGTTAGTTGCAGTTGATGCTGTTAGTTATTGTTTATGCGGATAGTAGTATCCGTATTATTAGTATTTAGTTTGAGTTATATTAGGAAGAGATAATGCATATCTTCTACACGTTTTGTAATGGGTTGTATTAGGGTTTCTTGTAGTATAAAAGAATCATGCGGCTATGAATATTATACGTGCTTGAAAACATTCTTTAGTGAATTAATATAGATCCATAGAGGATCAAAGTATTTAGTTGTTATTGTCATCTTTAACTCTTGTTTTTATATTCCGCGTAAGCATAAGTTTATAAGAGATTCTCCATAGTTTACTTGTGATTACATAAGTATTCTATCCATTTCCTAAAGGCTCAAAAGATCTATCTAGGACTGATCCAACAAGTGGTATCAGAGCCTGGTGAGAAAATCTATCAAATAAGATCAGTGTTGTCTCTTAAAACTGTAAAACTCTCTAAGAATGTTAGAAGCAGGAGATAATCAGGAAACTCCTCGGAGCAGCACTCAGACTCAACCAATTCAACAGGTTGTTACCACCACCATGTCAAACAATAATGCTAAGTTTCCCTATCTCAAGAAGGCCGAATATGAGATCTGGGCAATGAAGATGGAGAATTGGATCACTAATAGTGATTACCATCTATGGAATGTTGTTCTAAAAGGTAATAGTAGAAAGAAAAAGGGAAGAGATACTAAAGGGAACATAATAATTCTTCCTCCAATGTCTGCTGATGAACATATTGCGGTCTAGAGGGAAACCAAGGCAAGGGCAATCTTTCTTCAGTCACATCCAAATGACCATATGGAGGATTTTCATCACCTTGATGATGCAAAGGAAATCTGGTTGGCCATCAAAGCAAGGTTTGGAGGTAATGATGAATCCAAGAAGATGAGAATGACAATGTTGAAGCAGGAGTTCTAGGAGTTCAAGATTTCTGAAAAAGAAGGCATACACAAGGGCTATGATAGATTTCAGAAGATCTTGAGTCAACTCAATCAGATGCAGTCAAAACCAGACAATGAAGACTGCAACACCAAGTTTTTAAGGGCATTACCTTCTTCCTGGGGACAGGTTTGCATCACTCTCAAGGCAAAGGGTGGTCTTGAGTACTTAAGCTTTGTTGACATGTACAACAAGCTCAGGACTCTTGAAATTGATATCAAGGGTCACTCAAGCTATTCTCTCACTCCAACTAATTCTGAATTTGTTAGTACTATGAGTACTAATACCAAGAAGTCGTATGCTGATAGCCCAAGCTCATCATCAACATAAACCATATACACCTCTTCTAGACCAAGAAATCATTCAAAGTCTGGCAATGTGGTGGAAGATGTACTTTATTCGTTTTGTTGCTGAAAGTGAACCTCAACAGCAGCTATCCTATAAAGATTTTGATCAGGTTGATATAAAGTGGCAGATGACTATGCTTTCAGTAAAAGTCAACATGTTTGAAAAGAAGTCTGGAAGAAAGATCAATTTCTAGGGAAGGGATACAACAAGTTTTGACAAAAAGAAGGTCAGGTGGTATGAATGCAATCAACTAGGTCACTTTGCCAGGGAATGCACTGAAAAGAAGGGAAGTGACAAGAAAAGATACTCTGCATTCAAGCTCAAAGAACATAAGGAACCTAAAGCCCTGGTGTATGTGGATTCAATGCTTGATTGGAATGCTCATGAGACTGAAGATAAGTAAGGTGGTGCTTCTCATCAGTTTGCAATGCTTGATGAGATTGGAGATGCTGCTGAGGAATTTGCTCTAATGGGTATCTCATCTCAGGAAAATACTTGTATATTTGGTTGTAATGATAAATATGATGCCCTTAAAAGGGAATATGATGACATTGAAGGCCAATATAAAGATTACTATGTTTAGGTACAAGCCTATAAAAATGCAGTTAAAACTTTGAAAAAATAAAAGGTTTGGTACCAAAATAATCAATTGGCTTTTGAAGAGAAGATTAGAGTGCTTGAAAGAGAGTTAGAAAATACTGCTAATTTATTAAAATATACTGAGAATGAAAATGTTAAGGTAAACTTAGAAAAAGATGATCTAAAGGCGAAGTTAGACAGTGCGGTGGCTAGACATGATCAATGGCAAGAACAATCTAAGCATCTATCTAAGTTGATTAACCGCTCTATATCTATAAAAACTAAGATTGGGTTGGGACTCAAGGATTATATGGGGCCAGATGAAGTTTATGACCCAAATGACTATAGTATTTTTGACCCTGTCTCTGATGCCGAGGAAGAACTTTATCAAAAACCTGTTAAGTTTCTAAAAGAAGGAGAAATGAGTTCAGTTTCTCCGCCAATAACAGGAACTTTTAAGCCACCCTCCACACACATACACTTTGATGAATCAAATATGACCTATGGCCAAAAGTCTAATGACTTATCTGATACTGGCAGTGAAACTAATGACTTTGCTTCTTGTTCATTCAGTGATAAGACCTCAGAGACTCATACCAATGACTTTGCCAGTTGTGATTCAGGTGACAAGTCTGCCTCACCCAAGACTGTTTACCCTACCCCAAGAGTTGCTGCTGATGAATCCACTTCAATGACAGCTTCTTTTAAAAACATTTCTTTTAATTCTGTTAAGAACAATTCAGTTTCTTATTTTGGTTTTAATAAGGTTGTTTGTAATAAGACATCTCATGTTATGAACAAATCGTTTAAGAAGAAATCATGTTTTGTTTGTGGTGGTACTTATCATCTTATTAAAGATTGTGATTATTATGAGAATAGAATGGATGTGTGTACTAACCAATAGAAGTCTAGACCAATATGAAATGATGTGAATAATATTCCTCCATTTATTCCTAAAGGAACACATGTCAGGACAAGCAGACCCCATCCTACTGGTAAACCAGTTCCTGTTGGTAAGCCAGTTCCTACTGGTAACCCATTTCCTGCTAGTAAGCCAGTTTCTGCTGGTAAACCAGTTCCTGCTGGTAAGCCAGATTCTGCTGGTAAACCTTTTCCACCATATTGGAGAAGAAATGTTGCTAGGCCATTAATCTGACCTACAAGCACTTATTTTCAAAATGGATATAGGCCTGTTTATTATGACCCATTGTATAAAAGGGGGAGGGGAAGATTGGATACTGCTGTTAAGTCCTCAGCAGTTTGCTCTTGGAGACAATGCAAACCTCACTTCAAGAAGGAATCCAAGAACAATGGTGGATCTCATCAATCTACAGGTTTTTCATCTTTTATCCACAAGGCAGGCCCAAGTCAGTCATGACTTGGGTCTCCATTGATACTAATATTGTTGTATAATTCTAACTTGTAGGATGATCCTCATAAGAATAAAGATTTAGGTATTGTCGATAGTTGATGTTCTAGAAGTATGACAGGGAACAGAGAATGACTGCATGATTTTGTTTCTCTCTATGGAGGCACTGTTACTTTTGGAGGAGGAGATGGCAATATTACTGGGAAAGGAACCATTAGGACCTCTAAGCTGGACTTTGAAAATGTATATTATGTGAAAGAACTCAGAAACTTCAACCTATTCTCTGTGTCACAAATCTGTGACAAGAAGAACAGTGTTTTATTCACTGAAAATGCATGTCTTGTGATTTCTAAAGACTTTCAGATACTTGATGAAAGTCAAGTAGTGCTGAAGGTTCCAAGGAGTCAAAATCTATGTACTTTCAATCTAAATGATGTCCAGCCTGAAGGTGATTTGGCTTGTTTGGTGGCGAAAGCATCCTTGGATGAATCTAACAAATGGCATAGAAGGATGACACATGTAAACTTCAAAACTATCAACAAGCTGGAAAAACATGGGTTGGTCCATGGGCTTCCTTCCAAAGTCTTCACTAATGAGCATAACTGTGTGGCCTGCAACAAAGGAAAGCAACACAAGGCTTCTTACAAAGCTATTGCTGCAGTCAACACCATATCAGAGCCTCTACAGCTTCTTCATATGGATCTTTTTGGTCCTACCTCTATCAGAAGTATTGATCACAAGTACTTTTGGTTACTGATGACTATAGCAGGTTTTGTTGGGTATTCGTTTTCGGAACTAAGGATGAAACTTTTCAGGTTCTTTAAAACTTTATTGCCCTGATTAAAAACCAGCTGAATAAAAAGGTTAAAGTTATAAGGTGTGACAATAGGACAGAGTTCAAAAATGCTAAATTAATAGAACTCTGTGGGTCTAAAGGGACTACAGCAATGCCAGGACTCCACAACAAAATGGAATTGCTGAAAGAAAGAATAGGACCCTTATAGAAGCAGCCAGATCTATGCTTGCTGACTCTAAGATGCCTACCATGTTCTGGACTGAAGCAGTCGGTACTGCTTGTTATGTCTTGAACAGGGTATTGATTACTAGACCTCACAATAAGACACCTTATGAACTTCTGTCTACGAGAGTTCCTACCATCAGTTACTTTAAGCCTTTTGGTTGTCATGACTATTTTGAACACAAGTTATCATTTGGGTAAATTTGAAGGGAAAGCTAATGAGGGGTATATAGTTGGTTATTTTGCTCATAGTAAGGCTTACAGGGTGTATAATATATCTGCCAAGAGGATAGAAGAAACACTCAATCTGAGATTTCTGGAGGACAAACCTAATGTTCAAGGGGCTGGTCATGAATGGTACTTTGATCTTGACTATTTAACTAATCATTTAGGTTATACTCGTTTCAAATTTAATCAATTTGCAGGTCCACAAGCTTCACAAACTAACATTGCAGGATCCTTAGATGATGATTGAGATTCAGATTGTGATGAACAACTTAATATTTTTCCCTCTTTTCCTACTAACCACTTTTTAGGTATTGAGCATAAGGATTCTTCTGGTGTGACGCAAATAGATTCAGGGTATGCAGAAGAACTTGTTAAGCTTAAACATCAAGAGCATGAAGCTAGGGATGATGTTGAAAAGTTTGGTTTTGAATTATCCAAAGAAACAGAGGAACTCTTGAGGCAAGCAGCTATTGAAGCCCGCATGAACCTTTATACTGCTAGTAATGCTTCTGTTTCTGCTGGTAATGTAACCGCTCCTGCTGGTAGTGGTCCGGTTGCTGCTGCTGTCAATGTTGCTGGTAATAGTTCAGTTGCTGCTGATATTAATTCTGCTGGCAGTTTTTCTGTTCCTCCTGGTAGTAATGTTGTTCCTTTTGTTCCCTCAACTACTTCATCTATTGATTATATGGGTTTCAATGAACCTCCCATTCACTTTCCAAGTCCATCTGATCTTGCTAATTCCTAATCTTCAAGTTCTGAGTTGGAAGGTATTCATCATCAGTCACGCACAGGCATATTTGATTCCTCTTCATATGATGATGATTTTGGCCCTATACTTAATAACCTGCCAACCTCAGTGGATGTTAGTCCTATTGCTACTAAAAGGATTAACACTGTACATCCACAATCTCTTATCATTGGTGATCCTATTTCATCTGTTTAGACACGCAGTAAGGTGAAGAAGACTAAATTTGGTGAAACTGCATTTCTCAGTTATATTAAGTATCAACAAAGGAACAATCACACAGACTATCATCATTGTCTGTTTGCTTGTTTCTTGTCACAAGTTGAACCTACCAGTGTAGCACACGCACTTGAAGATTCAGATTGGGTTGCTGCTATGCAAAAAAAAATGCAACAGTTCTTAAATCAAAATGTATGGAAACTTGTTCCATTTCCTGATGGGAAATATGCAATAGGGACAAAGTGGATCCTAAAGTGTAAAACGGATGCAAGGGGGATTGTGGTACAAAATAAGGCAAGATTGTTAGCTCAAGGTCACAGGCAAGAAGAGGGTATTGATTATGATGAAGTCTTTGCTCCAGTAGCAATGGTTGAAGCCATTAGACTCTTCTTAGTATTTGTCTCTTATACGGGTTTCATGGTTTATCAGATGGATGTCAAAAGCGCCTTCCTATATGGTGAAATTGAAGAAGAAGTGTACGTGACTTAACCCAAAGGCTTTGTGGACCCACACAGTCTAGATTTGGTTTACAAGGTGGTTAAAGCACTCTATGGGCTTCATCAAGCACCAAGAGCATGGTATGCGCAGCTGTCTTCATTCCTGCTGAAGCTTGGTTACAAGAGAGGTGCTATTGATAAGACACTTTTTATCAAGAAGAACTCTAGTGATATCATCTTAGTCCAAGTTTATGTGGAGGATATTATCTTTGGCTCTACTAAAGAGGCTTGGTGTAGAGAGTTTCAGGAGTTGATGAAAAGTGAGTTTGAAAAGCGTGTTATGGGTGAGCTTACATTCTTTTTGGGCCTACAGGTTAAGTAGAAGCCAGATGGTATCTTCATCAGTCAAGAAAAGTATGTGCAAGACATCCTCAGGAAGTTTGATTAGGAAGGTGTTAGGACTACAACTACTCCTTATGAACCTCCAAGGCCTAAGTCAAATAATGAACCTGATGATGCTATCAATGTTCATCTCTACAGATCAATGATAGATTCACTCGTGTATTTGACAGCTGTAGGACCTTGTTTTTCTCAACCTTATCACAAATACCAAACTTACCACATAAGTATACACGTATAACACAAGCTTATGTTATGCGTAAAGTATAAGAAATAAAGATGGAAAGATGGTGACTTAAGATGATACGTGTGAAACAAGAGAGAAAGATGAAAGAAAGAACTTGTTATTTCATAAGGAAAAACACACACATACACACTCAAGCACACCTCTCAAATGACCATTTAAGGGGTATTTATACTTCCATACATATCACCCTTATGGGCTTGGGCTTGGGCTTGGGCTTGGGCTTGGATTGGACTTGGATTGGACAATAACTTACATAAGGCTAGCTTAACATAACTATTAGCCATTTAGCTTAGCCCAATCCACAAGCCCGTTGACTATTCTATCACGATATCTAACACACGTTACAAAGTTCCTAAACGTGAATGACCATCACTTCTATTGAACTTTGTGTGTAGATATAGATAGTCTTGATTTTAGTTCCTTCATGCTTTGTGATCAGTTAATGTGGTTGTCCGCCGTTTGTCAACTTCTTTGGGATGGGTGACTCCACGTCTTTCTCCACCATGCTCACACTTCTTTTTGACTTTGAATTTCCAATGATGAAGTTCTCTAGTCTTTAAACTTTGTAGATTCTTTGACATTGACGAAGAATCATCTTTAACTTTGTGTTGCCTTGGATTTTGATGAGAACATTCATTTGTTGTTGGTATGAGCAAGGGGAGATGATGTGGTCTTTCCTCCAAGGAACAATCGTAAGTACCTGCATGTTTATGTTAGATGAAAGCACCAATCGATCATTGTGGGATTTTCTTAAATAATTAACCACTACGATTGTTATATTGATGAATGTCTTGATTCCATTCACCTTGGTCGGGCACATCAGTCGTCCTAATCCCATAAGGGACAGTTGGCATTACATTGAATGATCAAGTAAAGACCCTCATCTTCAGGATTCGATTCGTGAAAGGAATCTCCTTAGCGGGATTTCCAGCACTTACAGGTTCGAATGTCGAGGGTGTTAACAGCATAGTGTAAAAACACATCTCTAATTCTTACAAAGGTTGTTCCTTAACTGGAGGCCCTCAAGTAGGATAACACGATATACCGAAGCATATCTACAATTCAGGTGACTCGCTGAAGTACACCAAAGCATCAGTTCACGACTGTAGACCGTTTGAGACAACACTAAGCGTAATCCATAAAGAATTACCGAAGTGACCTGCTGTCAGGGATGCTTGATGTTGACCCTGGCAGGAGTTTTTATTCAATCACTGAGGATCACTTGTGTCCTTATTGTTGAACAACAAGAGATGAAATCACAAGTGTTCCTAAGAGATCTTGTGATGAATCTCGTGGCTCTAGACTCAATTATTGCATTTTGGTTTTCCTGAGCGGAGACTAGGGAGAGGGTCTCCTTCTTCAATACCAACAATCTCTAAGAGAAAGTCGATAGATTATGTAGGGTTCCCAGTGAGAATGAAACAAATCCTTTTAAGAGGAATTGAGTGACTAGAAGGTTAGGTGCAGCGCGTCACTGGGTCCATGACGTCTTTGTCTTCAATACCAGTGTCATCTAAGGTTGATTATGGAGGGCTATTTCATTTCACCCTTTCTTTTGCTTTTCTTTTTAATTCTTCAACCCCTTCTTTCTACTTTCTCACATCACTCATTTTTTCAATCATACCTAAGGACTTCTAATACTAACTATGGATATTGTCCTTGGGTAGATCCCTCCGGCTCTAGCGGAACATAGGACGGATTTTCCTATCCCTAGACACTTTATAACTCCATGAGTATCCTATGTTGCCATAAAACCTTTTTCTTGAAAATCTCTCAAAGTGTTTTTGACTAAAAAACATGATTTGTTAACACCTTGAGAGTTTTATATTTTCATAAAGACTCCCCCTTCACATGTTCTTATATTTTTTTAACTTAAATCTGCACAGAGAGGGTAGAGTTCGCACTTTTTGAATTGATCGGCTCATGATAAACAGTTCCCCACGAGACAAGGTTACGTAGCTTAGTTAAAGAGTTCCATTGTCAGTTTTTAGGTGACAACTAGCTCTAATAACTACCTTGAAGTTGTAAACTCTTCTTGTAAAGAAGGTTAGACCCATGAAAGTGCATGTCTATCACAAGTTTCTCGAGATGGTACATTTACTGACTTTGATTTCTCGTCAATTCATTGGTTTCGTCTGAGTCGAGCTCTTTTGAGATTCAAACAACGATCATTAAATATTTTTGATCACGTTTTAATCACGTCTTCTCCTTCTCAAAAATAGCATAATCGTGATATTTTTTATATCAACGGATTAACCATCATTTTTAGAATCTTTTTGGGGAGACAAACGGATTTGATTTAAGCATGAATTTGGAGCATTTTGGTTTTATACTCCCCCTTTAATAATGCATAATCAATAAAGGGTTTTAGAGGGAGTTATCTTGAAAATAATCAAAAGTCATCATTTTTGGTACGGGTTTCGTACTGAAGTATACGAAAGCCATTTTTTGAAGAAATTTTTGAGAAACGACATGTTTTAGAAAACATTTAAAGAACTCTCGCTCAAGTATCTGTACATGTCCGTATCATTGTCAAATGACATTTCTAGAAACGTACAGAATATCGATTATACGAGAGACATGTCGTAGAAGAATATTTTTGGATTTTTTATTTTATATTGTTTTTGTATTTTTGAAAAAATTTATATTTTTATATTTTGCTTTTGTTGGTTTTTCAAATTTTGTATTTTGTTTTTAAAAAATATTTTCAACGAAGCTTTTTTGGAAAATCATTTTCAAGAAGATTCGAGAAGACGTTCTAACTCCTCAGGGGTTAGGCTTCGCATTCCAATTCATCGAACTAAATTATCAAACCGTTCTTTTGATAGGGCTTTAGTAAATAGATCGGCGAGTTGGTAATCTGTCTTCACGAAAAATAATTCAACAGTACCTTCTTCCACCTGCTATTTTATGAAGTGATAGCGGACACGAATGTGCTTAGTCTTTGAGTGATGAACAGGATTGCAGTATATGGCTATGGCACTTTTCGAGTCACAATACATAGGTATTTTATCGAAAGTAAAGCCATAATCTGTGAGTTGTGTTCTCATCCATAGAACTTGAGCACAACACACAGATAGAGACACATACTCGGCTTCAGCGGTTGAAAGTGCAGTGCAATCTTTTATCTTTGAAGAACAGCTTACTAACTTTTCACCAAAAAATTGTGCTCCTTTGGATGTACTTTTGTTATAACTTGATCACTTGCGTGGTCCGCATCTGAAAAGGCTATTAGATCAAATCCGGATTCCTTCAGATACCAAATTCCCATGTGAATAGATGTCTTCAGGTACCGAAAGATCCTTTTAACCTCTTTGAGGTGCAGTTCGGTAGGCTTTGCCTGAAACCATGCTAATAAGCAAACAGCAAAATGAATATCCGGGTCGACTAGCAGTGAGGTACATGAGAGAACCAATCATGCTCCGATATTTCTTCGGATCGATTGGTTTCCCAAATAAATTGGCTCTAATTTTTGGTGAAGTTACCATTGGTGTACTGACCGAATCACAATTATCCATACCATGAGTTTTCAAAATCTCAGTTATATATTTAGATTGATTAATAAAAATTCCACGAGGGGACTGATGTATTTGTAAACCAAGAAAAAATTTTAGTTCCCCAACATGGACATTTCAAATTTGCTTTTCATGAGATTTTCAAAATGTTTTGAAAGATTCGGATTAGTGGAACCAAAAATGATGTCGTCCCCGTAAATCTGAACAACCAAAATGTCGTTTTTGCATTTTTGTGTAAACAAGGTAGGATCAACAGTTCCTTTGGTAAAATTGCTTAGAATCAGGAAAGAGGACAGTTCGTCATGCCACGCTCTCGGAGCTTGCTTTAAACCGTAGATTGCCTTTTTGAGTTTCTAGACGTAGTCTGGATGTTCCATGTCTATGAAGCCTACAGGCTGACTTACATACACTTCTTCTTTCAGAGTTCCATTCAAAAACGCAGTCTTGATGTCCATCTGATAAACCGTGATGTTTTTATGAGCTGCATAGGCTAAGAATATCCTGACTGCTTCAAGTCTAGCTACCGGCGCGAATGAATCTTCAAAGTCTATTCCTTCTTCATGTCTGTATCCTTTGGCCACGACACGAGCTTTGTTGTGAATTACAGTCATTTCTTCATCCCATTTGTTCTTCTATAACCATTTGAGATCAATGACGCGAATGTCAATTGGTCTTGGAACCAGATCTCATGAGTTATGTAGACGAAATTGGAGAAGTTCTTCCTGCATCGCTTCTATCCAAGCATTTTTTGTCATTTCCTCTAAAATGATCTTTGGTTCTTTAGTGCTAATTGAGCAAAGGTAAATGCATAAGTCGCAGTCTGTGGCAAGTTGGCGTCTCGTCTGAATTTGCCTTGAAGGTTCACCAATAACTTGTTCAATTGGATGGTCTTTTGTCCACTTCAGAGTAGAAGGATATCGTTCGTTAAACGTATGTGAGTTATATGGTTCTCGTAAGCTTGAAGATGATTCAGTTGATTCCATAGAAAACGGGTTTTCATCTAACGTTGCATCATTCTGGTTTTGTGAAGGTTCTTCTTCAAATGATATGTTTTGGTTATGCTCATCAACTGCTGGTAAAACTGTTTCAAGAATAGGATTTGAAGAAGTCGATGTAGATGATGTTGATGGAGTTGGTGCATTTGTTTCAACCGTGGTAGATGCATCTTCTATTGGTGGTGGTGGATGATTTTGAGCGGGTGCAGCGGAATGATGGTTTGATGCATTGGTCGAAGTTCCACCGTAGTATTCATCGAACATTAACTCGAATAAATTCTCCCATTCTTGTTCATGAGGTGTGTCAGCAAAAGTTGATGGAGCTCTTTGTTGTATGAGTCCTGAACTGATGTGTCCAGAAGTCTGCATGTTTGGTGCGTGTTCTAATCTGTTTTGATTAGAAGCCATCGGATTAAGTGCGAGTTCTAGAGCGAGTCTCTCAGAAGCCATCGGATTAAGCGCGGGTTCTAGAGCGAGTCTCTCAGAAGCCATCTGTGAAAGTTCATCAAAATTCACATTCATCGTCTCCATTATCTTCCTAGTTCTTCTGTTATACACCCTGAATGCCCTCGAGTTATCTGAATATCCAATGAAGATTCCAATATCACCTTTAGCTTTTAGTTTACCTAGATCTTCTCTGTCATTCATCGGATAACACAAAGCGCCAAACACGTGAAGGTAATAAATATCAGGTTTTCTGTTGTTCACTAGCTCATAGGGGGTTTTATTGAATCTTGGATGGATTAGGGATCGATTCTGAGTGAAACAAGTAGTGGCAACAACATCAGCTGATAGAAATGACGGTGCACTAGAATAGATTAGCATTGTGCGAGCAGCTTCCACAAGAGTTCGATTTCTTCTTTCAACTACCCCATTCTGCTGTGGAGTTCTAACAACTGATGTCTGATGTGTGATTCCAACATCTTCAAACTAAGCTCTTAACTCCTAATTAGTAAATT
Source organism: Chrysanthemum seticuspe (assembly GCA_019973895.1). Classification (NCBI taxonomy): domain Eukaryota; kingdom Viridiplantae; phylum Streptophyta; class Magnoliopsida; order Asterales; family Asteraceae; genus Chrysanthemum; species Chrysanthemum seticuspe. The sequence continues at coordinate 212,779,315 of BPTQ01000009.1, read as the reverse complement.
CTGTGTCGTTGTCTGTTCTTACTACCCTTACTGGAGTTTGAAGAAGGACTTGAATACGCTTCAGAAAGGTGATGATGATGCCTGGTGCTTCGTCTTTTGAGCTCAGAAACTTAACCCATGTATATCTTGAATAATTATCAACAATGACAAGAATATACTTTTTCCCATTAATGCTTTCCACTCTCATTAGGCAACATAAGTCCATGTGCAACATATGCAACTTTGCTTCCAAAATTGGTACGGATTTGGGTTTATATGATGCTCTTTTGCGTTTTCCTTGTTCGCATGATGGACATAGGTGATCCTTGGTATATTTGAACTTTGGAAGTCCGTTGACGATGTTGACTTTGGCAAGTTTGTTGATAGTGTCGAAATTGAGATGGGATAATCTTTTATGCCACAACCAGGACTTTGTTCCAGATGCTCGTGTCATAAGACATATTGGTGATGAAGAGGCCACTTGGTTAATGTTGATAGCACACAAGTTTGTATCACGATTCCCAGTTAAGAGATCAGTGACATCCAAGTTTCTAATGAAGCAAGCATTTTTCCTAAAAGCAACCTCTAAATCTGCATCACAGAACTGCCCGACTGAAAACAAATTGTGTCCTAACCCTTCGACATAATAGACCCGAGTGATCAAATAATTTCCAAAAGGTAGATCTCCATAACCCATGATAGCGGCTACATGATCATTTCCAAAAACGTACGGTTCCCATGAATTTCCAGATGAAATTGATCAGCAGCTTCAGATTCCCGGTCATGTGCTTGGAGCAACCCGAGTCGACGATCAAAATACATATTTCGATAACCTGCCAAATACAGAAGAAGATTTTTTTGGAAACCGTTTTGATTTTGGTTCCTTTGGGTTAGAAGAAAAATCCTGATCACACTCATAGAAGTTTTCTACTGGTATACAGGTGTAGCACTTATTCTACCATTCTGGAGTGTGAAAATTCTATCAGTTGGTTTCCAAATATCATCCCTATAGTAAAGACTATGCTTCCTGTCAGTAGTGTAAGACCTAAATCTTGCAACTAGACGTCCTATTGGTTTAGCATAAGTTCTTTTTGGAACGTTCTTCTGAATAGGCTTAACATTCTCATTCTTAGAAACACAATGATGTGCTATTTCATCCTGCTTTTAATATTTATAAAACTTGAATAACTTAGGATAAACATATACTAACGGGCATAATACCCGATCAGATGTAGTAAAGCCTTAGGTAAATCCGAGTATCGTCCCAAGATAGCTGTGACCTTGAAAAGAACTAAGTTGATTAGATAAAACATAGGTAATATATGGTAGACAAAACTTATTTATTTGATAGGTGTGTAATTATTCTACTTACGCAGATACCAGAAATTTAGGTAAAGAGAAGGATAAACGAAGCTTAATAAAGAAAAAAATATGAATTGAATCCCTATACTATGATTCAATATAGTGGTTAATTATCACCAGACTCCTTTGGTCGATTCGTCATGGCCTATGGTTCTTAGGTTCCTCACCAAGATGAGCAGGTCACCCGGGATCATTCGGCAACCTAATAGCAGTCATTAAGCACCATATCTACTAGATCTAGACGGTCAGAACCCGGCCGTTAAGAACTTAGATTCCCCATAACCTCTTAAGTACCTCTACTTGATAAGTCATCCTTTGGTCGATTCGCACACGAAGAGTGGTCGTACTATGGCCGATTCCTTCCATACTTCGCTATCTGTTAGACTGGGGTCAGTTGGTCATATCTCCCAGCCCTTTAGATACTACCAAGCTTATAACACTACTAAGGCTAGCGATCTATGAAAAGACTAGCAAATGTCTATAAAGAATTATAGAGAATAACATTAACATAAATGCAAACTTAAATTAATACCATGAATTCATAATATAAGATCTAGAAAAATATAAAAAGAATCCAAACTCGAATACAAAGGAAATCGTAAGCGAGAACTTCGTTATTCATGCTCCTAAACCATTCTTCTTCTCCTGTGTTTTGATCTCCCCAAACCCTAGAAGGTTTGGGAAAGGAGAGATACTCAAAACTGATGAAATTGTCGATTATTTATAGGCTTCAAAATAGTTACGGCGTAACCTATTTGGTAGTTACGCCGTAACTTTCTTCACTCTTTAGTGCTTATCCATTTGCTACGGCGTAACTTTGTTCGGTGTTACGCCGTAGTTACAAAATTCCAGTGTAAGTCATAGTTACGGCGTATCTTAAGCTGAGACTACGCCGTAGTTTGGTTACGGCGTAACCTTATCTAAGGATTACGCCGTAGTCATCAAGATCTTCAGTTGCGTCGTAACTGCGTTGGTTACGTCGTAATATGTCATGAAAATGTCAAATAGTAGCTTCCTTGCTTCCAATGCGTCCTGAAATGAAATATAAAGGAATAAGGAAGTTTTTACTAATAATATATTCAAAATGTGATGATAAAGGGGGGAATTAATGCTTAGAAACTCAGGACTATTTGATGTTATCAAATATCCCCCCACTTAAGCTCTACTTGCCCTCAAGTAGACCAGTTTAGACTGCAAAAGATACATTCATGAAGAATGCGTAGTTTTAAATTCCATGCTAGAATATTAATAAGAGCCGAACACCTCACGAAATGGGAACGAAAACACTCTCACTCATCCTATTCTAAGTGTCACTTTCGGGGTGATCACTCAATATTACGGACATAGCAAGTATTCTATCATAAGCTTGGCAATTACACAAAACTCCACCACTAGAGCTAAGGTCAAGAAAAAATTTAAAAAGCAATGTTGGGTCGAGTTATGAAGGCTAAAGGGGTGGTGTCATTACTAACGTGTCACGGCGAAGTGGAAAAAATCAATGATACATGACCAAATCCATGGCCAAGACATCAAGGATTGCTCGATGCATCACCTAGACACGCTTCACGACAAAAAGGGTAAGGATAGGCATGGGATAATTAATGGGTGAAAAGGAAAAAGAAAACAAATAGTTTAGCTTAAAACCTAGTTGCCATCATCCAACCAATAATTCAAGGTTCGTCTTCATTAGGTCAGTGCATGCCTCCGGAATCCTCAACATTATTCTTGAACAAATTCTTCCAAACTTTTGAGAAGATTATTCTCAATGCTAATCTACGTAGTGCCAATACATTGTCGCACTAATAAATGATTGTGCTAATTTTTATTTTATTTTATTTATTTTTTTTGCATGCATATACTAAGATATGCTTGAGATACAATATACTTTTTCCCCACTAGATCTGAGCATAAGGTGATTACTTGGGGTCTTCAGGGATCATTGAGCGAGATATATGCTTCTTTATTTGAACCTCAAACTCGGGTGAAAAATGGCTTTTAGGTAAAAAGGTAAAACTACATGGTAGGCTAAGGTGTAAAGTTGTAACGAAAATAAGGGTAATGAAATGAAAGGATAGGCTCAAAAGAGTGTAACTAGGGGTATCTTGCACTAAAGATGAGTGCAACAAATAGGGTTAACACGGGGGTCGAAAAGCCAATGCGACTAATCGATAAACACACACAAGTGAACACATATAGGCTATTTTGGGTGAAAAGCTAAAACATTTACTTTTTTCAAATTGCCTTTTCCAAATGCACCAAGCTAACTTGATACACTACTCGTCTATGGTCTTGAAGTGATGTAAAAGCCAAGTTCTAAAGTTTACAATACTACCGGCACACTCAGTTTATGGTAAATTTGGGTAAAATGGGGGAAACGAAAAGGCTAAATCTCACCAATGGTAATAAGGGTAATTGTGTGCTCGACTTTTATGCGATTCTAGTTTGGTTAAAAATGTGACAAAAATTCTTCAAATAAGCTTAAATTTTTTTAAACCAACTAGAAAATTAGGGCAAGTAAGCTAAGTAATCAAACACTTCATTTCTATTCCTATCCCCCCACTTGAAGTGTACAAAGTCCCATTTGTACGAAAAAGGAAAAATAAAATAGAAATGAAAAATAATCAAGAAAGAAAGAAACTCCCTTCTCGAATGGTTGCTCAAGATGTCATACTAAAGGTTGAAGGTGGGTCATGGGTTCGGTAATGTTTGTTAAATCAGGGGTTGGCCTTAACTAGTTGTGTTGCTTCCAAAATTCCCTACTCCAACAGTAGTTACAGCGTAACTATATCATAAGGTTACGCCGTAACTGTGTCACAAAACAAAAACCTGCACAGCATACTAGGAAAATTTTGTACCCGACGGGTACAATTAATGATAGAAAAGGCAAACATCCTAATGGTTAAGTTATTACAGACTTGAGTTTCAAATAGTTTTTAAAATTGTTTCAAATTGTTTCATCAAATGGGGAAATCACTCGTCCCCGGGTAGATCATGATCCATAGAGTGGAATTGAGAAGGATCCAAAGGAGTGCTTGCGGTACTTCCAGGAGTGGCACCGGGATTCATGAAGGCCACTCCTCTTTAGACTCCGATATTGGGAATGTTGGGCTGGTACACGTACTCAGGACCTTCCCACCTAGGGTGGCTCAAATGCATGTGCTGAAGCATCTGGCTAGTCCGATCTGCACTCCAATGAAAGAAATCCTGCTGGAGCTGCTGCACCTGATCCAATGTACCTAAAAAACCCTCAAATTGATTACTAAGACCAAAAAGACCCACTCCAAGGCTTTCAATTTCCTCGTTGAAGTGGGAAGACATTTCATTGAGCCTCTCATCAATAATTTGCACTCTATCCCCAACATTCACATGTGCCCTTCTTCGTCCTATGGGCACCTGCTCCTCGGCTTCTCCACCGGCTTCACCACCTGCACCACCAGCTGCATCACCAGCTGCACCACTAGCTTCCCCTTCTTCCCGTCTAGGGGCCATCCCAGCTAGGTGAATCGCACCATAAACATCCTGGATGCAAATTCCTAACTCCACTAGTTTAGGCAGGCCAATCAAAAGAGTATCCCTACCTATGGTTACTTGGGCCAAAGCTTCATCAGTCATAAGATTAAAACTCCTAGAAAATCTCCCGATCAAATGTGCCCCCTGCAAAGGACTCCTACCAGAAAACCCCTTAGCACCTACAGCCATAAATCTAGCTAAATAATAAGGAACATCAATATTGTTCCCATCTTCCATTCCCTGCATCAGGTAAAGGTCTTCCATAGTCATCTTCTCTTTTGATGAGTACCTTGCCCGAATTAAGCAAGCAAGAAGGCGGTGCACAAGTCGACGAATGGGGCTCCTCACCATGGTATATGATGGAGGGCTACTCGGATTATACCGCCCTGTGACAGCAATCTGGTCATAATAAGCGGCAAGGTCTTGACTCTTATCCAACATGTGTTATAGAACCGCTTAAAAGCCTTAGTCTCCATTTCCGCCTCAGTGTACAAACCCATACGAATAGTAAACTCCCTAAGAGTCAATCTCCTCCAGATGCCTCCAAGCTGGAAAAACATAGAATCCTCTTCATCATCATCAACGTCAGTTTTAAACTCCACACTAGCAAGAAATTCACGAACGTATTCCGGAATGACTGGTTCCGTGATCCTAAACAACCTCAACCAAGCAGTACATGTGAAATCCCCGTCAGTAGATGTGAACTTGATTTTGCAAAACTTCCTCAATCTCCTACTAGCTCTTTCACTTCCCAAAGTACCGAATGTCTCAAAGTTAAGAGCCTCGAGTTGACTGATATCTTTTGCCGTTAATTTCACATATTCCTCCACGCACAGTTGCCTAATACCAACATTGGGGTGTGCTAGAAACCTAGGCCAGTCTGCGGGATTGTTTGCACCTGAAAATAAGATAAGAAACAGTAAGTGAAGATCTTACTGAAGTCACGTTACGGCGTAACTAACCAAAAGGATTACGCCATAATAAGAAAATTTTACAGGTTAAGGCGTAGCTATGACAGACTGCTACGCCGTAATTGCATATATAAAGGTTATGGCATAACTAAATCTCAAGTTACGTCGTAACTTCCCCAGAAACTCAGCACCTAAGATAAATCAATTACGCAATAGATTACGCCGGAACCACCAATTTTTATCAAGGGTGAAAAAGTCTAGATAATTTTTTTAACCTACTAGTGCTAAGGGATCGTGCCTAACCCACCAAGTTAGCGCTTGACCTAAAACCTTATTTTAATAACCCAAAAATATCCAAATCAACCCGTAGAACTAGGACACGAAACAAAATAACATGGGGAAATATCAAAACAATCAATTAATCATTCCGACATCATTAATTCGAATGGGCAAGAACCCTAAAATATTAAAATTAAACCCTAATTGAAATAATATAAAGAACTAAATCAAAAAGAGTGAAAATAGGTCTTACCAGCCATGAAGATGGATTAGATGAAGTGATATCGATGAAAAATTTTATTCAGGAAGGTTTTTATACCGCTATAATAGTTACGGCGTAATTAGCTAAGTTAGTTACGCCGTAATTAATTTATTTTAGAAATTAGATAAGGTGTGAAATGGTTACGTCGTAACTCTATTAGTGGTTACGCCGTAATTAATAAGTCAAAAAGACAATTTTTGATAAATTGCAGTAAGGTTACGTTGTAACTAGATGAAATAGTTACGCCCTAACTAATAGCGTCCGAATACTTATAATATTGCAATAGGAGAGATTAAAAACTTACCTTATGGGAATGCTCAAATCTATTAATGAGGTGAAAATAAAATACCTTAGATCTTTACATTAACTGCTCCCCGGCAGCGGCGCCAAAAAGCTGATGTGCTATTTCATCCTGCTTTTAATATTTATAAAACATGAATAACTTAGGATAAACACATACTAACGGGCAGAGTACCCGATCTGATGTAGTAAAGCCTTAGGTAAGTCCGAGTATCGTCCCAAGAGAGCTGTGACCTTGAAAATAACTAAGTTGATTAGATAAAACATAGGTAATATATGGTAGACAAAACTGATGTATTTGAAAGGTGTGTAATTATTCTACTTACACAGACACCAGAAATTTAGGTAAAGAGAAGGATAAACGAACCTTAATAAAGAAAACAAATATGAATTGAATCCCTATACTATGATTCAATATAGTGGTTAATTATCACCAGAATCCTTTGGTCGATTCATCATGGCCTATGGTTCTTAGGTTCCTCACCAAGATGAGCAGGTCACCCGGGATCATTCGGCAACCTAATAGCAGTCATTAAGCACCATATCTACTAGATCTAGACGGTGGGAACCCGGCCGTTAGGAACTTAGATTCCCCCTAACCTCTTAAGTACCTCTACTTGATAAGTGATCATTTGGTCGATTCGCACACGATGAGTGGTCGTACTATGGCCGATTCCTTCCATACTTTGCTATCTATTAGACTGGGGTCAGTTGGTCATATCTACCACCCCTTTAGATACTACCAAGCTTATAACACTACTAAGGCTAGCGATCTATGAAAAGAATATAAAATGTCTGTAAGGTCACTAGTTTTACTGCACAAGCATCAAGAGTAGAGATAGAGAAGAGAAGAGATCGGTTGAACAACTCACAAACACACTATGCGTAGAAAACAATAGAAAGGTTAGGCGTAGCACATGTGAAAGAGAAATGAATTGAACAACCAACCCTCAAGTGAGGGTTATAGAAGAGTATTTATAGGAAGGGGAGCTAGGGCAACACTCCTACTCCCTTCCTTTCTTTAATGGACATGGGCCTAAGCTCATGGGCCTTCTACATAAGCTTAAGCTAATAACAAACATAAAGGCCATAATTAAGCTAACTATTACATGTGAATTACTAACACTTGATTTAGGTTTAGGAGTGATTCCAACAATCTCCCCCTAAGTGTTGGTGATGAATGAATATGAATGGTGAAGGCGTTGATGTAATAGTAGCTTTGACGTCTTCTGACATTTTTCTTTCTTGTGAGAAGAATTGCCTTGATTCGAGCAATCTCCCTAGTGTAGAGAAATTGACTTCTTTGAACAGTTCTGCTTTGACGTCATAATTATCTTTGTTCTTTGTTCATTGTTCTTTGTGATGGTAGTGATAGTATGTTGTTGTTGTCAGCATCAAGTCTGCCTCAGGTCTGCTTCGCTGCTCCAGTGTCTCCACGTCATTCTTCAACATGCTCACACGCTCTTTGACGTTGGATTTCAGTACTGATGAAGTTCTTTAAGTCTTTAACTTTGTAGATTCTTTGGTTTGACGAAGAATCATTCTGATTTTTGTGTTGCTTTTAGATAGAACTTCCATTAGTGATGATGTTGGCATGAGCATGTGAAGAATCTGCACGATCATTTCGCTCCAGAGCTTCCATAAGAAGAAAACATGAAAACGGTTAGAAATAAGCGGATTCCGACACCTACAAGTTTGAACTTCGAGAGTGTTAACAGCATAGTGTGAAAACACAACTCTAATTCTCACCAAGGCCGTTCCTGAACTGGAGTCCCACAAGTGAGATAACATGATGTATCGAAGTACATCTACAGTTCAGATGAGTCGTTGAGGTACACCGAAGCATCACCTCACGACTGTAGACCGTTTGAGACACACTAAGCATAATCCACGAGGAGTTACCGAAGTGACCTGCTGTCAGGGATGTTTGATGTTGACCCTGGCAGGAGTTTCTATTCAATCACTGAGGATCACTATTGTGAACCTCTCATAAATGTTCTCGACAGATTGCTAAGATCTGTGAAGGACTCGATAACGTACCACTGATGTTCTTATTGTTGAACATCAAGTGATGAAATGTCAAGTGTACCTAAGAGATCTTTTGATGAATCTCGTGGCTCTAGACTCAATAGTGTGTTTTGGTTTTTCCTGAGCGGAGACTAGGGAAAGGGTCTCCTTCTTCAATACCAGCGATCTCTAAGAGAAAGCCAATAGTTTACGTAGGGTTCCCTGTGAGAATGAAACAAGCTTCTTTTGAGAGAAACTTGAGTGGCTAAGAAGGTTTAGTGCGTGCGTCACTGGGTCCATGACGACTTTTAATCTTCAATACCGGCGTCACTAAGTGACAACCAGTAGCATATGAATTGAACCCGGTGTCTGTCCTAAGTTGAATAATTTGGAGGGCTATTTCTTTTCACCCTTTTCTTTGCATTTCTTTTTAATTCTTCAACTCCTTCTTTCTCCGATTCTCGATTTCTCCTTTTTTATAATCGTACCTAAGGACTTATAAGTACTAACTATTTGTGATGTCCTTGGGTAGATCCCTCCGGCTCTGGCGGATCATAGGACGGATATTCCTAACCTTAGTCACCTTATAACTCCATGAGTAACCTATGTTGCCATAAAACCAATTTTCAAGAAAATCTCTCACAACGGTTATCATTGTAAAACATTTTGTACCGTTGTAAGAGTTTTGATCTTTTGCAGAAATACTCCCCCTCCACATGTGCTTAAGAGTTTTTATGGAAATCTGCACAGTGAGGAAAGAGCGCGCACTTTATGAATTGATCAACTCAAGATAGACAATCCCACGCGAGACACGGTTACGTTGCATAGTTAAAGAGTTACATTGTCAGATTTTAGGTGACAACTAGCTCGAATAACTACCTTCAAGGTGTAGACAAACCTCGAAAGGTTGTCAAACCCGTCAGAGTTCATGTCTACCAAGAGTTTCTCGAATGGTACATTCTATTCGGACAAGTCCTTTGCGAGACACGTTTACTTCACTAGCGAACTAGCTTGAAATTATTACCCATCCCGGACAAGTCTTTTCGAGTTACTAACAGTTAAGTATCGTCAATTCGTTGGTTAAGTCTATAGCACAAAGATTCATTTGCATTTACACAACATATTTCTTATCACATAATTTTCTCCCCCTCAAAAATGGCATATAAAATGTTATTTTTGAAAAGTTGAGAATAAATATGACCATTTCAAGTGTTGCGGGAAGAGTAAGACAAAGAACATTTTGGTGAACAAAGTTTTAACTCAAATACTCCCCCTCAACAGGTGATATAAATGGTTGAGGTATTGAAAAACATACGAGGAAGTACTTGTTCTTTTGAGTAAAACCTTTGAAAAATGAAAGGTTTGATAAGGTTTACTCAAAAGTAAGAAGCTTTCGCTCCTTTTATAAGGATTGTGGCACTGAAGCGTACCACAGGGTCCTTTCTTGACAAAACGGGTTATACACTGTTATGCGTGCACAAGCCATAGACATATATAATCACACATCCAAAGTTATAATGAAATAGAAACAGTTCAAGGGGTACCAGGAAGTCCATCAATGTTTCCAGGAATGCGAACTGGGCGTTGATAGCCGGCGAGAGCAATCCTGGGACGACCACCTACAAAGCTCTCCAGAGTTCTGAACTGGTCCCGTCGATACAACCTTTCATCAATCTTTCTGATGATCCTCCTCACATCCCGTCTTTCCTTGGAATTCCATCGCTTTTGTGACCCAATACATTCATGAATATCCTTCAACCTATAAGCCAATCCGTCCCTAACCTTCTTCAATGTGTGATCCCCAAACTTGTGAAGATCTCTACATGCCATCAAGCAGTTGCGATGTGTTTCACTAATGTAAACCACTCCGAATGGTTGGCTGATGAGTGTGTGTTGTGAAAGCTGGTTAATGTCGGGAAGATCTAGCTGAGGTGGAGTGAAGTTGACACGGGTCTGATATGATTCAACTGCAAGCTGGAGATCTTCTACACGTTCTTTGATGACTATTCTTCTGATGAAGATAAGCAAGGACTTGATGAATTCAGGTTGTACTTCAGTTGAAAATTGTCTCATGCGACCCTGTACTTTGGCAAGGTACATGTCTCCAATGTCGTTGATAGACAAATTCTCAAAGTCCGCTTCAGAGAATGCATAATCCCTTTCGTCTTGCCTTTTGACCACAATATTCTTGAGGAAAGTGTAGTCCCATTTAGACGAAAGATCAACAGGTTTAATAGCCACGATTGCTTTAGTACTGAACACTTCATGTTGAGACTTCTGAACCTGGCAGCTTCTGTAGTAGATTCGTCGGCGTTCCGGCCAATGGTGAATTCCATACAATGCATCACGGTCATATACTGCCACATTTTTGGAGAACATGTGGTTAGCCCTTTCCTCGATGGCTATGCAGTTATAATATATGGCTGCCAGTAATGGAAGTGTCAGAGATGTAGCGTATTTCCTTGAACCATCGCCACCGTGTAAAAGAAATTCCATGTCTTTGTTGAAGAAATATCAGAATGGAATCCTAGGCTGATCTGGTTGGCCAATTGTTGGTAGAGGTTTTGACCAGTCTGTGTAATATAGAGGGTTGTCCCGTTTGGTGAAGTCGATGTTTTCTTCTGGTTTGAGCCAATCCATGTTGTTAGACATGGCTCGTGCTATATTATCGAGGTGATACTCAAATTCAATAGCACTTTCCGAGCTGTCTTTGAGAAGTTGAAATGCTTCATTCTTGGTTCGCTTCAACTCGGATTTCGTCATCTTCTTCACACGGAATTTTTCTTGCAGTAATTTCGCATGCTCCAATGTACTACATTTTGTAACCTCTTGGCCTTCAGCTGGGTAGGGAGTGGAATCAACAAGCTTCGAGAACCATTCAAATTCAGTATCAACCTCGTCTAGCCATGATAAGACGTCTGTCATAGGCGCCTTCTTCTTCTTCTTCTTTGGCCTAGAGGAGGATTCTGGTATCTTGGCTGTGTCAGGAGAGATGGGTTGTTGTTGGGGCTCAGAGACTTCTTCATCGTCACCACCCATATACTCAAAGTGATCACCGGTTTTCTGAGTCTGGGGTGGTAACTCAGAATCTTGAGGTTTTTCTGTAGAAGAACGAGGAGGAGATCGTCTTGGTGGTGAGGTCCTTCGGGGTGGAGGTGGCATTGAGGAAGATTCACCGGATTTCTTTGAACGTTTAGGTGCAGAATCCTTGTCCGTATCATCGTCATCTCTTGGTCGTTTTGGTTGACTTGCTGATTCTTTGCATGAAGACTTGAGTTGATAGTCTAATAGAGTCTTAAAAAACTTAACTTCATCCGAAGTGAAGGTTCCAGCTCTTTTTGACATTTGCATCACTAATTTAGAAATCAATTCATCTTCAGAGTAATCAGATTCTTTGGCCATTATATGTTTGACCAATGTAACGATGTTTGGAGTAAGAAGTTTGGAATATAACTCCCTTGTTACTTTAGGAATGGTGTCGAGAAGGAATTTGTGAGTGTCTTCTCTTGCCATCTTCTCCAATTCCTTTTGGAAATCTCCACTGATAAACTTCTGGATTTGTTCCCTTTCTGTCAACAATTCTTTTATCCCGGGTTGAAGAAAGTTGATTCTGTCAGCAAGTTGATTCAGCTTTTTGTTGGTAACATCCTTCTTCCGTACTTGCTTGGCAGCCTTAACAATCCTTGTTTTAGCCCGGGATAACCAAGAGTCTGTTGGTTTCTTCACAGATTTGGATGTTGATTTGGTTGATCCTTTTGATGGTGGTGGTGAGGAGTGAGAAGATGAGTCCGATGATGATGAGATGTGAAGAGACTCCGGGTCCTTTGGTGGTTCAGAAGTTTCCTTCTTTGAGTGTGTAGGACTATCCAGAAGAAACTTATCATAATCAACATCTTTATCTTTCTCGGACTTTTTAGTTTCTGGTTCTTCAATGTCATACTCTATAGAATCTTCCACGCGCTTTTGTTGTTGCTCCAAAGTGGTGGCACCAGTTCCCTTATCGGGTCGATTAACCGCATCAGGATCTGGTGTAGGTTGAACTCCACCACTAGACCCTCCGGGGCCACCCATTTGATCCTTAGCAAATTCCTTAGCAACGTGTTGGAGTCTAATGAATTTGAACTTCTTCCTGTAATTAGTTTCCAGTGGCTCTTCTTCTGAGCTTTCCTCTTCGTGCTCAATCACTGGAGTCTTCCCTTTGCCCGTATCTGCTGGTGGACTTGGAGGTTTCGGTACTGATGGAGTGTCATCCTTTGCAGTTTAAGAGTAGGTAATCTCTTCATCTGATTCAGTACCCTCAGATTCCTCGTCCGTTAGCTGTTTTTGCGGTTCAGACTTGGGAATAGGAATAGGAACAGCTTCCTTAGATGGAACTTTCCTTTTGCGTGGAGGATTTCTCTTGGGAAACTTCCTCTAACTCTCTGTGCTTATAGCACTTCCTGCACTTCCTTTTCTGGTTTTTCTTGTAGGCGTACCAGAAGATTTTTCATCAAGAAAGCCAACTATGTTTTCTTTCACAGCTGTCATATATCTTTTATAAGAGTAGAGCTATTTGAGTTCATATGATAGAAGGAGATCCGGCAACACAGCACCTTGTTTCTTGGTAGTTGACTCCTTAAATCTGATTATTAGAGTGAGTTCGGACAACACGTCAAGATTGTCGCGGTCATTGATTCTTTTGGGGATATCAGGGTTGTATCCAAGTGCTCTTTGGATCAAAAGTTTTGTATATCTGATATAAGGAATCTTTGAGCCAAGCTTTTTGAGGAATGTCATCATGTCATCCCAAATCAGAGCTTCAACTTCGATGTGCTTCATGTTGATCAGAGCCCAAAAGATTTGCAGTTCTACGAGCTTGGGATGCTCATAGCCGCTGCCACGACCAGAAATGGATTTTGTGATGATGATATAAAGGGTTCTCCAAGGCTGGGGAATGTTTTTAAGATCTACGTGAGAATGCTTATTAATAACCCCTGAAGCTTCGTCGTACCCAATATCAATCAAGAATTGCAGAACAGTCTCTTCAGTAGGTGCAGCAGAGAATTCAGTTGGTATGATGTCAGGAATGTGGAGAACTGCTCGTAAGTCTGCAGGAGTGATGGTGAGTTGCTTGTGATTGAGCGTCAATGTCACAACATTTTGACCTTTGACCATCTGCATTGTATTCCAGAATTGCTGTATGTAGATCTCCGGAATAGTGGCAGAGTTGGTGAGCATGTTCTGATAGGGATGATTCTTCAGAATATCCACTGCAATGAGACAACAGGATTCCGAGCAGGTGAGAGTTTCAAAGTCAACTCTGAGATTGTTCTTTCCAATCTTCATTGGATAGCCATGCGGGAAGATATCAACAATGGTGAGAACGTTTGGTGCATCCACATTCATTTGAGCTTCCATGTCGTGATCTGAAACACATTTAGCCAAAAGAACCAACATATCGAAAGACATAATGTTAGTCAACAGAAGGTTTTAATGACTAATTATTGAATGTGCTATGTCTATGATTGTTACGAGTCCAAAATCACTTGTTTGTCCAATAGTCTAATGACGTCGTGATAAGTTTCGTGAGTTAGTTAACTTTAAGTTTTAAAGTTTATGTTATCACAAAATTTTAACAACACATTACACATTTAAGTTTATTAGTGACATTATTGGATTCGTGACGTTATGATTCATTTATTTACAAGTTTGCCCGCGTAACAGTTCATAATGAAGGTTTGATCAAGGCTTAGGCGTAGAAATGGTAGCTTATGCGTAAACAGAAGTTATACGCGTAGACACAAGCTTATGCGTAGGATCCTGACTTACGCGTAAGAAATATTACGCGTAGGAACAAGGGACCTTATGCGTAGAGCTTACGCGTAAGCGCATATAAAACCTTACGCGTAAGGCTTACTCGTAAGAGTAGACCTTATGCGTAGAGGTCACTGTTTACGCATATCCTTCACAGGATACGCGTAGTCCCTTTCTAGAACCTTACGCGTAAATGCTACGCGTAAGATTTCTCTTACGCATAACCTTCTACGCGTAAGGTGATCCTTATGCGTAGATGTTCAATAACCTTGATTCTGATTATTACGTGATGTAAACCTGAAATAAAATCATCATAACATCAATATTGACACATTCATTCATTCTAAAATAGATCATGGCATGAAAACTTATCAAACAATTTATGCGTAAAAAGTCTTACGCGTAAGACTAAACCCTAACGTTCATGAATTACGCATATGAAATTTAGCCATAGGATTTGCACCAAAGTTTTTCTGGTAAGTCTAGGAAGCCTATAGAGTTGTTTTATCCAAGTTTTAACATCAAACAAGTCATGAATCAAAAATATCCAAACCGTATGAACATAAACACTAAATTTCAATTTATGAATCATTAGTGTTTCTGGGTGAAATATGGGCCTAGATATGATCAGTTCAACTTGACAACAACCTATTATAACAATCTTTATTACCAAAAAACGTTCACATATTAAAACACCCAAACCCACGCATAAACCCTAATTTCCAAAATCCATCAATTAGTGTATCTGGGTGCATTTTGAGGATAAAAATGATATCATTGATGTAATAGAAACGTTTTGACACTATCTTTTTAACCACAAACACACAATCTTAATCATGTGTTCGTACGCATATGCGTAGAACACAAAATCAAGCATATACACCATTTTGACCGTTGGATTGATGAAAAAATCAAAACCATTGTTTGAAAACATGTAAGAAACATTAAAACACTTACGAAATTATGATCCAAAACACGGATTTGTTGAACGATTCTTAGGCGTAGGATGAGTTAGTTGTGTGTAATAAATATGAAGTGAAGGTTAGGTGGAGAGTATATTAGAAAAATACTTTAAGCGTTTGACAGTTTTACTCCCTCCACCTTTTCTATTTTCATTCAAAGCCTTTTAACTTCTATTTTGGTTACCAAATGAAAAATACTTGGAAATAACTTTGACGACACTCCCCCTCGACTTAACAAATAATGAAAGGTTATAAATTTTAGTCCGAGGAGTGTTAGTAAACTAGAAATTATTGGACTCGATCTGAAGCACATTATCAGTACTCTCAACAGTTACAACATTATCAATAGTATCAGCATAGATATAATCAGATGCATATGACAAAGAATTCAATAACACAACATTATGGATATCAGCACAGATAACATCATTCAAGAGTCGATCAACATCTTTTCTCAACATTTTCTTTTTACGTTTAGTATTAGAAATAGATGTTTCTGTTTTCTCAAAAACGACCTTCATCACTCCAAGTTCCTTATGAAAGTCCCGTTCCCAAGACAATGCACAATTTTTCAAATTTTTAACATTAGGTAAAAGATTTTTCTGAAAAATGTCTATTTGTTCTCGCGCCAGAGGCGATTGAAAATGTTGAACTTTGATTTCAGAATGATATTCTATCTCATGTTGTAAAGTTTTGAGGTCAGCCATGAAAATGTCAAAATATCTAAGAATTTTGCGATTTTCAGGCTTTGAGTTTACTTCACTGATGGAAGGTAAAGGACCATAAATTTGTGCATAATCTGGTTGGGGATTAACATTAGAAGACTCAGACGTTTTTATGATAACCCTTGGTGTGTTAGAAGAATCCGTTGGTGTGACGAAAGTGACCGGTTTTGAATAATTAAAAGGTTTGTTGTAAACAACAGTTTCTAATTTTGATCGACTCTCGTCTTCTGCATCTAATTCCTCTTGACGATGATATTCAACAACACTCATAACAGAATTATCAATTTTATATTCTGCACTGGAAACTTCAGGATTTGGTTTGAATGCTTTGGTTGAAAGCTTAGGTTTGTAATCAGCAAGATTCGGTCCATATCCATTTGGATTGGGTTTTAAAGTAAACTTTTCAATAGCAGTTACTGACTCACCATGTTTGTAAACAACAGTTTTAAACTCTTTAAGTTTTTTTTGCAAGCCGATAATTTCTTCAAGATGATCATCTATTCGTTTTGTTGAATGCTTTTTGTATGCAGAGAACTATTTTTGACAGGTTAACAACTCAGTCTTAGCTTTTTGATTTTCCAAGGTGAGAGCGTTAATTTGCTTTTTATGTTCATGTTTCAGTTGTTCTATTTCAGACAACGAAGCATTCTTCGAAGCGGCTAGATCACGCATCTGTCTCTCTAAATATTTTTCGTTTTGATGAGATTTAGCAAAGGCGGCTTCAAAACCTTTTTCACGCTTTTCTTGAGTTTTGAAAAAGTTGAGTTGCTTTTGTAAACATTCAAAATCCTTGGTTAACAGTGCATTTTTACTTTTTAAGTCCTGATTTACTGCACGACATTCTTCCACTATGGATTGTTGGTTTTTAAGCCACAGATCAACATCTGGACGAGGCACAAGTTCGGCGTGTTCAACGTGAGTCACCACATGATCATTATTTAGATCCTCAAGTATAATCACGAAGTCAATTTGATTATCAATGGAAACCATAAGGTCATCTTGATCGTCAAATGTAACTACGGGGTCTAATTGAAAATTGTCGGAATGAAATGTGGATGACTCATTTTGAACATTTTGATCCTTGTCGGATTCAGATGTTGGCGGAGATATTAGATCAGAGATAAATATGGTTTGTTCGGGTACCTGAGATAAGCCATCAGTTTCATACACTGGGCCTGTGTCACTCATGTGTAACTCATGCATATTAGCCATCAACATAACAGCTGCATTGGCCTGCAAGTCCTCCATATCATCATCTGAGTCTGCATCTGCCATGAAACTGTGTTCTTTGTCTGTGAGAGTTCCACCAGCTTCATCCTTAAGAGCCAAAAGTAAAGCCTCCTTGTGATAAGCACTGCCCCTAGTCCTCGGCTTTGGGCATGCATTAGCCAGGTGTCCCTTCTCATTGCAATTGTAGCATCGAAGACCATTCAACCCATTCTGAGCATTTCCCTGTTCCACCACTTGAGCTCTGTTGTTATTCCTACCCATAGCATTAAACCCTTGACCACCGCCCATCTGACGACCATAATCACGATTCTGAACTTCAACTCGTCCATTGTTCACAACAGCCTGATTCCTTGTGTTTGATGAGGAACGAATGCGATTGTTGGATTTGTTTGTATAATGGCCAAAAGCATTAGCAACCATAACAAATCCTTGTTGCAATGCTTTGAACGGATCGGATTCCTCATTAGCTTGACTATAAAGTGCCTGATCATTGTTATTGTTGTATGGAACCAATTGATTATGTTGAGATTGCTGTGATTGATCGTTTGGTGTGATAGTGGCAGTTGGTTGAGTTGCTGGTTGGGGAGGATAACTGTTTTGAGCATACAAGGCATGTTGTTGATTTTCCGGATGTGAAGGTGAAGCAATTTGAGCACGGAGAATCCTTTCCCTATCAACTTCCTTTTCATGAGGCTTCAAGTAATTGTACAACAATCCGTATGTAGAATGATGCATGTTCTTCGCTTGACGGAGAAAAATGACATACTTCTCCCATTCAGGACCAAGACTACTCAGGAACTTAGTATTGAATGCAATTCTTGGCATGATGATGTTGTGTTTATCCAAATCATTGATGATGTCTGAGAATCGATGATGATAAGACTCTAGTGTCTCTCCAGGTTTAATCAAGAAGTGTTCATACGCCAAGTAAATTTTGGATTCCATATCCTCCTGATTGAGTGCAGATCCTTCCATAAGTAGATGAATGTGTTCCCACATTGCCTTTGCAGTCTTTTGAGCATCAACACTTCGAAGAATTGGGTTTGGTAATCCTAAAAGGATATATTGCATTGCAAGCTCATCAGCTTCATAGTGTAGAAGTTCTTCTGGATTCAGATCTACAACAGTAGCAATGTTTGATTGTTCATCTCTCGGTGGATTAGCATTTGGATCTCCGGGTACAATGACAGTAGGCATCTGAAATGGACCTTCCAAGATAACCTTCTTTAAGAACTTTCCATGTGGCTTCTTCAGATCACAAAACCTAAAGAACCTAATTACCCATTGATCGTAGTTTCCTGGAGTGAGCATTGGAGGTCTATCAAGTGATCCAGCCTCATGAATTGATTGTTGGCTGCTTAAAGCTTCACACATCTTTGCAAACCAAGTGGGTTCCTTCATAGTGTTCCTTGATGGATGTTGATTGAATTCATTTGTGTAAGGTTGAACTTGAAGACTTGGTGGTGGTTGAACCATTTGTGGTGGTGGAATTGCTCCAAGTTGTGGAGTATGTTGTTGATTAAATTGTTGTTGATAAATTGCTTGTTGTTGATTCCATTGTTGATGTTGTGGACTTAGTTGTTGTTGTCGTTGAGTATAAGTGTAAGGGAAATAGTTAAAGTATGGTGGTTGTGACATGTTGAAAAACTTGTGTTATAAAAATGGATCTTTGTAGTCGAATGAACCTTTGTTGATGAAGTATCCTTAGGCGTAGAAATCACAATAAACCAAGTAGCACTTATGCGTAAAAACACCAAAGTTACGCGTAACAGCAAGAGTTACGCGTAGGTTTAGCTTACGCGTAAGCAGGGAAAAAGCACTAAAGTTATGCGTAAACAGTAAGTTAGGCGTAGAAAACTTAGGCATAGGATTACCTTATGCGTAAGACTAGGCTTATGCGTAAGATGAATCTTGTGCGTAGGATGTTCTACGCGTAAGCTTATGCTAATCCGTAAGATTAGGGTTTTTAGCCCAAGTGATCTTTTACACTATCACAGTGCAAAAGATATCCTAAGTCGACGTATTTTCAAGCTTATCCAAGCAAGAAAACACGGAGTAAACTACAAAACTGAAAATCAAACCAAAGATAAAGTTACGCTTAAGTTTAGGGTTTTGATACGCGTAGCTTTACTCGTAAAAATGATTTTGCCCACAGATGTTTCTAAACCAGGTTTTGTGTGATGAAATAGCTTCAATATCACCAAAAGAACACAAGAGTGTGAAATTTCATGATCCAAAGCATAAAAAATGGTTAAGCGTAGGATGAAACCCACGAACAAAAACAAGCTCAAAAACGAATATCCACGCGTAAAGTTTGAAACTTTTTGCCAAAAACATTTATTTTAACACCTTAAAACATTGAAAGGACAAGAATCTTGGATTAAAAAGTGTAAAAAACGTGTTTTTAAGCGAACCAAAGTATCTCATACGTTTTACGCATAGGACCGAAACCCACTTCAAAAACAATACGATTCACCCAACTAGTAGGCGATTGATACCACTGTAAGGTCACTAGTTTTACAACACAAGCATCAAGAGAAGAGATAGAGAAGAGAAGAGATCGGTTGAACAACTCACAAACACACTATGCGTAGAAAAAAATAGAAAGGTTAGGCGTAGCACATGTGAAAGAGAAATGAATTGAACAACCAACCCTCAAGTGAGGGTTATACAAGAGTATTTATAGGAAGGGGAGCTAGGGCAACACTCCTACTCCCTTCCTTTCCTTAATGGACATGGGCCTATGCTCATGGGCCTTCTACATAAGCTTAAGCTAATAACAAACATAAAGGCCATAATTAAGCTAACTATTACATGTGAATTACTAACACTTGATTTAGGTTTAGGAGTGATTCCAACAAATGTCTATAAAGAATTATAGAGAATAAAATTAACATAAATGCAAACTTAAATTAATACCATGAAGAATCCAAACTCAAATACAAAGGAAATCGTAAGCGAGAACTTCGTTATTCATGCTCCTAAACCATGCTTCTTCTTCTATGTTTTGATCTCCCCAAACCCTAGAAGGTTTGGGAAAGGAGAGATACTCAAAACTGATGAAATCGTCGATTATTTATAGGCTTCAAAATAGTTACAGCGTAACCTATTTGGTAGTTACACCGTAACTTTCTTCAATCTTTAGTGCTTATCCATTTGCTACGGCGTAACTTTGTTCGGTGTTACGCCGTAGTTACAAAATTCCAGTGTAAGTCATAGTTACGGCGTATCTTAAGCTGAGACTACGCCGTAGTTTGGTTACGGCGTAACCTTATCTAAGGATTACGCCGTAGTCATCAAGATCTTCAGTTGCGTCGTAACTGCGTTACATGGTTACGTCGTAATATGTCATGAAAGTGTCAAATAGTAGCTTCCTTGCTTCCAATGCGTCCTGAAATAAAATATAAAGGAATAAGGAAGTTTTTACTAATAATATATTCAAAATGTGATGATAAAGGGGGAAATTAATGCTTAGAAACTCAGGTCTATTTGATGTTATCACACAATCATCATGAACATTAGTTAAAGATTTCTTGCAAGTTAAACAAAGAGATTCAACAGATTCATTAAACATAGCAAGTTTTATAGGTTCATTACATTCAGATGAAATGTCTTTCTTATTATAAAGCGGTAAATTCCTAGGGTGGTCTTCTACTTTCTTCTCTTTATTCAAGCTACTACTCTTAGAGGCAGGCGAGACTCTATTGTTCTTTGTATTGATCTTAGGATTTAGTATGCTGCACCTAGAGGTGCTTTCTAGTCCTGTAGAAGGTAAGGCACACGCATTAGGATTCACATTTTTATCAAGAGAAGTGGTTTCAGCTTTCCTAGTCTCTTTAGAGTGCTTGATTAAACTTATGTCATTTGTTCCATATGGTTTAGATGTGGAGGCAGACGCATTAGTGGTACTCATCTTAAAAAGGCCAGGTGCTAAAACTTTTGTTTTCTCGATAACTGCTTTTTCATTTTTAACAATTTTTTCTTTTTGCATAGGCAAGGTAGGTGGAGTGACTGGTTTTCACAAATCATTTTTCTCAATGACTTTTGGAGGAGGCTGAGAAATGGACATTTTTTGTTTGAAAACCGGTTTTGGAACATTTGCCTTCTCTTCAGTCAATGGTTATACAGTCTTAGTATCCACAGCCTTTCCTTTTTGACATTCCAGCTGAGCCCTCAAAAGATCATTTTGCTCTTTCATGTCCTTGTAGGCATGCTCATACGACAATTTGTCATACTTGCATTCCTCAGTTTTTCGATCAAGTTGTTTAAAATATGATACATTTTCTTTTTCAATTTTTCAAGAGCTTTTTCATATTTTGAAACAATTGCGGAGGTCTCAGACTGGAGTCTTTCATGGTCTTCAACAGAATATATTTGTAAAACAATGGACATGATATCCGTAGTTATAACATCTTCGAAGAGAGAATCATTTAAATTTTCCGAAACATTGATGTGTTCAAAACATTCATTAGCTTTCTTTACCAGGGATTTATGGTCCTTGACAAAGTCACATGTTTCTTTCAAAAATGCTTGTTCAAAGTGAATTACCCTCGCACTGACGTGGTTTAGCGGATTGGAAATTTCATTTTCAAAAACCTTTTTCATTTCATCGTGATAACTAGAAAACTAGTTATTAGTGCTGATGTTGATTTTTGATTTAATAAGCTCTTGAAGTTGCCCCATTCTAGTTTTAATTTCATCTAAAATGCTTCTAGCATCACTTGTGTTAAAAGGATTGTTTGAAGACATTTTTTCTATGTTCTAAAATGATTTTGAGACAACTAAAGGTTTTGAAACTGGTTTTGAAACAGGTTTTGACTCATTGTTTGAAGCACTGGGTGTTATGGAAAACTTTAACTTTTCTTTTTGAGGAACAAAAGTAATGCTGATAACGCTACACGCGTCGTTCGGGGTCAAGGAAACTTCCTTTTCTTCGAGCAAGTTTTATAACACCCTAGGCAGTGAACCTAATCGTTGTAGTGTAGTAATTAGGGTAAGCCACGGGTATTGATATCGTTCTCTAGGGGAATAGGAATGCTAGTAAGAAGTTACTACGCTAAGGTTAAGGTTGAGGAAGATTATTTTTTGTATTTTTATATTTTATGAAATGGAAAGGTACGAATCACGGGTATTGGATTTGGGGGGTTGGTATTTCTACCGATTACTCTACTATTATCTAATTATCTAAACTAAGGTTGTGGGAGTCTATGTCTAATTAATGTGTGCTCGTATGATAGTTTAAAGATGTGCTTACTTAGGTTATACTACTCCTTAATTATCTCCTATTGATGGTTGAGTTGTCACGTCCTTATTCTTAGTTGCGTTGTGTGTCTAAAGTTGTAGGGTATGCGTTTCTCCCTAACTCTTTGAACTTACCAAAGGGTCTCGTCTACAAAACCCACTAGGGATGATAAACTCTTACTCTAAGGCACTCTTTGGATAATTTAGCCTACAACTACTCAGGTAATCATATTCTAAGGTTCACAAAGATGAATCAAGCATTAAGTACACAACGAATGACCTATCGAATTACTAGATCATTAATCAACTAAGATAAGAAACAACCAATCAATATTCAATAATTAAGTTTCATACTTCCTAAGCAAACAGACAAATAAATTAGCCGGACATGGAGAACATGCAAGCATACACACAAATAATCAAAGACATAATTGAATTAATGAAGTAAATACTTATCTTGATGTAAGATAGGGTTTAAAACCCTAAAATACTGTACAAGACACCTTAGGTTCGGTTTTAGGTTTTTACTCCAAAAGACTCTCTCTAAAACTGAAAAATTCGGATTCTATATATAAGATTACATATGCGACGGCGTCACCTTATGTTTCGTGACGCCGTCGTGTCGCCGTCATTAGGGTTTCGTCTTGGCCACGTTAACCTTGCGACGGCGTCACCTTATGTCTGTGACGCCATCCTCTTCAGCTTCTGACGTCGTCTGGGTCGCATCTAGGCCGTCTGAGTAGCAACGGCCTACTCTTTTAAAGCCCGACGTCGTCACTTGAAAATAGGGTTTTTGGCTTCCTTATCGTCACAAAAATTCCTCCGACGGCGTCGCAATTAACACCTGACGCCGTCGCCTTCTGTTTTCAGCAGCTTTGAGTGTCTCGATTCTGACTTTGGCCATTTTCTTCGTACCTTTTAAAACCTTATCAAATATCCCTACACTTGTTATTTGCTTGTCCTCAAGCAAATGTGCTTTTAGCCAATTAATTTATAAGTTAGGGGTCATGAAGCATTAATTCAAAATGGTCCACAACACATATAAGCCTCGCAAAAGTCATAACAAGCACGGAAATTACATACTAGCACCTCACATGGGGTGTTTGGGTACTCACATCTCTCTCGGGTGTATATGAAATATAATAAATCAGAAATGGAAGATAAACACTCATTAACCGGTCCTAGTACATAGATTACCATAGGCTTGAGAATAGATCAAACCTCCATCGCTTTGGCGTAAGCACCTAGGAAAGACTATCAAAGAGGTCTTTTAAAGGGTTGGAATGTCAGGCTTACGGTAGGGAAACAAGGGTTTGGTGGGATAGGCTATTTAGTGGTGGCAAGTCAAAAATCTCTATGTTAAATGAATACGAAGAATGGCGTTGCTAAGCCAAGACTCGACACTCTAAAACTCTAGGTAACGGAAATAAACAAACATAAATTTAAATGATAGATGTAGGATGGTAGCCCGTTTTTTTTTTTTTTTTTTTTTTTTTTTTTTTTTTTTCATACGCTTTTACTCTACCATCCTCTATGGTAACATCAAAATGATAGGGATTTATAGGCACATCCCTACACTTGAGTTTTTATTACTCTAACACTAATTTGACCTGAATTGAAAAGATCAAAACACTTGGGGTACATTATTACGCAAACAAAGGGAATTTGAATTTAACGTTCCCTTCCCGTCATTTCATAAACTTTAACTTTTCCCATGAATCCCAATCGTCCCAAAACTGTATACAAAGGATATGACTCGACTTAGCAACTTATGCAAGCAACTAGATAATTGAACTAAGGGTTTAGGGTGATAACAAACATTTGCACTAAAAGTGAGTGCATAAGGGGTAGGCTAAGGCGATTTGGGTGTATATTTGGGGGTGGGGTGTAAACAATGCTCTTCATTGATATTCCGGAAAAACCGAAACATCACGAGAACCGCGAAAAGGATAGGCTCTGAGGGGTTAACTAGGGGTATCGTGTACTAAAGATGAGTACAACGCAAAGGGTGTGGGGGAATTACTCAACCAATGTGGAAGAAGTATTTATATTACGGGTATCAAACAAGGGTTATCCTAATGTCTCTTATCATTTAGTTATTCCTAACTACACAAGTGTAGCCTCACTTGCGATCTCGGAATGCATCACAAAACAAGTTCTAGAATCTAATATACTACCGGTTCACACTCTAAGCATTGAAGATGAATACTTTAATTCCTACTAATCTAAGGGCGATCCTCACATTTTGGGTGGAATTTGGGTGGTAAAGGGTTTTGTGCTAGTCATATAACTTCCTATCCATGAGACGCTTTTGTTAAGACTAATGGCCCACTCCTATATGTCATGAAAAATTTTAAATTTGCTGCCAAAATTACCCTAACCGACATTTTCTCATGGTTTATTACGCAAATGCAATTGGACAAAGCAAATAATCAAGGATAAGCATAGTTTCAAAGTTCCCGTTTTATTTTCCCTCCCTACACTTAAACTGAACATTGTCCCCAAAGTTCCCCGAAAGTATCAAAGTGATGATAATGGAAGGTAATTAAAAACGAAAGAAACTAATACTCCCCTGATTAGCTCGATAGGATCCGTGTAAAGTGGTGGTTAAATCCTTTTCAAGAAGAATTATTGCGTGAAAAGCTCCTTCCAATCTTATGTAACTTCTTCTTGACAAACTAAACCTGCACACTTGAAGAAAACAAACGAAACCTTCGCGTAAAATCGGCGGTAATAATATATATAAGACTCGATTTAAACTAGGATATAATGCTTGTGGAATGGATGTTTACAGAATTTCTAAGAAAATTAAGACCTGGAAAATTCCAAAATATTATAAGTAGCTAAGAAAACGAGAAAAAAGTAATCTGATGTTTTTACTCCTTCCTGACGCCGTCAGGTTATCCTGACAAAAACTGGTCTGCGATTTTCTGGAAAATTTACATCTTTAGAATCTGGAAAAATTTCTGCAAAAACATCCATTATGACTGGATACAAGCATTTGACTCGAACAAACAAACATAAATATCTTTTAGTTAATTGTTATTCTCATGTTTACGTTTCTTTTGAAAACGTGTGTAATCCTCCCTACACTTATCCCTTATGTAAAATACCTTTATATGCAATTAAGACGAGATTAAAAACAAAATAAAGCATTCTTACAAATTTAAACATGAGGATAAACAATTAATAAAAGATATATGACACTTAACAAGCAAACAATTAAGCATGGGTTACCTCCCACGAAGCGCTTTTCTTTATTTAAGAGTCTTGTAGCTAGACTCATAGTCGTGCTCCTACGTTGCTTCACCACCGCCCTCTTGACGGTCTCTATCGGGGGATTCCATGTTGTAGAAGTGTCCTATGATGCACCTTTCTAAGAGTTTGTCCTCTCCCCACTCGGTCCTATATTTCGGTCCTAAATTCAAACAATCTTTATAGAACCCGAAAATCTTAGCCATAACATAATCTACTCCCCTTTCCCTATCCTCCTCATTCCTGTAATAGACCGACAGTTTAAGTTCCTTTTCATCATTAGAGAATGATGAAAACTTCTCAATCTTAAACGGCATTTGGTAAGCTATGTCGTCGGTCTCATCCTTGAATCGCACTATTCCTAACGAGGGGTTATAGGTCATCCCGGTGCTTTCTATGAAAGGTTTTCCTAGAAGAACGTGGGACAAGCTACGGTCAATGGCCGTGCTAATATCATCCACAATTATGAAGTCCGTAGGGAACGTGAAACTACCTACATAGACGGGCAATCTCTTAACTCTACCGAGAAAATTGCACTTATCACTAGGATTATCGGGGTCTTGCCTAGTTGGGATAGGCTTCTTCATTATCCAATTGTAGTAGGTGCTAGTCATTATGTTAATTGGGGATTTGCGATCAATGTAGGCCTTTGCCACAAAAAGGTGTCCTATGCAACATGGTATGTTAAGATTCCAAGGGTTCCCAAACTTGATTCTAGGACTTTTCTTAACATACATGTGACGGAGGTCACGCACTAAGTGAGGGTGGCGGGATAGTTCTTTTTCCGTAGGAAATTTGTTGAAATAGTCAATGTCTACTTCATCTACTTCCTCGGGTGTTTCATCATCCACAAGTGTATGGTCCTCTTCGTCATCTGTTCTATCCGGTTTCACTAAGGCGATGGTATTGACGAATTGGACATGCTTAGTTAGCTTGCTTGGCCTTAATCTCTATACCTGAAGGCTCGGGAGTTGAGATAGCACTAACCTTCTTATCACTATTAGTTATGGCTTTCAAAAGGTTGTCTATTTTCCTATCCATCTCGGCTTGTTGATGGTTAAAGCGGTCCGAGAGCTTAGCCATTTGGGTTTCTTGGGATGCCACTAGGTTTTGCAACATCCCTTCGACGTTTTGTTGGTTAGGACCGTTAGGTGGGGGCCATGAGAAATCATTGGAGGTGAATTCTTTGGTTTGCCCCCAGTAGAAGTCGGGCTTGTTTTTCCATGCCTCACGGGTTTCATTGAAATTCCTAGGTCCGGGTATTGTAGGGAATCTTCCTCCCGTTCCATTAATACGCGAGGATGCGTAGTCAACGGAAGCATGTTCAGGGGATCGGGTGCTATTGCGCGTGTTATGAGGATCATAAAACGGCTCGCACGAGGAAGAAACTTTGTTCACATGGTATGAAGACTTAGGATTTTCGTAAGAACTCATGAGGAAGCTAACTTGATCTTCAAGTTCGATCATCCTACGGTCGGAAGGTTGTGAGTTGATGGAAGGCAAGGAGATCGCCTTAACGGTTTTAGGTAGCTCACGGGGGTCGTCCCAACTTTCGTTATCGTAGAGGGCAAGGTCCTCTATTATACCCCATGATTCTTTCGCGGTGAGATCACTAAGTTTTCCACCGGCCGCTTGGTCAATGGATCTCTTAGTGGGGAAGTTGACATGATCATAAAAGATTTGGACTTGGAGCCAAAGATCAATGCCGTGATGAGGGACTTTATGAAGTAAGTCCATGAATCGGGTCCATGCTTCGTAGAGAGATTCACCTTGACGTTGTTGGAACATCAAGATGTCATTCCTAAGCTTAGTGGTTCTTCCCGGTGGGAAAAATTAAGCAAGGAAGCGAGAGGTAAGATCATCCCAACTTGAGATGGAGCCGGTGGGAAGTCGCTCAAGCCAATTACTAGCTTGGTCCCGTAGAGAGAATTGGAAGAGACGCAGGCGCGTGGTCTCCCGAGTAGTAGCATCAAGGTCGATGGAATCGACAATTTTGAGGAAATCCCTCAGATGCTGATTTGGATCTTCGGAACGAAGTCCATGGAATGCACATCCGTTTTGCACCAACCGGATGGTGTCGGATCGCAGGGCCGTAGTTTGGGCTTGGTCGGGAAGCTCAATGGTGTTCCTATAGCCTAGGTGGCTTGGTCTTGAGTATTCACCAAGAGTACGGGCTCTTGGCGGGTCATTTGACGGTGGGTTGATGAGTGGTGGTTGGTTATCATCCTCCATGATGAAAAGTGATGGGTGTTACGAACAAAGGTCACGAAGAAGGGGGATAGACTAAGGGAAAGCTAAAAATGAGAAAAATTTACTTGATAGGAATCAAGCAAAGAACCTAAACGAGGTGGACTACTAACTAGCTATTCTATTCCCCAGCAACGGCGCCAAAAACCTGATAACGCTACACGCGTCGTTCGGGGTCAAGGAAACTTCCTTTTCTTCGAGCAAGTTTTATAACACCCTAGGGAGTGACCTAATCGTTGTAGTGTAGTAATTAGGGTAAGCCACGGGTATTGATATCGTTCTCTAGGGGAATAGGAATGCTAGTAAGAAGTTACTACGCTAAGGTTAAGGTTGAGGAAGATTATTTTTTGTATTTTTATATTTTATGAAATGGAAAGGTACGAATCTCGGGTATTGGATTTGGGGGGTTGGTATTTCTACCGATTACTCTACTATTATCTAATTATCTAAACTAAGGTTGTGGGAGTCTATGTCTAATTAATGTGTGCTCGTATGATAGTTTAAAGATGTGTTTACTTAGGTTATACTACTCCTTAATTATCTCCTATTGATGGTTGAGTTGTCACGTCCTTATTCTTAGTTGCGTTGTGTGTCTAAAGTTGTAGGGTATGCGTTTCTCCCTAACTCTTTGAACTTACCAAAGGGTCTCGTCTACCAAACCCACTAGGGATGATAAACTCTTACTCTAAGGCACTCTTTGGATAATTTAGCCTACAACTACTCAGGTAATCATATTCTAAGGTTCACAAAGATGAATCAAGCATTAAGTACACAACGAATGACCTATCGCATTACTAGATCATTAATCAACTAAGATAAGAAACAACCAATCAATATTCAATAATTAAGTTTCATACTTCCTAAGCAAACACACAAATAAATTAGCCGGACATGGAGAACATGCAAGCATACACACAAATAATCAAAGACATAATTGAATTAATGAAGTAAATACTTATCTTGATT
Source organism: Chrysanthemum seticuspe (assembly GCA_019973895.1). Lineage (NCBI taxonomy): Eukaryota > Viridiplantae > Streptophyta > Magnoliopsida > Asterales > Asteraceae > Chrysanthemum > Chrysanthemum seticuspe. The sequence continues at coordinate 212,750,286 of BPTQ01000009.1, read as the reverse complement.
TAAGATAGGGTTTAAAACCCTAAAATACTGTACAAGACACCTTAGGTTCGGTTTTAGGTTTTTACTCCAAAAGACTCTCTCAAAAACTGAAAAATTCGGATTCTATATATAAGATTACATATGCGACGGCGTCACCTTATGTTTCGTGACGCCGTCGTGTCGCCGTCATTAGGGTTTTGTCTTGGCCACGTTAACCTTGCGACGGCGTCACCTTATGTCTGTGACGTCGTCTAGGTCGCATCTAGGCCGTCTGAGTAGCAACGGCCTACTCTTTTAAAGCCCGACGTCGTCACTTGAAAATAGGGTTTTTGGCTTCTGTATCGTCACAAAAAATCCTCCGACGGCGTCGCAATTAACACCTGACGCCGTCGCCTTCTGTTTTCAGCTGCTTTGAGTGTCTCGATTCTGACTTTGGCCATTTTCTTCGTATATTCGCGCCTTTTCGTCCAAATAAGTGCCATTCCAGCATTTTGCCTTCAAGAGACCTAAAAAGTGAAAAGGAACGATAATAAGCAATAACGGATACAAAAGTGATTAAATAAGGGCTTAAACGACCCCTCAAAATGGTACCTTTTATTACCTTATCAAATGCCATAAAATTTGTTATATTTGTTGTAGTCGATTGGTTTTAATTCTGGATTTTTTTGTTTCATTTTTGATCTACTCTCGTCAGATAATTCTAACGTTTCATAAGAATCATGAACATTTAAGGGTTCATGCAAGGCTTTTCCATTGTTCAAAACATTCTTCTGAGCTTTCTTGAGTGCACAAGGAAGGTTGTTGCCAAGAGCCATTTTTTGAGTAGTATGATAATACATATTAGTTTGATTAATTAGCATATTGGTTGATTTGGCTGAATGACCCGTTGTAACAAGCAAATTATCCAATTTTTTGATTTTTTCATTTTTATCAAGAATTTCATCAAGAAGAGAATCTTCTCTTTTTCAAGATCAGAATAGGTTGTTTTTTGTTTAGAAAGTTGGTTTTTAAGATCAGAAATTTCCTCGTTTAAAGATTTTATTTTTAAGCTCAAATTAACGTCAAGTGTGTCATACTTGATTTGCAATTGTTTTTCCCTTGAAACGGAATTTCGATAACCAATTTCTAATTCAGACTCTTTGTTTTTGTGAAATTCAAAAGCTTTTGCATTCTTCTTGTACCTCTCAAGCTCAGCGGTCAATTTATCATTCACGGCCTTAACATCGCGATTGACCTTTTGAACTTTCTCAATTTCAATGCCATAGTTATTAATCAGTAATTCAAATAAGGTACGTGTTTCCTCATCAGTCTCAGTATTTTGTGCCACAGAGCCTCCATTAGGATCTATATCTGGAGTTTAAAAGATAATATTGCTACTACTCGGATTGTCCAGGTATGTATCATAAGTGGGTGCTGGCATCACAGAATGCTTTTCTTCATGAGTAAACACATCAAAAATGACATTGTTATAGCATGGATCAATGATTGGTACCTCAGATATTGCATTGGCGTCATAAACAGGAGGTGCGTCAGAATCAGTGTCGTACTTAGCTTCCTGAAGATTTGCCATGAATATGCAGTTCGCATTGAGTTCCTCTTGGTCTTCGAATTCATCCATGATAGCAAAAAAGTCATGTTCCCCATCACTCAACTGCATCCCTGCTTCAAACTTCTATGCCAACAGCATTGCTTTCTGAAGATACGTAGAATTCTTCTTGTTTGGCTTAGTGGGACAATTCTTGCAATGTGACCCACTCCTTGACAGTTATAACACTTAACCTGATTACCCTGATTCACATTTCCATAATTCCCAACGACTGGAGCTGCAACATTCCCATTCGGATTACCCACTGTTCTATTCCCAACATTCTGACCCAACTGATTTCCAACATTCTGACCCATCTGATTACCTTGATACGGAACCGCCTGATTACCCATGTGAAAGCCAGTAGCATATCCCTGCTGATTCCCAATAACTCCAACCATAAGTCCTTGTTGACCCATATTCACACCCGGCTGTGCAATTTGCCTGTTGCGAGTGTTTGATGAAATCCTTTGGTTGTTGTTAGTTGGTGTGGAATAGCGTCCTTTGAATACTTTAGTCAAATAAGCAAAAGCATTTGACAAAGCCTCTGTTTGTTCAGCTTCAAGGTCAGTGATTCTTGCATCCTGGTATTGTGGATACAGTTGTTGTTGATTGACTTGATGTTCTGGAGGGTAGAATTGTTGTTGAGGGATAACAGCTTGTGGTTGTGGAATGTATTGCTACAAGTTATTGTGAGTTGAAGATGATGAAGGTTGTTGTTGTGTGTTTACTGGAGTTGGTGACTATGCAATTAGTGCCAAGGGATCATGATTCTTTGTCATTCTTTCTTTCCTAACTTCATTGACTTCATCTTGGTTTTGTTTCAGAAATTCGTAGAGTTGATCAAAGTTCACCTGATGTAAGTCCTTTGTTTCGTTGACAATAGTGACATATCATCCCCATTCTTCTGGAAGATTGTTGAGAAATTTGATGTTACTCACGATAGTTCTGGGTGCCAACTTGTTTATGATAAGCTCATTCATTAAAGTGCAAAACCTTCCATAGTAGGATTGATCTGTGCCAAACCGTCAAGATTTCTCACACAAGCTGGCCACTTGTGTGAGAAAACTTGACGGTTTGGCACAGATCAAATTTTTGGCGCCGCTGCCGGGGAGCTGTGCTGATTATCTTCCGTTTAGCAGATTAGTGATTTGAATATTCACTCCTTGTTTATACCATCTATATGTATTTACATTTTCTTATAAAAATCAAAAACCCAAAAAGATTTTCATTCTTTGTTTTTACATCATGTTTTTCAAAAATACCAAAAATATTCCTCTTTACCCTCTTACCCTTTTTGATTCTTTATCCCTTTACCCTCTATCCATTTGATTCTAACTTCTTCTATTCTCATGGAATCTCTCGACTACGACGAATTCTGGGACGAAGTTGAAAAACTTCAGACTTTATCACAAATGTCAAGAATTCGTGTTGTTCGTGATGATCCATTAATTCTGCGTAGGGAAATGGAACGAGAAACCGGGGTGACAAAGGACCAGGTATTTCCCTCTGATAATGGAAGTACTAAATACGTCCAACCTACGGTTATCCAAAGATCTAAACCCTCAATTGCTCCTAAGCCGTCTAAAATTGATCCTAAACTTTCACGATTTACGGTTAAAAGCAAACATGAAGAATTGAGACCGGTAACTAGCAAGAATGACTTGCCTAAACTTCACGTTTCTCAAGAACCAGAACCGGAGACCATAACGGAAGTGGTGGAAATTGCTAGCTCTCAGAGCACACCACTTGTCCCACCTCCGGATTTTTCAAAATGTTCTTCGAAACTTGATAGTCATTCGGTTCACCATGTTGGTTTTGTTGATTCTTTGAATAAACCGATTCTTTCTCATAACTCTCAAATGAAATCGTTTATTCCTTGTGTCGGTTGTGGTGAGCCTCTTTTTGGTTCACCATGTCGTTGGTGTACGTGTGTACAATGTGGTAATGATATTCATAACGGGAGTTGTTTGTTTTGTGGTTCGAGGAATTCATTTGATTATGATCCTAATCCGAACTCATTTAACGACCCCTCAAATTTTTCCAACTACCCACCACAGCCCGACTTATCTTCGCATAATCAACATAACTGTTGTGAATTCTGTGGAGGTCCTCACCAAGGATATGAGTGTCAATCCGGAAACACATTTGTCTATGAACAGTTTTCCGGTGATGCTCAGAACTTTGGTTATGACCAATATCCATACAATTCACCAGTCCAGACTCAACAGTTTTACTGTTGTGAGTACTGTGGAGGTCCCCACTTCAGCTCTGATTGTCAAATAGGGAATCCATTTCCTTGTAACAATCATGACTATCACAGGTTTGACAATTTCCAACCTCCACAGCACCATACGGTTCAAACTCCACCTGAGCCGTTGTCTCAAGAAATCTCCCAAAATTTTGAAACCGCAATGAAAACACTTGATGATATGATTAGTAACTTTAAGAATCAAGTGAGTGGTGAAAAGACCATGGGAGAATTGCTAGCCGAAGAACAAGAGGCCCGCAAATCTAGGGAAGAATTATTAGTCCTAGAGCAAGCAGCTCTAAAGTGTTCCCAATTTCTTAAGGCAGCTCTATATGATGATGACGAGGAGAGTTTTTATCCTTTTATTATTATTTCTCAACTCCCTCAGTCAGTTGATATCCCAGCAGTTGAGATTCATTCTCATGCAACTGCTATCACACCCAAAGCTCCCACTCACTCTCTGAACATGGGGGACGAGCATCTTGACACTGTTCCTGAAAAGGAATCGGACGAATTCATAAAGTCTAGTGTTGAGAACCTTGTCCCAATCCCGAGAGAGTCACAGGGAACTTCTGATCATATGTGTGATTCTCTTTCCCCTCTTGAGTGTTCAAAAGATCATTTTGAAACTTTCTCCAATTTTAGCGAAGATTGTGCTTCCTATGGAAACATCGAGTATGTTGAGGCATCACTTCCACAATCTGATGCTGATCATCTTCTTGAGGAGTTCACCGATGAACTCACTCACATCAATCCACTTTCATCAGAAAGTAACGATGTTCTCTTTGATTTCGAAGCCGATCTGGGAGAGACTGAAAGTCTCCTTGATAATGATCGTTCACTCACTTCTTATCCTAACAGTCCAATAGAGAATGTTGATCACTTTGTTCCCGAAACATTCAAAGCTACTTTCACCAATCCTCTATTTGAATTCGACTCTGAATTCACTTTAATTTCTGAGAATCCACTCTTTGATACTCAGACCAAGGATAGTGATGAGCCCACAATGGAACAAGAGTTCACAATTTCACTTCATGTGAATGATTCTTTTCATGAAGAGTTCTCCGGTGAACTCTCTCATGACATATCTCCTCCGGAACATGATCATTTCTATTTTGATCTTGAGGATGATATTAGCTCAGAGGAAGGTGTACTCTATCATACGAGTTTGCCTATTAATGATACTACCCTCACCCTTCCTCCCGATATGTCTACATTTGAGGATGAAGAATGGATCTTGATTGTTATCAAAATCTTTCTCCCTTTCCTCAAATATCTTGTGATTTCTCTTCATCTTCACTCCTTCGGGAATGAAGACACTATCTTTGACCCCGGCATTTTCATTTACCATTTTTTTAGCCGGTTCTATGTATATCTCATCGGTGTGGAACTTTCACGTGCTTCAAATGTTTGTTCAAACATCTTGAATGAAAGTCCGATGGAGATTGTCTCTTCCACTTACTTCCCCATGAACCAATTAATTCGGGGTCGAGTCAAGCTAGCGACTCGGTAATCAAAAACAGTAGTTAAACATGGGTTTTCACCCGTGTGTACCACCCTAGTGTGGGGGAGTTGCCCCACATGTTGTGTATATATATAAGTTTCTAAAAAAAAAAAAAAAAAAAAAAAAAAAAAAAAAAAAAAAAAAATTTCAAAATAATGGCCGTAGTATTTCCCTTTTACGTGCTCAGTTTCGGCATAACCGCCGGTACTTTGAATATTGAGGGAAATATTCATTTCTAAGTGTGGGGGGGAATTCTCACGAATTTTATCATGTAATTATACCGCCCAATTCCCCCATTTTTGGCCAAATTTTTTTTTTGGAGTAAGTGTTTTGCACTTACTCAATTGGTTATCAGTCCGCCTTGTCTAATAAACAAAAGGATTGGCTAATCCAGAAGCAAACGGCTCTTGGTAAAGATATCTCAAATCCGTTGACGGCTTGCAATTTGCCCAAAATTGTATGGTATTCAGCTCACCATATCTTTAATTAGTGAAGAGTTGGCTAGCCCGCAAGTTTATGGCTTTTGGTAAAGGCAGTGGAAAAACCATAATTGGTAATCATCTCACCAAAGATAATATTGATAATTTATCTAAGAGTTGGCTAGTCCAGAAGCAAACGGCTTCTGGTAAAGACAAATCAAATCCGTTGGAAGCTGGTGGTTTGCTCAAAATCACATGGTTATCAGTGTACTATAGTTCTTACTTGAACTGAAACATTTGACTACTCCAGAAGTAATGGCTTTTCGTAAAGAGATTCAAAGCCATTAAGTTTTCTCAAAAGATTGCTAGGGACTAGCAATAGTTTAGTGTGGGGGATTGATGAGTGTGTAAATACTCATCATTTTTGGTTAAATCTGAACTGCAAAACACTTAAAAATGCTCAGATATGCATCAAAATACTGAAAATATCTCAAAATTGCATTTTATATGTTTCAGATGCAAAATGTTTAAAATCAGATGAAAAATGAGCTAAGTTTGCATAATTGGCAGTTTCAGTCCCCCAAGTTTCAAAAGTTGTCAGAAATAGTCCCTGAGCACTTAATTTCAAAAGAAAAATCACCAAAGGTCCTTTTAAAATCATAAGTTGTCAAAATTAGTCCTTTGGTGAAAAATATCAAAAGTTTTGAGAAATTACAAATTTGGTCCTTCAAGTTTAAAAATTGGCAAAAATGGTCCTTGGAAATTTGAAAATGTCAAGTTTGGTCCTTGTACTATTGAAGCCTGTCACTTTTGGTCCCTTGGAACAACTTTGATAAAATGGCAGATTTGGTCCATGTACTTTCAGAAAATTGCAAAACAAGTCCTTATTAATACTAAGCCTAAACCTTGGACCTTGGACCCTATCAAAATGCTTGTGACCCCCTGCCAAACCCATCTATGAACCATGACCCCTCTTTTTTTGGACCCCTGGTCAACACCAGTCAAATACTCCAACCCCGCCTACGTTTAAACTCCCAAAACCACTCACGGGTTACCTTCCCCCCTCATCATCACCTGCAACTCAACCCACTTTCCATCATCATCTCCCTACTCCTACCCTCAACCTCACCCCAAGCCAAAAAAACATTAAATGCCTTCCCCCTCTTTGCACTCAAACTCTCCAACTGGTTAAATACCATTTCCCGCCAAAAGTGATCAAATGGCTATAATCTTCCCAAGTCATCCAATGGCCAAGAAAGAAGGTGGGACTTGCTCAGAGAACATGTGGAAGCACTTTTGCATATAAAAAGAGATGAAAGAGAAGCAACAAAAGAGTAGATTTTAGTTTTCAATTTTCCCTTATGTCGTTTTTTTTATCAAAGTCTTAGTTTAACTTAAAATCTGTAATATTTTGTTTCTATGTGTAAAACTCAAAGTGTTTTATCATTATAATCTGTTTTTTTAGTATCAAATCAAGTCTTATTATGATTTCAAGTTTCTATGCTAACTGTTAAGAAAATCAGTTTCAAATCTTATGTCCAAGCTTCTAATAAGCTTATGTTAGAATCAAATAAGCTTATTTAAGCTTATTATAGCCTTTGGTAAGCTTGCTAGTCATTTTTAAGCAAGTTTGGTATGTGGTCAACAAAAGTCAAACTGAGCTCATTTGGAAATGGAAGTGATAATGGGGTGTTGCAGAGCTTGGAATGGGTTGAAATTGATTAAAATAGGGTAGTTTGGTTATGGTATAAGCTGCAAATTAGCTGGACCATTGTAAGTGTTCATAAGCTTTTTCATAGTTCTAATTCATAGCTGTTTTACTGTACAATTAGAGTAGTTATAATATGTTGGTGTTACTTGTTAAATTTGAATTAGTTAGCTTTAATTTTGATATTATATCATAGTTCAGTTGCAGTCTCAGTGTAGAATCAAGGATTTGATAGTTTTGCTTGCATATCAGTTAGTTAAATGGTGTTTGGATTTTAGGACATACCTGAGTTAGAGGTTTATTCTATGGTTAAAATCTTTTGCTTTAGTCCTAGTTAGTTGAAATATAGCCAATTTGGTCAGTCTTTTGTATCTGCATAAGCTCAATGTCAAATTCCACTTGAATCTGTCCTATTAGCTTAACTGTTGGCATTTTACAAAATCAAGAGCTTGTTTCATGTTTAGAAATCACTAGAGTAGCTTGCATTAGTTTCATTATACCATTTAACATTATATTCAGTTGGTAAATCAAGATCAAAGCTCATAAAAGTCAAAGCTTTCATAATTGCTCAAAAGTCAAAAATGAAAAAGTCATTTTAAGCCCAACTTGGGTGATTTTTCATGGGTTCATTTCTGGGTCAAATCAAGTAAAACTCTAGGTTTTATAAGTTCAGCTGGTCTATTTTCTTATTGTCATTTTTGCTGATTTTTAGTAATTTTGTTCAAGCTTGAAAGTGGCTTGTCAAAAGGGCTTAAAGTGCCCTGTGCACTGACTCAGTATTCACTGAGTCTGCACAGTGTCTTGCAGTCCTTGCACAGGGCTCATAAGAGCTTATCTAGGTCTAGTCTTTGGTTTATAAGTAGTCAACCATGTCTACTTTGGGTCCCCACTTTTGGTTTTTAGTTCCAGCTTATCTAAGTGCTTATTTTTAATCCACAAAGTAGACCTCAAAACTGTTTTTTAGCACATAAGCTCAAAACATCAAATCTTTGTAATTTATATTTCAGTGGTTTAGGTTGGTAGTATTTAGTTGCGTTTGAGTGTTTTTAGCATATTATAGGTTCTGTGCCAGTTTGGTGCTTATTTGGTACCATTGGCTTATTCCAAGTGCTTATTCTTAAGCACTTATCTTTGTAGCCTCATAATCCCACACACAAGCCCCTGTTTTTATATTTTTCCTAGATTCATAATATTATTTTAGGCTTATCTTGAATTTTTCATATTTTTCTAGTCCTGTTTGCTATTTTTCTTAATTTAAATCAGTTTTTAGGCCTTTTTAATTAGCATTTAATACAATTAATTCAGAAAAGTTTCAAAAAAAAATAATTTTTCATTTTTCTTAAGTTAAGATAAATATAAAAAGTCAAAAAAATATTTTTCCAGATTTTTCTTAGTTAAATTTGTATTTTTAAGCAATTTAAGTAGTTTTAAATAGTTTTTAATTCATAGAAAATACAAAAATAATCAGAAAAATACAAAAATAGTTTTGAAAATTCTCTTTTGTTATTTTAGATTTTTCCAAGTCATAATTTCATTTTTCTAGCTTTATTTCCTATTTTCTTGTATTTTAGGTTATTATTAAATAGTTAAAACTAGTTTTTAATTAATAATAATTAATTAAATAGTTATAAAAATAATTTTCTTTTTCTAAAAATTTTCTTTTATCATTAGGATTGTAAAAATGTCATTTTTATATTTTTAGGATTAATACTGCTTCAGTATCACATTTTCGTTTCTACGTTACGTAGTTTTTAAAGTTAAATTTGTAATAGAAAAATCAAAAACATCATTTTGCAAATAGTGATAGCGTTTATTTAATATATTTTATCTTTTTAACTTTCTTTAATTTGCATTTAAGCCCCTGTAGTTTATGTACTTTTTCTGTAGTTATAATAAATCAAAACTCTTTTCCGTTCAAATCCTCTCGATCACTATTCGTTTGGTGATTCATCGCACAGCTCGTTGGGACATAACGACCTGGGGAAACACTATACTCTCCTGATCTTCATTGCATTTGTGTCTGAACTGTTTTAAGTTTCTTACGGTTAGCCATTCACAAGTGGCTAGCTTGTGTGAGAAAACTTGACGGTTCGGCACAGATCAAATTTCGAGAGGATTTGAACGGAAAAGAGTTTTGATTTATTATAACTACAGAAAAAGTACATAAACTACAGGGGCTTAAATGCAAATTAAAGAAAGTTAAAAAGATAAAATATATTAAATAAACGCTATCACTATTTGCAAAATGATGTTTTGTATTTTTCTATTACAAATTTAACTTTTAAAACTACGTAACGTACAAACGAAAATGTGATATTGAAGCAGTATTAATCCTAAAAATATAAAAATGACATTTTTACAATCCTAATGATAAAAGAAAATTTTTAGAAAAAGAAAATTATTTTTATAACTATTTAATTAATTATTATTAATTAAAAACTAGTTTTAACTATTTAATAATAACCTAAAATACAAGAAAATAGGAAATAAAGCTAGAAAAATGAAATTATGACTTGGAAAAATCTAAAATAACAAAAGAGAATTTTCAAAACTATTTTTGTATTTTTCTGATTATTTTTGTATTTTATATGAGTTAAAAACTATTTAAAACTACTTAAATTGCTTAAAAATACAAATTTAACTTAGAAAAATCTGGAAAATTTTTTTTTTGACTTTTTATATTTATCTTAACTTAAGAAAAATGAAAAATTATTTTTTTTTGAAACTTTTCTGAATTAATTGTATTAAATGCTAATTAAAAAGGCCTAAAAACTGATTTAAATTAAGAAAAATAGCAAACAGGACTAGAAAAATATGACAAATTCAAGATAAGCCTAAAATAATATTATCAATCTAGGAAAAATATAAAAACAGGGGCTTGTGTGTGGGATTATGAGGCTGCAAAGATAAGTGCTTAAGAATAAGCACTTGGAATAAGCCAATGGTACCAAATAAGCACCAAACTGGCACAGAACCTATAATATGCTAAAAACACTCAAAAGCAACTAAATACTACCAACCTAAACCACTGAAATACAAATTACAAAGATTTGATGTTTTGAGCTTATGTGCTAAAAAAAACAGTTTTGAGGTCTACTTTGTGGATTAAAAATAAGCACTTAGATAAGCTGGAACTAAAAACAAAAAGTGGGGACCCAAAGTAGACCTGGTTGACTACTTATAAACCAAAGACTAGACCTAGATAAGCTCTTATGAGCCCTGTGCAAGGACTGCAAGACACTGTGCAGACTCAGTGAATACTGAGTCAGTGCACAGGGCACTTTAAGCCCTTTTGACAAGCAACTTTCAAGCTTGAACAAAATTACTAAAAATCAGCAAAAATGACAATAAGAAAATAGACCAGCTGAACTTATAAAACCTAGAGTTTTACTTGATTTGACCCAGAAATGAACCCATGAAAAATCACCCAAGTTGGGCTTAAAATGACTTTTTCATTTTTGACTTTTGAGCAGTTATGAAAGCTTTGACTTTTATGAGCTTTGATCTTGATTTACCAACTGAATATAATGTTAAATGGTATAATGAAACTAATGCAAGCTACTCTAGTGATTTCTAAACATGAAACAAGCTCTTGATTTTGTAAAATGCCAACAGTTAAGCTAATAGGACAGATTCAAGTGGAATTTAACATTGAGCTTATGCAGATACAAAAGAATTACCAAATTGGCTATATTTCAACTAACTAGGACTAAAGCAAAAGATTTTAACCATAGAATAAACCTTTAACTCAGGTATGTCCTAAAATCCAAACACCATTTAACTAACTGATATGCAAGCAAAACTATCAAATCCTTGATTCTACACTGAGACTGCAACTGAACTATGATATAATATCAAAATTAAAGCTAACTAATTCAATTTTAACAAGTAACACCAACATATTATAACTACTCTAATTGTACAGTAAAACAGCTATGAATTAGAACTATGAAAAAGCTTATGAACACTTACAATGGTCCAGCTAATTTACAGCTTATACCATAACCAAACTACCCTATTTTAATCAATTTCAACCCATTCCAAGCTCTGCAACACCCCATTATCACTTCCATTTCCAAATGAGCTCAGTTTGACTTTTGTTGACCACATACCAAACTTGCTTAAAAATGACTAGCAAGCTTACCAAAGGCTATAATAAGCTTAAATAAGCTTATTTGATTCTAACATAAGCTTATTAGAAGCTTGGACATAAGATTTGAAACTGATTTTCTTAACAGTTAGCATAGAAACTTGAAATCATAATAAGACTTGATTTGATACTAAAAAAACAGATTATAATGATAAAACACTTTGAGTTTTACACATAGAAACAAAATATTACAGATTTTAAGTTAAACTAAGACTTTGATAAAAAAAACGACATAATGGAAAATTGAAAACTAAAATCTACTCTTTTGTTGCTTCTCTTTCATCTCTTTTTATATGCAAAAGTGCTTCCACATGTTCTCTGAGCAAGTCCCACCTTCTTTCTTGGCCATTGGATGACTTGGGAAGATTATAGCCATTTGATCACTTTTGGCGGGAAATGGTATTTAACCAGTTGGAGAGTTTGAGTGCAAAGAGGGGGAAGGCATTTAATGTTTTTTGGCTTGGGGTGAGGTGGAGGGTAGGAGTAGGGAGATGATGATGGAAAGTGGTGTCACAATTCTCAAATTCCGGTCATTTCTTAAATTATATGCATCATATTAATTCATTCATGGCATTTCATTTCACATTTATCGCGTAAATTTTTATATTTAATAAACGTTATCGCGTGAGTTATTATTTTAAATATTTAATCCGTTACTTTCAAAAATGATCCCGACATATTTTTATACTTACATTTAGTTGTAAAAACTATATTTTGAGTTTAACTAGTGTTTTGAATTTATTTGGTATATAATTCGTTAAATTTATATTATTACGACGTGTTTCTTAAAAACTATACGATAATTTTTATATCACTCAAATTTCACAAGGAATGTATTTTTACAATTATTATAATATCATTATAATCTATTTTGATCTATTAAAATTTTATTTGTACTCAAAACTATCATTTACCTTACTTATACATTTTCTACATTTCTAACAAATTTTATACAAATTATACAATTAATAAAAAAAAAAAAAAAAAAAAAAAATGAATTTTGACATACATCTCCCCCCAAAAACCGGTTCTAAGGGGGAGAGTATGCATTTATGGTTGGTGACTTTTTTTCCTTGATTGTACATGCATACACTCCAAGTAATAATTTCAACACATTCATTTTATTCATCACAATATCTCATCAAGTAGTGAAGTTGCTTTCTCTCCTTCTTTTTCTTCTCACTAGAAACGGCAACACAAGGGTGATCAAGGGATCATCACAAAATTTTCAAAGCTCAAGTAATTAACAATCTAGATCACACTCTTGTTTAGGTTTTGAAATAAAAACCTAGAGTGTTTAGGCTAACCTTGGTTCTTTGCACCTCATCATAATACTTGTAAGCATGTTTCTTTCATTTTTCATGTTTCATTATCATCTCATATGTATCTCTTCATTTTTGGAGCAAGCATGCATGATTTGTGTTGTTTATACCATTTTTATTTGATTTTAGAGTTATATATATATAAAGGTCATCCTATAAATATCCCCTTGGTATTCATTGGTCTTGATGGTGATTAGGAACCCATGACACCCTAAGAAGGTGTATGGTAGGATTAGATTAGCTTTGGAGTTGATTTGAAGGGATTAGAATAGGTTTTGTCCGAGAAAAACTATTTTCAATACGTATTAAAAAGGTTCTGTCCTTGTTTCATTTTTCTGGAAAATCCGACTTTAGCCACGACTTTTTGGCCTTAATATTTAGAAAATATACTTTAAAACGAATCCGTGGCCTTTTGAACGGATAAAAACGGAGTTATAACGAAGAAGTTATGAATTTTTAAAGTTTGACGACGAAACGTATACTTTTCAGAAAATTCAGCAAGCAGTTTTTAGGTTGTTTGGGTCAAAAACGAGCCTTAAGCTTCACAAATTATTTCGACTTATCAAAAATATATTAGTTTACTTCGATACGAAGCTAAGGACATATTATACGTAGAAAACGGATTTGAAACGACAAAGATATGCCCGTTTTTATAAAGTTGCCGTAACTATTATTTTCTGAAAAACTATATTATTTTTACGTTACAAGTGTTACATTAGCTGTAACGACCATGTTTGCGGCAGTTTTTAACGAGGTTGTGAAACTTTTTGGAACGAAGTGTCTTCTAGTAAAATCAAGTTCACCGGCCATATTTTTCAAAACAAAAAGCTGTTTGTAAAGCGGAGTTATAGTAAATTAATTACGGATGTTCAAACTTGGCCGAAACTCATTTTCTGCACACAATCAACAAAAATCACTATCTTTAACCCTTAATATCTTTATGATCGAGACCTTTTGGACGAAAACTCCTGAACTGAAACTTTTCGATATCGATACAAACTTTCCAAAACCGTCGAGTTCGTTCTCTAACGATCGACGTACACCGTTTTACGGCTAGTTTTTCAAAGCCATTTTTATCACTTTCATAAAAATTCCGACGGCATTGTTTTGCGACGAAAAGTGAAAATTTCACAATAAATCATTACGAAACCATCGTAGGATGACATTTTGACGTAAATACTTGTAAAGTCATTTTTGAAGGGTCTAGACATCAAAAGAGTATTTTTCGACAATAAGTAATATTTTTTCAAAACTCGCAAATGGTATAAATAACATACGAAATGCATGCATAACATTACATTGCAACTCATTGCATATCATATCATTCGTAATAGGTCCTGGTTAACACATTACATTATACCTCGGTGTACTCACTCTTGTCATCATTCCGGTTTACCAAGTGAGTAATCACAACCTCCCCTTTTTCCGTTTTACTATATTTTGGGGCGAAATGCATGAACCTTTCTTGAGCTAAATTGTTTACTTCTTTTATTAACTAGTTTGACTAGAACTTGTGAACTCGAATCAAATCCTTGAACTTAGTTACGAATTTATGACTTGTTGGAATTTATTGAACCGTACATGTTATGACCTTGTCCCAAAGTCTCCCCTGTTCGGAGCATCACTATAAAGTCTCGCCTTATTGGTGGAGCGTCTCAATAAATCTCGCCTAGGTGGTCGAGTGACAAAGGAGTCTCCCCTGTTCGGAGCAGTACAAAGTCTCCCATGTTCGGAGCATCACTATAAAGTCTCGCCTTATTGGTGGAGCGTTCTCAATAAATCTCGCCTAGGTGGTTGAGTGACAAAGGAGTCTCCCTTGTTGGAGCAGTGCAAAGTCTCCCATGTTCGGAGCATCTCTAAATTATTATATACTTGGTACTATATTGTGAACTATTATGACCACTTACACTTGACTACTTGACGCACTATATTTTTGTGCAATGGGTTGTGTACACACAGGTTGCAAGTTTTGTATGGGCGGAATTTGGAACTGAGTGGATACACAATGCCTTTGCTTTGAGAACTATTTTTTTTTTGTTGACCGAAAGCTTTGAATATTTCTTACGAGTTTTCTTATTTCGCTAAACGTGTTCACTCACCAACTATTTTCATAGTTGACCCGTTTTTCTCTCATGCATTTCAGGTGATCGTTAGTAAGCTTTTCTATCAAGTCTTGCATAAAGAAGTTTTCACTTGTCGCTACAAATCGTATGTAATAAAACTCAATATTTTGGAATCTAAACTTTGTAATATATTTGCCGATGACGGCTAAACTAGTATTGTAATGGAGTATTATTTCTTTTTAATATTAATGTTGGTATGTTCTATTATCTTGTGCTTATGTTCCTTTCCGTTACACCTCGTGTTTCCGCCTCCGGCGAGGGTGTGACAGATTGGTACCAGAGCCAAAGGTTATAGAGAATGCCGATTTTTCAAAAATAAAAATCACAGCTATAACCGGAATAATTTTTTTTGTATATTATTTTATTAAACATTGAACACCATTCGAGTCAACTAGTCCTATCGTTGCATCGTTACTCATAAATTATACATAGCCTGATCAACTATGTCTAATTTATGAAGAACCATGCAATGATAAGAGTGGTAGTTTTAAATCATGTTTAGTCGAGTCTTTAAAGTCTGGTCACCTGAAGTTGCATTGGTCGGGTGGGTATGCATGGCATGTTTTTACGTTCACGTCTACATTACCGTACCTTGTTCATATCTTCTCTTTTCCATCTTTCGACTTGTTAGACATAGCATGTCTCTGTTCCTGTCATGTTTCGATCACTATAACACATTACCACCGTTCTGCACCTCATCTGACTTCGTTCGAATGTCGTTTACTCAACCCGATGTTTTGGTCCTCTGTAGGATCATGGCTGCAAGAAACACACGCTCAGGAGGTAACAACAACGGCAACCCAAACAACAATGACAATCCAGACAACAACGCTGCTGGAATAGCGGATCTACTCACCCAAATTATAACACATCTCGATGCTAGACGAACCAACAACGGAGAAGGTACTTCAAACGCTGGTCAAGGATGCAGCTACAAAACTTTCATGACATGCAAGCCAATGGAATTTCATGGTACTGAGGGTGCCATTGGACTGCTAACCTGGTTCGAGAATGTTGAGTCGAAGCTTAGTATCACGAAATGTGCTGAAGGAAACAAGGTTGAGTTCTCTGCTGGTCTACTACAGGGTCGAGCATTGACCTGGTGGAACAACCAACTACAGACTAGAGGAAGAGGGGCTGCAAATGCACTATCTTGGGAAGCGTTCAAGAAACTACTAACTGATGAGTACTGCAGAAAAGATGAAGTGCAGAAATTGGAAGAAGAATTTTGGAACCACTTGATGGTAGGAGTAGAGATCGACAAGTACACGATCCGGTTCCACTAGTTAACTAGGATGGTTCCTCACATGGTTTCCACTGTGGAGAAGTTGATTGACCGATATATATGGGGATTGATACCAGAAATTAGGAGGGATGTCACTTCGTCGAAACCAACCACTCTGCAAGCCGCTGTGAGTATGGCGTATCGCTTGACAAATGATGTGATCAGGTCTGGAGAACTAACAAAAGCAAACGACAATGGACGAAAGCGACAGGAGGATCACCAGGGAAACCGAGACCAGAATCAGCAAAACAAGAGGCAGCGAATAACCCAGAACTATGGGGCGACCACCCAGGAGCGCAAAGGATATGCAGGCCCACATCCTTTATGCACCCGATGTAATTATCATCACTTAGGAGACTGCCCGAGGTGCGACAAATGTGGACAGACGGGCCACTTCGCGCGAAAGTGCTCAAACAGAACTGGAAATCAAGGACAGAGAAAAGCATGTTACGAGTGTGGAAGTCTAGATCACCTTCGCAATACCTGTCCAAAGCTGAAAAGAACTCCCAATCAAGGAGGTAATCGTCCAAACCTGGCATTGGCAATAGAAGGCCCACAAGATCAGAACATTGAAATTCCTCCCGCACGTGGTCGAGCATTCTATCTGGGCACCGAGGAAGCCCGCAACGCGTAACGGGTACATTCCTTTGATCAACCATTTTATTTCTGTACGACATGATTTTGAGTGCATAACTTCCTTCAAATCTTTACCACGTTCACGACTTTGATTAATTTGAGACCTATTGATATCGACCTTAGTTGTTATATATTTTGTTGCTTTGATTTGATTTGTGTAAGCAAATCCAATATCGAGCGAATCTTTCAAAAGACTTCATTCAAGGATGTTGATTCCTATCTTTCTAACAACTTGTTTCCTAGCTTGATCTAGTGACAGTTCTTGTTTGATGAGTTGCGAAAATCAAGCTAAGAGACAAGTTTATTCAAGTCGGTTTAGTTTAATCTCATGACAGTTCTTGTTTGATGAGTTGTGGGATTAAATTAGAATCGACTACCTAAAGGTCTTTTGAGAGCTACGTTCGATATTGGGTAAGTTTACCCTATCCAATCTAATCACGGGCACGTACTTAGTTGAATGGGGAACCTGTACGCATGGACATTGATATGATCATTTAGACTGTTCGTACGATCATGAACTTTTAGAACTCTTGTCGAGGTTCGGACCATAGTATCGTTAATCGAATCACGGGGACGTGATTCCGCTGACATGGGAAGAATGTCACAATTCTCAAATTCCGGTCATTTCTTAAATTATATGCATCATATTAATTCATTCATGGCATTTCATTTCACATTTATCGCGTAAATTTTTATATTTAATAAACGTTATCGCGTGAGTTATTATTTTAAATATTTAATCCGTTACTTTCAAAAATGATCCCGACATATTTTTATACTTACATTTAGTTGTAAAAACTATATTTTGAGTTTAACTAGTGTTTTGAATTTATTTGGTATATAATTCGTTAAATTTATATTATTACGACGTGTTTCTTAAAAACTATACGATAATTTTTATATCACTCAAATTTCACAAGGAATGTATTTTTACAATTTTTATAATATCATTATAATCTATTTTGATCTATTAAAATTTTATTTGTACTCAAAACTATCATTTACCTTACTTATACATTTTCTACATTTCTAACAAATTTTATACAAATTATACAATTAATAAAAAAAAAAAAATGAATTTTGACATACATCTCCCCCCAAAAACCGGTTCTAAGGGGGAGAGTATGCATTTATGGTTGGTGACTTTTTTTCCTTGATTGTACATGCATACACTCCAAGTAATAATTTCAACACATTCATTTTATTCATCACAATATCTCATCAAGTAGTGAAGTTGCTTTCTCTCCTTCTTTTTCTTCTCACTAGAAACGGCAACACAAGGGTGATCAAGGGATCATCACAAAATTTTCAAAGCTCAAGTAATTAACAATCTAGATCACACTCTTGTTTAGGTTTTGAAATAAAAACCTAGAGTGTTTAGGCTAACCTTGGTTCTTTGCACCTCATCATAATACTTGTAAGCATGTTTCTTTCATTTTTCATGTTTCATTATCATCTCATATGTATCTCTTCATTTTTGGAGCAATCATGCATGATTTGTGTTGTTTATACCATTTTTATTTGATTTTAGAGTTATATATATATTAAGGTCATCCTATAAATATCCCCTTGGTATTCATTGGTCTTGATGGTGATTAGGAACCCATGACACCCTAAGAAGGTGTATGGTAGGATTAGATTAGCTTTGGAGTTGATTTGAAGGGATTAGAATAGGTTTTGTCCGAGAAAAACTATTTTCAATACGTATTAAAAAGGTTCTGTCCTTGTTTCATTTTTCTGGAAAATCCGACTTTAGCCACGACTTTTTGGCCTTAATATTTAGAAAATATACTTTAAAACGAATCCGTGGCCTTTTGAACGGATAAAAACGGAGTTATAACGAAGAAGTTATGAATTTTTAAAGTTTGACGACGAAACGTATACTTTTCAGAAAATTCAGCAAGCAGTTTTTAGGTTGTTTGGGTCAAAAACGAGCCTTAAGCTTCACAAATTATTTCGACTTATCAAAAATATATTAGTTTACTTCGATACGAAGCTAAGGACATATTATACGTAGAAAACGGATTTGAAACGACAAAGATATGCCCGTTTTTATAAAGTTGCCGTAACTATTATTTTCTGAAAAACTATATTATTTTTACGTTACAAGTGTTACATTAGCTGTAACGACCATGTTTGCGGCAGTTTTTAACGAGGTTGTGAAACTTTTTGGAACGAAGTGTCTTCTAGTAAAATCAAGTTCACCGGCCATATTTTTCAAAACAAAAAGCTGTTTGTAAAGCGGAGTTATAGTAAATTAATTACGGATGTTCAAACTTGGCCGAAACTCATTTTCTGCACACAATCAACAAAAATCACTATCTTTAACCCTTAATATCTTTATGATCGAGACCTTTTGGACGAAAACTCCTGAACTGAAACTTTTCGATATCGATACAAACTTTCCAAAACCGTCGAGTTCGTTCTCTAACGATCGACGTACACCGTTTTACGGCTAGTTTTTCAAAGCCATTTTTATCACTTTCATAAAAATTCCGACGGCATTGTTTTGCGACGAAAAGTGAAAATTTCACAATAAATCATTACGAAACCATCGTAGGATGACATTTTGACGTAAATACTTGTAAAGTCATTTTTGAAGGGTCTAGACATCAAAAGAGTATTTTTCGACAATAAGTAATATTTTTTCAAAACTCGCAAATGGTATAAATAACATACGAAATGCATGCATAACATTACATTGCAACTCATTGCATATCATATCATTCGTAATAGGTCTTGGTTAACACATTACATTATACCTCGGTGTACTCACTCTTGTCATCATTCCGGTTTACCAAGTGAGTAATCACAACCTCCCCTTTTTCCGTTTTACTATATTTTGGGGCGAAATGCATGAACCTTTCTTGAGCTAAATTGTTTACTTCTTTTATTAACTAGTTTGACTAGAACTTGTGAACTCGAATCAAATCCTTGAACTTAGTTACGAATTTATGACTTGTTGGAATTTATTGAACCGTACATGTTATGACCTTGTCCCAAAGTCTCCCCTGTTCGGAGCATCACTATAAAGTCTCGCCTTATTGGTGGAGCGTCTCAATAAATCTCGCCTAGGTGGTCGAGTGACAAAGGAGTCTCCCCTGTTCGGAGCAGTACAAAGTCTCCCCTGTTCGGAGCATCACTATAAAGTCTCGCCTTATTGGTGGAGCGTTCTCAATAAATCTCGCCTAGGTGGTTGAGTGACAAAGGAGTCTCCCTTGTTGGAGCAGTGCAAAGTCTCCCATGTTCGGAGCATCTCTAAATTATTATATACTTGGTACTATATTGTGAACTATTATGACCACTTACACTTGACTACTTGACGCACTATATTTTTGTGCAATGGGTTGTGTACACACAGGTTGCAAGTTTTGTATGGGCGGAATTTGGAACTGAGTGGATACACAATGCCTTTGCTTTGAGAACTATTTTTTTTTGTTGACCGAAAGCTTTGAATATTTCTTACGAGTTTTCTTATTTCGCTAAACGTGTTCACTCACCAACTATTTTCATAGTTGACCCGTTTTTCTCTCATGCATTTCAGGTGATCGTTAGTAAGCTTTTCTATCAAGTCTTGCATAAAGAAGTTTTCACTTGTCGCTACAAGTCGTATGTAATAAAACTCAATATTTTGGAATCTAAACTTTGTAATATATTTGCCGATGACGGCTAAACTAGTATTGTAATGGAGTATTATTTCTTTTTAATATTAATGTTGGTATGTTCTATTATCTTGTGCTTATGTTCCTTTCCGTTACACCTCGTGTTTCCGCCTCCGGCGAGGGTGTGACAAGTGGGTTGAGTTGCAGGTGATGATGAGGGGGGAAGGTAACCCGTGAGTGGTTTTGGGAGTTTAAACGTGGGCGGGGTTGGAGTATTTGACTGGTGTTGACCAGGGGTCCAAAAAAGGAGGGGTCATGGTTCATAGATGGGTTTGGCAGGGGGTCACAAGCATTTTGATAGGGTCCAAGGTCCAAGGTTTAGGCTTAGTATTAATAAGGACTTGTTTTGCAATTTTCTGAAAGTACATGGACCAAATCTGCCATTTTATCAAAGTTGTTCCAAGGGACCAAAAGTGACAGGCTTCAATAGTACAAGGACCAAACTTGACATTTTCAAATTTCCAAGGACCATTTTTGCCAATTTTTAAACTTGAAGGACCAAATTTGTAATTTCTCAAAACTTTTGATATTTTTCACCAAAGGACTAATTTTGACAACTTATGATTTTAAAAGGACCTTTCGTGATTTTTCTTTTGAAATTAAGTGCTCAGGGACTATTTCTGACAACTTTTGAAACTTGGGGGACTGAAACTGCTAATTATGCAAACTTAGCTCATTTTTCATCTGATTTTAAACATTTTGCATCTGAAACATATAAAATGCAATTTTGAGATATTTTCAGTATTTTGATGCATTTCTGAGCATTTTTAAGTGTTTTGCAGTTCAGATTTAACCAAAAATGATGAGTATTTACACACTCATCAAGGATTCAATCGATTCTCCTGGAGTTGATGTAACCTTCTCCCATTCAGTTAGCAGCTTGTTCTCCATGTCTTGTTGGCCAATTTCCGTTCCATAACATAGCCGTCTAACACGTTCCCACATATCAAAAGCAGTTTCACAGCTGTCTACAGCAGCAAAGATGTCTCTTGTTAAACCCAGTTAGACAATGTGGATTGCCATGTCATCTGCTTCGACCTGCTTCTTATCCTCTTCATTGTATTCTGATTCATTTTGAGCATGAAAGTATGGAGGAATGGGAGGTGTTGCATCAGGATTTTAGGGGTCTTGGACTTGTCGAGGCTTGAAGGGTCCATTTGTAATGGATTGAATCATGAGTTTTCCATTAGGTTTGGTCTTGATGTAGCGGAGCATACGACTTGTCCATTGAAGATATCTACCTTTTTCCAGCATAGGAGGACGGTTTTCGGCACCGGCTGCATGAATGTCTTATTGAGTAGCCATTGATAAGGTATTTGATGATAAAGTTGATGTAGGATCGATTCAACGATAAAGGAGTTGTGTTTGATGAAGATTAAGCTCGGTTGTTGTAGTGAAAATTGGGTCTGAAAAGTTAAAAACTTCAATAACTTCTGTTCGGAGCGTTTTTTGGACTTGAAGGTTGACCTTTAGTTCATTCAACTTGTCATTCTCCTCGTTCTCACGGTCGTTTTGATGGTTAGAACGCTGAAAACGGAGTTACGGTTCAAAATTTATGGCCGTTTGAAGTTTTGCTGAAGATCTTACGCGTAAACTTGAGCACAGGCGTACGATTTGGTGCTTAGGCGTAGACCCTTCTTACGCGTAATCTTTAGGCTTAAGCGTAAGCTGATGCGTAAACTAAATGCTTATAAGTAAGAAACCTTACCCGTAAGTGTTATCTTAGGCGTAGAGTGTTACTCGTAAGCTTTTATGCTTATGCGTAAACTTAGGTTTAAAACCAAAATTCTTCACACTCGTCCAAGTGTGAGAGATATCCACAAGTCGAAGTGTTCCACAAACTTATCCATGTGAGGGAAGCATTGAGTAACCATTGTTGCACGAAGATTCTTCACCAAAAGCTTAAGCGTAGATTACACTTCTTACGCTTAGACCTTACGCGTAGGATTAGGGTTTTGACTTTTCTTATGCGTAAGAATAGGGTTTTGACTTTCTTGTACTTGGTTTCCTTACGCGTAAAATGCCCAGTATGATGCAAAAACATGATTTTTTCACCCAAAAACACGTTTCCAAATGATTTCTTTTGCACAACTTCTTCCAAAACACTTAAATATCAATAAAAACTACAACTTTAACCTTAACAACACGTAAAAATAAAAAATTTATGAGAAAAGCATACGGTTTTAGAGAAAAAAGGCAACATTTTGTGTAAAGTTTTAACAAAAAACGTAACACAACACTCCTAAACCATTGTTAGGCGATTGATACCAATTGTAGGACCTTGTTTTTCTCAACCTTATCACAAATACCAACCTTACCACACAAGTATACACGTAAAACACAAGCTTATGTTATGCGTAAAGTATAAGAAATAAAGATGGAAAGATGGTGACTTAAGATGATACGTGTGAAACAAGAGAGAAAGATGAAAGAAAGAACTTGTTATTTCATAAGGAAAAACAAACACATACACACTCAAGCACACCCCTCAAATGACCATTTGAGGGTATTTATACTTCCATACATATCACCCTTATGGGCTTGGGCTTGGGCTTGGATTGGAAAATAACTTACATAAGGCTAGCTTAACATGACTATTAGCCATTTAGCTTAGCCCAATCCACGAGCCCGTTGACTATTCTATCACAATATCTAACACACGTTACAAAGTTCCTAAACGTGAATGACCATCACTTCTATTAAATATTATTAAGGCTAACAACAACTTCAACGCCTGATATTATATTTGAAGTCAGTGCTTGTTCAAGGCATCAGGTTACTCCATTGACTTCCCACTTAAATTCAGTCAAGAAAATCTTCAAGTATCTCAAGGGCCAGCCTAAACCAGGTCTTTGTTATCCTAGAGATTCTCCATTTGTGTTGGAAGCTTACAGTGATAGTGACTATGTTGGTGCCAATTTTTATAGAAAGTCTACTACTGGGGGTTGTCAGTTTCTTGGTATGAGGTTGATCTCCTGGCAATCCAAGAAGCAGACCATTGTGGCCACATCCTCTACTGAAGCAGAGTATGTTGTTGCTGCTAGATGTTGTGGGCAGGTACTCTGGATAGAAAATCAATTATTAGACTATGGGTTCAATTTTATGAACACAAAAATCTTTATTGATAACCAAAGTACCATTTGCATTGTTAAAAGTCCAGTTTTTCATCAAAGAACCAAGCACATAGAAATTAGGCACCATTTTATCAGAGATGCAAATGAAAAACATCTTATTCAAGTGCTTAAAATGCATACTGATGATAATGTGGCTGATTTGTTAACTAAATCTTTTGATGGCCCTAGATTTCAATTTTTGGTTGTACATATTGGCATGATCAACCCCTAATTGTTGTGTTTGAGGTGAGGATTATACCTAATAGGAGGCTTACTGATTAAGGGGAGGATTTATGTTGTATAGTTTGTATATTTGTGTATTCTGTATATTCTTTGTATATGCTTTGTTCTACTAACAATTTTGCAGATTATAAGTCAAACACTCAATCAGTTGCAAAGAGATTAAAAGAGAAACATGGAAGTTTATTCATTAAAATAACTGCATTCTAAGATGCAGTATTACATCACAAGACAAGCTTTCATTACATCCATGACATCAAAAAAAGAAAACTACTAACACCACCTACTCAATGGGTCCCTTCCCTTTTCCAAAATCCGGCATACTCTGTTTCCCCCTCCTACCAACCACCTCCCATACTCTTGGACAGGGAAGACCAACCACCTGTTATCTTTTGTGTGTGGCTTGGTTAGAGGGACCTGGCACTTGTATAGAAGGAGCTGGCACTTGAGCAAGAGGAACAACAGTCAAAGCTCTGGAGGATCTACCTGTTTCATCATCAGTATCTTCATATGCTGATACAAAGCTAGGCATGGAGCTTAATGAACTGGAGTCATCCACATACGATTTTCGAGTAGGCAGATCCTTAAAAGAGGTACCAATTGGTGCTGGTGGTGGAGCAGGGTCTGTGGGCATAAAGGTAACTGTGGTGTTCTTAGGAGGGAAGTAATTTTCCCATCCATCATTAGACGATGGACTCAGAGAGGAATCTGATGAAATTTTGATGGGAGAGTTGCTCATTATAGTGTTTTTGGTAGATGTTTGTAGATGATCGATTGAAGGGTTTGTATTGTATGTGGGTTGTTAATGAATGTTTCTTTTATAGACAAGGTCAACATGTAATCTAACTTCAATAGAAATTATGGTAGTAATTGTTCGGTTGGTGAAAGTGTAAATAAGGGTTATGACTGCAAAAGTGTTAATGCGCAGTTAATAATAAAAGGGTTGACTTTTCGTCATTCCTTCTGGTAACATGTTTGTTCCTGCTGATGGGTTATGGTTCCTGCTGGTAGCATATTGTAGTAACTACGGTCAAACAATGTGCGGTTTTTGCTGTTTCACCATGTGGTTCCTGCGGATTGACTTTTAGATGCTGTTGGTATCGTGAAATTGGGTATTTATTTCAAGATTAAATTAAGGTCAAAATTGGTCAAAGATACTTTGCGAGATATTTTCAAATTTGAACGTCTATTTTTGGTAACTTCTTTAAATAGACAATCACAGTAATCCAACTACCTAATTAACCAATTCCCTCTCATTTTTAAACAAAACCCATTTCAACTCTTCTCGAATCATTGCAATGGCGACACTCAGTTTTAAAGGGGATCATAATAAGGTTGTGTTTTTGGGAAAAGCTAAAGGATGTGATATTTTTTGATCCGATGGTTGAGTTTCTACAGCGCTCAAAGATCAGGTATGCCCTAACTCATTGTCCATCTGTTGTTTATGAATCTTTAGTCAAGCAATTCTAGGCTACTGCTTATGCAAGATCTCCTGAGGGTCAGCCCAAGGATATTGTGGCCATAATTGATGGACAGGAATGTGTAGTCACTAAGTCTCTTATAAGGACATAGTTGCAATTAGATGATGAAGGAGGAGTGTTTGAAAATGATAGGCAAGAAATAATCATTGGTTTGGCCAGTTTAGGGTATCGCATTGATGGTAAGTTTATATGGTATAAGAATAAGTTTTGCCCTAAGTGGAGATTTTTAGTTCATACCCTTCTTCAATGTTTAAGTCCTAAGACTGGGGGTTGGGATCAGTTCTGTAGCTCTATTGCATATGCATGTGCTGGAGAACATAGACCTTTGTTGCCTACTATGTTGCCCGTTGGCAATGTAGATGTTGGTGCAGCTAATGCTGCTGGTGCCTCTACATCAGATACAGCTGATATTGGGGCCTCTAATGCTCCTGATGCACCTGCATTAGTTGCTACTGATAACCAGCTACCCCCATCTCCTAGACCTATTACCCCACCATCTTCTAGACTAGATGCTCTTGATGAGCCTATCATTGCTTCTGAAACACAGGATCAAACTCCTGTTGAACCAGAGGTGAATGTTGACCAACCAACTAAGCCACCTTTAAGTCCCCCTAGACACCCATTTGATATTGAGACCAATATTGGTGGAGATTTTTATGTTTCTCCTCCCAGATCCAATGAAGCTCCTCACACCTTAGGTCAACCTCCTGGTGGAGCTGAGGATTCTGATGTACTAACAAAGATGTCTAGGTTACTTGACAGGTATGTTCAGAAGGTTGTTGATTTGGAGGCTGAGCTCAAGGAGACTAAGTAGACACTTGATGGAGCTACAGTTCAACTTCTTGGAAGGGCCACTGATTTAGAGGATAAATTGAAAAAGAGGAGGAGCAAGTTTGTGGTTTGTGATTCAGAGGATGAGCAGGGTAGTAAAGAGGAAGATATTGATATGGATGCTCTTCATGTGTTGGCTTCTGCTTCCTTGGCTGATACTACAACAGAGGAAGTTCATGTGTCTGAGCCTGAGGAGGTCAATGTTACTATGCCTGAAGATGAGCATGTTATCACTTCAAAGGTTAAAGTTTTTATAAGCAGAAGGACCAAACTGCATTCTTAAGTACCAACATTTGGAGTATGTCAATCTAATATTGCTGCTGGTAGTACTATGGTTCCTCCTGATGAGACATCCATTCCTGCTGTTAATGATAATGTTGCTACGGATGATGTTCCTTCTGGTAGTGTATAGGTTCCCTCTAATCCTCCTGCTACTGAGATTCCTGTTGATGTTCCCTTTGATCCAAAGTATAATCCTGCTGATACCATACATGTGTCTACTACACATCTAGATAAGGGGAAAGCTCCTATGGTAGAAGAGGATTTTGATTCTGCTGAAGTGAAAGCTGAACATGCCAGTATTCTTAGACTTTATGAAATTGCACAGAGAGACAAGGAAGTAGCAAAGAAGGTTCAGGATGAATTGGATGCAGATATTCAAAGACAAAATCAAATAGTTCCTTCTACACTTACTCCTCAAAGAAGAAGAGAGCTTGATGATGCCTCTCTGCATTTCACATAAGCTAATTGGCAACAGATTATGGGAGAAGTGACTACCAATACCTCTCTTGCTCAGTCTATCTTAGGGGATGCTTTCAACACAGATAACTTTGCTGCAAGAATAGTTGAACTGGCAAATTAGAGGAAAAAAGCATATGCTGAAAGGAGGGCTAAGGTTAAAAGAGATAAACCTCCAACTCAAGCTCAGCAAAGAAAGCACATGAGGGAGTTTGTAAAATGCCAAAGTTCTGCAATATACAACACTGGGTGGACCATGGCCTATGTGAAGAAGTTCTCGGATGATACATTAAAGGCAGAATATGAGAGACTTCTGAATGTACTGGCAAGATCTGGAATAAATCCTTACAAAAGAAATCAACCTACCTTAGAAGTACCTGAGACTAAAAGATTGAAGTCTTCTGATTCCACTGATGACATTCCAGTCTCTCCTGAAGGCATTCTTGTTTCTACTGAAGACATTGCTAAGGAGTCCACTGTTCTTGGTGAGGAGATCCCTAGCTCCCATGACAACACTGCTAAGGACTCACCACCAATGGACACACCAATGGAGACACCTATGGAAACACCAACAGAAACACCCATTCCCACTGCAGATACTCAGAGTATTCCCATTGATGATACTTAAGGGAATCCTTCTAATGTTCCTCAGAGTGTTTCTTTTAATGGTGCACAGCCTATTCCCACTGATGGTGCTAAGCCTGTTTCTACTGATGGTGATCAGCCCAATCCTAGTGATGAAGCTAAGACCATTTCTATTGATGTTGTAGTTCCAACACCAACTCCACAAGTTGTTCCCACTGATCAGGAAAATGTTGTTACTCCTTCTGTTACACCAGTGGTCCCCAATCCTAAGATGGCTAAGTCTAATGCTTCTTCTCCTTCTTCTACTCCAAGAAAAAGACAGAAGAGCTTAGCAAAGAAAAGGGTTCCTAAGTTACTTGATCTACAGGCTGAGGAGAGCACATTCATTAAGGTAGCTGAAACTGATGATTCTGATGAGGAGCTAATTCTGTGGTCAGTTCTTGACAGATGGGAATTAACTTCTACTGGTGTGGGTGGTATGGGTGAAGTGAATTCCATTTATAGAAGATATGGGTCTTTCAAGCACTTTACTTTTCTGAATGAAATTCTACATCTAGTGGATAGACAGGATCTCATTAAGCTGTATGGATTGGTTACTAAGTATTTTGAGACTCATACTGCAAAGGTGTTGGTCTTTTCTTGATAGGTGATCTTCATGTAGGATCGTAATATTTATTGTGTTGATGATTCGGGTGGTCTTGGATGATGGAAATACAAGTATGCCATGTTTAGAGAGAGAAAGTAGAGAGATGGGTGTTCTTGGTAGAGACTTAGAGCACAAATTATGAAAGGTTAGATTAGAAGCACCACCCCTTCCAAGGATGGAAGGGGTATTTATACTTACAACTTGTACGTCGTCCTGTCGGACTGTGGATCAGGCATACAGTGGGTAAAGACCCGTCCTTCCTCCACGGTGTTACACTAAACTAAACTACACTACAAACTAACTAATTTACTACTAAATAACGTAACAAACTACAAGTCTACGAGCTAAATTATGCTAGGCTATAATTGGAGTGACCGACACTTTAACATGGAATTTCCAATTCCTAACAATCTCCCCCTAAGGGAGGTCACCCCATGAAATACATTTTGCATCCTAGCATTCTATTCTTGCCTTTATTCTTGAGCTCGTAGACTTCAATTCTTCAATTCCGCAATCTTTGTGCTTTTGTAGCGATTCTTCAAAGTCCGCATTGATTTGTACTTTTAGTAGAGGCCTTTAACTGATCCACATCTTCGATGATCTTCGAGCTTTCTTTGAGATCATCAGCCACAGCAAATCTCTCTCGATCATCCATAGTTGTGTTGCCTTCATGTGATGTTGTGACTTTTGGACCGACATGCTCACACTTTTGGATCATGACATCTTTCCATCAGATTAGCAGAAGCTTTACTAGTTCATGATATTTGCAGCAGCGTAGCAGAAGCATAGTATAAAAATATCAGAACCAGGTTATGTAGATATGCACCAGTCATGATTTCTTCAATTTTGTGTGGATGCTGTGAGCATGCGGCTTTGGATTGACTTCTTAATTCTGATCAGCTGCAACCGTCCAAATGTACCTGCAAACAACAGTTAGCAATAAAACACACGAAAGTGTCTTTGATCACTTTCGTTGAATTGAGGTACACGGCCCACGGTTCCCCGTTGATCAGTACAAGTACTGCCTGTGATCAGGTATAATTCCGAAGAATCTCCTTGACAGGGTTTCGCAGCTGTTATAGTTGTTCTCAAACCGGAACGTCTCAAAGAAGACAACACGGAGTGAGTGAACCAGCGAATTGAGATTCACTGATTGATGAAAAATTGATTTGAAAACAATCACGTATTGCTTAGAAGAAAGATTTTTGCAATACAACGAAGGTTTTATAAGAAAGATCAATTTTCAATCAAAAATAATTTTTGTATTTGAAAAGAGTACACATTCGATGTGCTAGAGAAAAGAAGAGATTCGCACATCGAACGGTTTTTCCAAAAGTATTTTTTCAATCAGAGATACTTTTTGTGTTTGAAATATGAATACACATTCGATGTGCTAGAGAAAAGAAGATTTGCACATCGAACGGTTTTTCCAAAAGTATTCGTCAATTCATTTCCTGGACCAAGGTTGATTCAAGAATGAATCGCCCCATCGTTTCTATCCAGTTGTCACAAGCTTGATCTTTTGAAAAGATGTCACATGTCACCCACCAAGAGCTTGTTTGATGTTGGCTCTAGAAGGATTTCCATCTTCATCGTGAATACTTTTATATATCACTCGGATGTTCTGGAAATACCACAAGGATAATGCATAGGACTCTTAATATATTCTTACTTTCCACATTGTGTAAAACAGCAAGTCTTCATTAATTTAGTATCCTAATGAGATATTGTGGATGATCTCTTGGCTCTAGAATCAATAGTGCACATTTGGTTCCTATGCCGGAGACTAGGGAGAGAGTCTCCTTCTTCAATATCAACAATCTCTAAGAGAAAGTCGATAGATTATGTAGGTTCCCCGTGAGAATGAAACAAGCCCTTTTAAGAGGAACTTGAGTAGCTTGGGAAGTTTAGTGCAGTGCGTCACTGGGTCCATGACATCTTGTCTTCAATACCAGTGTTACCTTAGTAACTGTTAGGTCACTAGTTTTACAAACACAAGTTATAGAGAAAGAGATGAAGGCGGATGAACAAATACCAAACACACACACACGTATAAAAAGAGAAAGGTTAAGCGTAGATGTATGTGAAAGAGTAACTTGAACAACCAACCCTCAAATGAGGGTTTACAAGAGTATTTATAGGAGGGAAGCTAGGGCAACACTCCTAGTTCCCATCCTTTCTTATGTGGGCTTGGGCCTAAGCTTATGGGCCTTCTACATAAGCTTGACCTTAAACAAACATAAAGGCCATAATAAAGCTACCTATTACATATGAAATATAAATACTTGAAATACTGTTTAGGAGTGATTCCAACAATCTCCCCCTTAAGTATATATGAATGTAAACGGTGAAGGCATTGATGTAATAGTAGCTGTGACGTCTTCTGACATTCTTCTTTCTTGTGAGAGGAATTGTCTTGATTCGAACAATCTCCCCAGTGTAGAGAGATAGTTATCTTTGAACAGTTATGTTTCGACGTCATCTTTAACTTTGTTCTTTGATCATTGTTCTTTGTGGTGAGAGTGATAGTATGTTGTTGTCTGCATCAGTCTGCCTCAGGTCTTCTTCGCTGCTCCAGTGTCTCCACGTCATTCTTCAACATGCTCGCACGCTCTTTGACGTTGGAATTCAATACTGATGAAGTTCTCTAAGTCTTTAACTTTGTAGATTCTTTGGTTTGACGAAGAATCATTCTGACGGTTGTGTTGCTTTAGAGTAGAACTTCCATTAGTGA
The DNA here is from genome assembly GCA_019973895.1 of Chrysanthemum seticuspe. Taxonomy (NCBI): domain Eukaryota; kingdom Viridiplantae; phylum Streptophyta; class Magnoliopsida; order Asterales; family Asteraceae; genus Chrysanthemum; species Chrysanthemum seticuspe. Next base: position 212,719,294 of record BPTQ01000009.1, on the reverse strand, counting down.
TGATGTTGGCGTGAGCATGAGAAGAATCAGCACGATCATCCCGCTCCGAAGCTTCCATAAGAAGAAAACATTTCAAACGGTTAGTAATAAGCGGTTTTCGGCACTTACAAGTTTGAACTTCGAGAGTGTTAACAGCATAGTGTGAAAACACAACTCTAATTCTCACAAAGGCCGTTCCTGAACTGGAGTCCCACAAGTGAGATAACGCGATGTACCGAAGTACATCTACAGTTCAGATGAGTCGTTGAGGTACACCGAAGCATCACCTCACGACTGTAGACCGTTTGAGACACACTCCGCGTAATCCACGGGGAGTTACCGAAGTGACCTGCTGTCAGGGCTGTTTGATGTTGACCTTGGCAGGAGTTTCCATTCAATCACTGAGGATCACAGATGTGAACCTCTCATAAATGTTTTCGACAGATTGCTAAGATCTGTGAAGGACTCGATATGAACCACTGATAATCTTATTTGTTGATCATCAAGTGATTAAATGTCAAGTGTTCCTAAGAGATCTTTTGATGAATCTCGTGGCTCTAGACTCAATAGTGCGTTTTGGTTTTCCTGAGCGGAGACTAGGGAGAGGGTCTCCTTCTTCAATACCAGCGATCTCTAAGAGAAAGCCAATAGTTTACGTAGGGTTCCCTGTGAGAATGAAACAAGCTTCTGTTGAGAAAAACTTGAGTGGCTAAGAAGGTTTAGTGCATGCGTCACTGGGTCCATGACGACTTTTAATCTTCAATACCGGTGTCACTAAGTGACAACCAGTAGCATATGAATTGAACCCGGTGTCTGCCCTAAGTTGAATAATCTGGAGGGCTGTTTCTTTTCACCCTTTAATTTACATTTCTTTTTGATTCTTCAACTCCTTCTTTCTCCGATTCTCATTTTCTCCTTTTTATAATCATTCCTAAGGACTTCTAACACTAACTAATGGTAGCGTCCTTGGGTAGATCCCTCCGGCTCTGGTGGATCATAGGACGGTTATTCCTAACCTTAGTCACCTTATAAATCCATGACTAACCTATGTTTGCCATTAAAACCACTGTATGTGAAAATATCTCTCAAAGTGTTTGTTAATGAAAAAACATGTTTTAACCACAGTGAGAGATGATGTTTTGCATAAATACTCCCCCTCCACATGTGCTTAATAGTTTTAATGGTTAAATGCACAGTGAGGAAAGAGCGCGCACTTTTTGAATTGATCCACTAAAGATAGACAATCTCCCGCGAGACACGGTTACGTTGAATAGTTAAAGAGTTTACATTGTCAGTTTTTAGGTGACAACTAGCTCTAATAACTACCTTGAAGGTGTAGACGAACCTTGGAAGATTGTCAAACCCGTGAGAGTTCATGTCTATCAAAAGTTTCTCGAATGGTACTTTCTACTTGGACAAGTCCTTTGCGAGACACGTTTACATTACTAGCGAACTAGCTTGAAATTATTACCCGTCCAGGACAAGTCTTTTCGAGTTACAAACAGTTTAGTACCGTCAATTCGTTGGTTAAGTCTGAGGTACACAGATTCATTTGCATTTTGTACAACATATTTCTTATCACACAATTTTTCTCCCCCTCAAAAATGGCATATAAAAGTGTTATTTTTGAACGGTTGAGAATAAATATGACCATTTTGAGTGTTGCGGGAAGATGACCACTATGAACAATTTGTGAGCAAAGTTTAAAATCAAATACTCCCCCTCAACTAGTGATATAAACGGTTGAGGTTTTGAAAATTCATGGGGAAGTACTTGTCTTTTTGAGCAAAACCTTGAAAAGGGAAAGGTTTGATAGGTTTTACTCAAAAATAAGAAGCTTTCGCTCCTTTTATAAGGATTGTGGCAATGAGGCGTACCACAGGGTCCTTTCTTGACAATTACGGGTTGTACACTGTTATGTGTGCACAAGCCATAGACATATATAATCAATCATCCAAAGTTATATGAAAGAACCAATTCAAGGAGTACCAGGGAGTCCAGTGATTTTTCCAGGAGTGCAAACAGGGCGTTGAAAACCAGTAATGTTCCTCCTGGGTCGACCACCAACAAAGCTCTCCAATCGTCTGAACTGATCCCTTCTGAACAACCTTTCATCAATCATTCTGATGATCCTTCTCACATCCCTTCTGTCCTTAGAATTCCATCACTTTGGGTTCCCAATCTTTTCATGTATATCCTTCAACCGATAAGCCAATCCATCCCTGACCAGCTTCAAAGTGTGATCCCCAAATTTGTGAAGATCGTCACACGCCATTAAGCAGTTTCGTTGAAGTTCACTGCGGTAAACGACGCCGAAAGGTTTGCTGATGAGCGTAAGTTGTTTAAGCTGGTTGATGTCGGGAAGATCAAGCTGTGGTGGAGTGAAGTTTACACGTTTCTGATATGATTCAACGGCAAGCTGAAGATCTTCAACACGTTCTTTGATAACTATGCGTCTGATGAAGATGAGCAGTGACTTGATGAATTCACGTTGTACTTCAGTTGGAAATTGTCTCATGCGACCTTGAACTTTGGCAAGGTACATGTCTTTAATATCGTTGATGTTCAAATTCTCAAAGTCAGCTTCAGAGAATGCATAGTCCCTTTCATCTTGTGTTTTGACCACAATCTTCTTGAGAAAAGTGTAGTCCCATTTAGACGATAGACCAACATGTTGGATGGCCACGATACTTTTAGTACTGAACACTGCATGTTGAGACTTCTGGACCAAGCAGCTTCTGTAGTAGATTCTTCGGCGTTCCGGCCAATGGTGAATCCCATACATTGCATCTTGGTCATACGCTACCACTTTGTCGGAGAACATGTGGGTAGCACGTTACTCGATGGCTATACAATCAGAGTATATTGCAGCAGGGAATGGAAGTGTCAGAGATGTAGCATATTTCCTAGAACCATCGCCACCGTGTTGAAGAAAATCTAAGTCTTTGTTGAAGAAATGTCTGAAGGGAATCCTAGGCTGATCAGGTTGGCCAATTGTGGGTAGAGGTCGAGACCAGTCGGTGTAATATGGAGGATTGTCCCGTTTGGTGAAGTCGATGTTTGCTTCTGGGTTGAGCCAATCCATGTTGTTAGACATGGCTCGAGCAATGTTTTCCAGGTGATATTCAACCTCGATTGCACTTTCCGAGCTGTTTTTCAAAAGTAGGAATGCATCATTCTTGATGCGCTTCAACTCAGATTTCGTCATCTTCTTCACGCGGAACCTTTCTTGCAGAATCTTTGCCTGCTCCAAGGTATTACCGTCTACCAATTCTTGACCTTCTTCAGGGTAGGGAGTGTTGTTAACAAGTGTAGCAAACCATTCAAATTCTTTAGTTTTATCGTCATCTAGCCATGATACGACGTCAGTATGAAGCGTCTTCTTCTTCTTTTTTGAAGGCTTAGATGATGATACTGGTTTCTGTCCTTGTTTGGGAGAGTTGGGTTGTTGTAGGGGCTCAAGGACCTCTTCATCGTCACCACCCGTATACTCAAAGTAATCACTTGTTTTTTAAGTCAGGGGCGGTAACTCGGAATCGTCCCGAGGTTTATCAGTAGAGGACCGAGGTGGAGGAGACTTTTGTTGAGAAGAAGTCCGTTGTAGAGGAGGTGGCATCGAGGAAGATTCACCAGACTGCTTCTGACATTTTGGTGCAGAGTCTTTATCCTTATCATCGTCATCTCTTGGTCGTTTCGGTTGATCGGCTGACTCCTTGCATGATGATCTGAGTTGAAAATCAAGTAGATTTTCGAAAAATTTAGCTTCATCCGAAGTAAACGTTCCAGATCGCTTTGACATTTGCATCACTAGTTTAGCGATTAACTCAGATTCAGAGAGATCAGCTTCTTTGGCCATTGTATGTTTAACCAATGCGACGATGTTAGGGGTGAGTTGTCTGGAAAATACTTCTCTAGTCACACCGGGGACAGTGTCGAGAAGAAACTTGTGAGTATGATCTCTTGCTGTCTTCTCCAGTTCCTTTTGGACTTTAGGAACGATATCCTGAAGGTACTTGTTAGTGTAACCTTCGATCATTTCGTTCAGTTCCTCTTTACGATGACTCTTCATGAACTTCTGAACAAATTCCCTTTCTTTCTCCATCTTGTCTTTCTCATCATTTAAGTACTGAATCTGGTCAGCAAACCAATTCAGTTTTCTATAAAGTATGTCCTTCTTTCTGACTTGTTGGACAGCTTTCACAATTCTTTTATGAGTTTGAGAAATCCAAGATTTAGGTGGTTTCTTCACGGATTTGGATGATGATTTGGTTGACTTCTTAGATGGTGGTTGTGATGAATGAGACGAAGAATCCGATGATGATGAGATGTGAGGAGATTCCGGGTCCTTTGGTGGTTCAGAAGTTTCCTTCTGTGAGCGTGTAGGACTATCCAGAAGAAACTTCGTATAATCATCATCTTTATCTTTCTCAGTTTCTGGTTTCTCAAAATCATAGTCGATAGTATCCTCCACAAGCTTTTGTTGTTGCAGAAGAGTGGTGGCACCAGATCCCTTATCGGGTCGATTAACCGCATCAGGATCTGGAGAGGAGTGGGCAGCACCACTTGATCCTCCGGGGCCACCCATTTGATCTTTAGCAAATTCTTCAGCTTTTTGAAGGTGTCTGACGATTTTAAACTTCGTCCTGTATGATTTATCCAGTTGCTCTTCTTCTTCTTCTTCAGAGCTCTCATCATAAGGTACAATGGCTGGAGTCTTCCCTTTATCTTGGACAGCTGGAGGCAGGTGTTTCGGTTGCAGTTGCAGAGTAATGAAACTCTTCATCTGTATCAGTATCTTCAGAGCTCTCGTCCCTAAGTTGTCTCTGTGGTTCAAGTGTGGGAATAGGTTCGGCTTCCTTTACGGGAACAATCCTTTTAGAAGGAGGTTTCCTTTTAGGAACCTTCCTTTGACTCACAGTACTTGTTGCGCTTCCTGCACTTCTTCTTCTGGTTCTCCTTACAGGTGTTTCAGAAGATTTTTCGTCGAGATGACCAACTTTGCCTTGTCTAACTGCTTCCAGATACCTTTTGTACGTTTCGAGCTTTCTGACATCTTCAGTTAGAAGGAAATCTGGCAACACAGCACCTTGTTTCTTTGTAGACGATTCCTTGATTCTGACAGATAGAATAGGTTCCGTCAACATATCGTGATTTTCGGGGTCATTGAGCCTCTTGGGAATATCAGGATGAAGTCCAAGTGCTCTTTGGATCAACAGTTTAGTATATCTGATGTAGGGAATCTTTGAGCCAAGTTTGTTGAGAAATGACATCATGTCATCCCAAATCAGAGCTTCGATAGCGATGTGTTTCATGTTGACCAATGCCCAAAATATTTGCAGTTCCATGAGCTTAGGATGCTCATAGCCACTGTCACGACCAGAAACAGACTTGGTGATGATCATGTAGAGAGTTCTCCAGGGTTGAGGAATACTCTTAAGCTCTACGTGAGAATGCTTGGTGATTACTCCTGTAGCCTCGTCATAACCGATATCGATTAAGAATTGGAGAATTAGCTCTTCAGCAGGTGTGGCATATAGTTTGGTTGGATTGACTTTAGGAATAAGGAGAGCAGCCCTTAAGTCTGCAGGTGTAATGGTGACTTGTTTGTGGTTTAGAGTCACTGTTACAGCAGTCCGTCCCTTGACCCTTTCCATAGTGTTCCAGAACTGTTGGATGTAGATCTCAGGAACAGTTGCAGAGTGAGTGAGCATATTCTGATACGGATGAGTCTTCAGAATATCAATAGCAATTAGACACGAAGATTCTGAGCAAGTGAGAGTGTCAAAGTCAACACGGAGATTATTCTTTCCAATCTTCATTGGATAGCCATGAGGATAGATATCAGCAATGGAGAGAACTTCATATGCATCCACATTCATTTGTTCACCCATGTCGTGATCTGAAATAACATTAGCCAAAAGAACCAACATATCGAAAGACATAATGTTAGTCAACAGAAGGTCTTATTGTCTAGTTATTGAATGTACAGTGTCAATGATTGTTACAAGTCCTAAGTCACTTGTATATTCAAATGGTCCAATGACGTCGTGAAATGTTTTGTGAGTTAGTTAACTTTAAGTTTTAAAGTTTATTTTATCACTTATTGTTCACAACATATCAAATGATTTCAGTTTATTAGTGACATTTTAGGATTCGTGATGATATGATTAGTTTATTTACAAGTTTGTACACGTAACAATTCATAACGAAGGTATGATCTCGGCTTATGCGTAGGATTGGTAAAGTTATGCGTAGACAGGAATGATATATGCGTAGGCGTAAACTTACGCGTAGAATCCTAACTTACGCGTAAGAAGTATTACGCGTAGGAAAAGGAGACCTTATGCGTAGAGCTTATGCGTAGGCATATATTAATCTTACGCGTAAGGCTACTCGTAAGAGTTGACCTTATGCGTAGAGGCACTATTTACGCATATCCTTCACAGGATACGCGTAGTCCCATATGTAGAACCTTATGCGTAGACGCTACGCGTAAGACTAATCTTACGCATAACAAGCTACGCGTAAGGTGATCCTTATGCGTAGATTAACAACAACCTTGATTCTGAATATTAGGTGTAGCAAGCCTGAAACAAAGAATCATATCATCAATGTTTAACTCATAACATTCATTTTATAACAGATCATAACACAATTGGACATTTTAACAGTTACGCGTAGAAAATCTTACGCGTAGTCTAAACCCTAATTCTACGCGTATGAGATCTAGCCATGGAATATGCATAAAACTGATTCTGGTAGTTCTAAGATATGTTGAGAGTCTATAGGCCAAGTTATAACACTTAGTTTGCTGAGAATCAAAAATACCCAAAAGTCATGAACATTAAACCCTAATTTCAAATTGTTAGCCAATTCGTGTTTCTGGGTGGTTAAAAATCTTGGAAATCATTAATTCAACAACACAAGAGCATAACCCAACAATCTTTTTGACCAAAAACAATCACATTTGAAAATACCCAAAACCACGCATAAACCCTAATTTTCAAACTCATTTAATTCGTGAATCTGGGTTCATTTTGAGGATAGAAAAAGTATCATTGATGTTATTAACACATTTTGACACTATCGTTTTAGCCACAAACACATAAACAAGATTATGTGTTCATACGCATACGCGTAGAACACAAGATCGACCATAGGTTAATATCTAACCGTTAACATTTAAAACGATTTGAAACCATTGTTTGTAATCTTGTTAGGAACACAAAAACACTTACAAATTGAAGATCTGAAACACGGATTTGATGAGCGAATTTTAGTCGTAGGATTAGTTTGATGATAATAGATGTGAGTTGTAAGTTAGGTGGAGGTGTATTTTATTAAAAGTGAGTTTAACCTTTTGACAGTTTTGGTCCCTCCACCTTTTCCTTTTTCAAACAAAGCCTTTTAACTTCCATTTTGGTTACCAAACAAAGATTTTTAGGAAAGAAACATGACGACACTCCCCCTCGACTTGAGAAAATAATGAAAGGTTATTAATTTAAGTCCGATGAGTGTCTTTAAACCAGAAAGTGTACCACCATTTGTAAAAGAATCAACCGAGATGTGATAACATGCAAGTACACAGATGTTTTGAGACAGTTAAGAGTTTATTTTCTCCCCCTCAACACTTGATCGGAAAAAATACTGAATTTTGAAAGATTAAAGTGTTGACGGAAGAAATGTACTTGCCATTTTGAAAGAAAGATAGATTAGGAGAATATTTTTGTTGTTTTATCGGATTTTATATTTTTGTATTTTGTTTTTGAAAAATTTATGTACAAAAGATGTTTTGGTGTTTGACAGGTTTTTAAGACTGTTTTAAGAGGTCATCCAATTCCTCTTGAGTCAAACACCTCATACCAATCCGGTGGACCAACTCATTAAATCTAGCGGGAGGCAAGGCTTTGGTGAGCAGATCTGCCAATTGGTATTCAGTACCCACAAAGTATAATTCAACGGTACCCTGTTCCACGTGGTCCTTGATGAAATGATAGCGTAGATCGATGTGCTTTGATTTTGAGTGCTGAACAGAGTTGCACGAGATTGCAATGGCACTCCGATTGTCGCAGTACATCGGGATTCTGTCAAATACGTAACCATAGTCTTTGAGTTGTGTTCTCATCCAGATGACTTGAGCACAACACGCGGACATGGCTACATATTCTGCTTCGGTTGATGACAGCGATGTACAATCCTGCTTCTTTGATTGCCAAGACACCAGTTTATCACCAAGAAATTGTAGAGCTCCTGAAGTACTTTTCCTTGAGTCTAAGCATCCTGCGTGGTCAGCGTCTGAAAAAGCGATTAGTTCAAAACCAGAATCCTTCGGATACCAGATCCCCAAATTAATGGTTCCCTTGATGTATCGGAGGATTCTTTTAGCCTCAGAGAGGTGGGTTTCAGTTGGTCGCGACTGATAACGGGAGCATAGATAAACGGCAAAGACAATATCAGTTCTGCTAGCTGTTAGATACATGAGGGACCCAATAATACTTCGGTATTTGGTAGGGTCAACCAATTTCCCATGTAAATCAGCATCTAACTTCTTGGTATGAGCCATTGGTGTGGCATAAGTATCACAGGTTGTCATTCCAAATTTGTTTTAACAGTTCAAGGGCATATTTGGACTGACTCAAGAAAATACCACGGGGTGATTGATGAACTTGCAGTCCTAGAAAGAACGTAAGTTCACCCATCATGGACATTTCAAAATTTTTCTTCATTAGTTTTGCAAAAGCGATTGAAAACTTTTTATGTGTAGACCCAAAAATGATGTCATCCACGTAAATTTGAACAATTAAGATGTGTGCCCCGTGATATTGTATAAAAAGAGTTGGGTCAACCGAGCCTTTGGTGAAATTATTGGCAATGAGGAAAGATGATAGCTTATCGTACCATGCCCGAGGGGCTTGTTTGAGACCATAAAGAGCTTTTTTCAGTTTGTAGACATGGTTCGGGAACTCAGGATCAACGAATCCATCTGGTTGGCTGACATAGACCGTTTCTTTAAGTTGACCTTTGAGAAACGCTGTTTTGACATCCATCTGATAGACCGTCATATTCATATGAGCTGCGAATGCGAGGAATATCCGAACAGCCTCAAGACGAGCAACCAGAGCAAAAGATTCTTCAAAGTCTATTCCCTCTTCCTGACGATAACCCTTAGCAACTAGACGTGACTTGTTTCGGATGACGTTCCCTTCAGCATCCAATTTGTTTTTCCAAATCCATTTTAGACCAATGACGTAGATTCCTGTTGGTCGTTCAACCAGTTCCCATACTTCAAGACGTTTGAATTGGTTGAGTTCTTCTTGCATGGATTCAATCCAGTTGTCTTTTGTCATTGCGTCTTTAATGTTTTTAGGTTCAGATTGGCGGACAGTGAGTGCATAAATGCAGTGTTCACCGTCTGTGTGAAGACGTTGTCGCCTAATGACTGGTTGATTCGGGTTGCCAATAATGTTAGCCAGAGGATGGTCTTTTGTCCATTTATGTGTAGAGGGTTGATGTTGGTATACATTGTGCAGATTTTGAGGGTTTAAATGGTTTGTTGAAGATTCCGCGACATCTGGTGCAGCAGTCTCATTAGCAAACGGGTTGAAGAACGCATTTGGATCAAAATCTGTAGGTGGGGGTACTTCATTCAGAATATCATCAGCCGGTTCATCATTGTTGGAAGCGGTGTGTTCAACTGTTGTGTTGGAGTCAACTGGTGTAGGTGCATCTTCAATAGTAGTTGTTGTAGCAGGTGTATCAGGTATAGGAATATTATCAGGTTGTGCAGCGGAAACAGCGGATACACCTGGAGCACGTTCATCAATATCGTCACAGAACAGAGGAGCAAATAACCTTTCCATTTGTTGACGAGTTAGCTGGGGGCTTTATTCAGCTGATGATGGGGTTTGGGGGAAGTTTAAACGGTTGTGTCCGGGTTCTAAGCTGTTATACTCAGAAGCCATTTCAGTGAGTTCATCGAAATGAGCATGAATCGTTTCCATTACCTCCTTAGTTTGACGATTCCAGATTCGGAAACCTTTAGAATTGTCACAGTATCCAATAAAGACTCCAATATCAGCTTTGGCTTTGAGCTTTCCAAAATCATCACAATCATTATTCGGATAACAAAGGGATCCAAATACATGAAAGTGTTTGAGGTTTGGTTTATAGTTGTGGACAAGCTCAAAAGGTGTTTTGTTGTGGCGTTTTGTGATCATAGAACGGTTTTGAGTATAGCATGCAGTAGATACAGTTTCTGCCCATAAGTAATCTGGAAGTTTAGCATTGATTAACATTGTTCTTGCAGCTTCCACTAACGTTCGGTTTCGTCTTTCAACAACTCCGTTTTGTTCAGGTGTACGTGCAATAGATGTTTGATGCTGAATTCCTACTTTCTCATAAAATTCACGAAGGGTTTTGTTAACAAATTCAGTTCCTTTGTCTGTTCTGATAATTCTGACGGTGTTGCGGAGCTGAACCTGTATTTTTGTGAGAAAGGTGATGATCATTTGTGGAGCTTGGTCTTTGCTACGAAGAAAGTAGACCCAAGTCCATCGAGAGTAGTCATCAATAATTACTAAGATGTAGCGTTTGCCGTTGATCGTTTGCACACGCATCGGGCCACACAAATCCATGTGAAGAAGATGTAGTACATGCTGAGAGCTGTGTTCCACCTTTGAAGGAAAATGAGCACGAGTGCTTTTCCCTTGTTCACAGGCTGAGCAAAGGTGATCTTTTGAATACCGGAATCGTGGGAGTCCTTCAACTAGTTTGTGTCGAGCAAGGTTGGTGATGGTTTGAAAGTTGAGATGTGAGAGACGACGGTGCCATAGCCAGGATTTTGTTGATGTTGCCTTAGAAAGTAAGCATATGGGAGAGGAAGCAACCATGTCTTGCATAGAGATAGTGTAGAGACTAGAATTACGCGAGCCAGACATAAGGTCATGTCCTTGTAGATCACGAATGAAACAAGTTTTCTCCCTGAAAGCAACCTCCAAATCTCCATCACAAATTGACCTACTGAAAACAGATTGTGACCGAGGCCTTCCACATAGTAAACCCTGCTGATTTCGATGTTCCCATTGACATAATCTCCATAGCCCATGATGGCTGCGAAGTGATCGTTCCCGAATCTGACAGTGCCAATGAACTTTGCAATAAAGTTTGATAACAGTTTAAGGTTGCCTGTCATGTGTCGGGAACATCCGCTATCAACAATCCAGAGAATGATCTGTATCACCTGCATTAAACACAGACGACACAGATGGAATAGAAGTAGATGTGGAACCTGAAATGTTAGAGGGTTCCGAAGCAGGTATGTGAGACATACACACATTGATAATTTTAGGCATCCATTTAAATCCTAGTGTGTTATATATCCATTTCTGCCATCTATAACTACTCTTTGCTTTAGTCTTAGTGAAAGCACTAGGTGGTACATCATTCTTAGGAGGTGAAGCGGGAGCTACTGTGATAGCAATGGTTGCCTTAGGATTTTGTAATCGAGAGATTATAGCTTTAGCAACACATTTGTCATGACAATCATAATTCATACGCTTTTGACAAATAACACAAGGTGCATCAGACTGAATATCAAAAGTACTTAATGGTTTAGCATTCGTTACATCACTATTTGTATTACATTTTCCAGACGCAACATCTATAGTGGAAGTAACATGAGTTTTATTCAGAGTCCTAGGGTGTTCTTCTACTTTAGCATTCCTTATTGATCTTTTCTTAAGTCGCAACTTCCTATTCGTCGATTGAGTGCTCCTAGTCTGTGAAGTGCGGACGTTTGGAAAAGATGCAACTATTCCTGTTTCAGTAGAGGGAAACACATTAGCAACTTGTGATTTGGCAGTTGGAATTCTAGGTTCACGATTACTAAGTGTGACGGGTGCTAATCTCTTAATCACAGTAGGCGGAAGTTGTTCATACTTTCCTAACATTTCCCGTAACTTAGAGATGGTGTGAATCAGATCTTGATTTTCAGAACGAATATTACCAGCAAAATTAATTACTTCTCTAGTGTGAGCAAGATAGTGATCAAGTTCGTTAGATGCTTCAAGTCGAGTCTTTTTGAGTAAATCAAATATGACACCATATTTCTGTTTAACTTTTAAAAGTTCTTGTTCATATTTTGAGATTTGACTTTTCAAAGACAAGTTTTAATCATCCAGTAGCTCAATTTTAGGATCAGAAGATTTTTCACTCAACTGAGCGATTTTCTTTTGAAAACTAAGTTGATGATTGTGAATACCTTTTTCACACCAATGAAGACGACGTTTTGCATTGTAAATTTCAGTGAGTAATCGTTTATTTTCAGCTTTTAAAGACTCGATCTGAAGCACATTATCGGTGTTTTCAACAGTTACAACAGTTTCAACAATATCAGCAGAGATGTAATCAGATGCAAATGGCAAGGCATGAAGTAACACAACATTATGGATATCAGCCCAGATAACATCTTCCAAGAGTCGATCAACATCTTTTCTCAACAGTTTCTGTTTGCGTTTTGTGTTAGAAATAGATGTTTCTGTTTTCTCGAAAACGTTTTTCATTACCCCTAGTTCCTTATGAAAATCCTTTTCCCAGGCAATTGCACAACTTTTCAAGTTTTTAACATTAGGTAAAAGATTTTTCTGAAAAATGTCTCTTTGTTCTCGCGCCAGAGGCGATTGAAAATGTTCAACTTTGATTTCAGAGCGATATTCTATCTCATGTTGTAAAATTTTGAGGTCAGCCATGAAAATGTCAAAATATCGAAGGATTTTTCGATTTTCAGGTTTTGAGTTTACTTTACTAATGGAAGGTAAAGGACCATAAGTTTTTGCAAATTCTGTTTTGGGATTAACATTAGAAGACTCAGGTGTTTTGATGATAACCCTTGGTGTGTTAGAAGAATCCGTTGGTGTGACGAAAGTGACCGCGTTTTTATAATTAAAAGGTTTGTTGTAAACAACATTTTTTAATTTTGATCGACTCTCGTCTTCTGCATCTAATTCCTCTTGACGATGATATTCAACAACACTCATGACAGTATTATCAATTTTGTATTCTGCACTGGAAACTTCAGGAGTTGGTTTGAATGTTTTTAGTGAATGCTTTGGTTTGTAATCAGCTAGATTTTTTCCATATCCTTTTGGATTGGGTTTTAAGGTAAACTTTTCAATAGCTGTTACGGATTCACCATGTTTGTAAACAACAGTTTTAAACTCTTTAAGTTTGTTTTGCAAGCCGAGAATTTCGTCAAGAAGGTCATCTACCCGATTCGTTGAATGCTTTTTGTATGCGGAGAACTGTTTTTGACAATTTAACAACTCAGCCTTAGCTTTTTGATTTTCCAAGGTGAAAGCGTTAATTTGCTTTTTATGTTCGTGTTTCAGTTGTTCTAATTCAGACAACAAAGCATTCTTCGAGGCGGCTAGATCACGCATCTGTCTCTCTAAATATTTTTCGTTTTGATGAGATTTTGCAAAAGCGGCTTCAAAACCTTTTTCACGGTTTTCTTGAGTTTTGAAAAAGTTGAGTTGCATTTGTAAGCATTCAAAATCCTTGGTGAACAGTGCATTTTTACTTTTTAAGGACTGATTTAATGCATAACATTCCTCCATTTTGATTTTATGGTCTTGAATTAACCGAGCGAAATCCGGATGAGGCAACAAATCATCTTGTTCAACATGAGTCTCAACATGATCATTCTTTAGCTCCTCAAGTACGACCACGGAGTCAATTTGATTATCAAAGGAAACCATAAGGTCATCTTGATCGTCAAATGTAACTACAGGGTTAACTTGAAAATCATCAGAAAGAGATGTAGAAGACTCATTTTGAACAGTCTGATCCGTGCCGGATTCAGATATTGGCGGAGATATTAGTTCATATATGATGGTGGTTTGTTCGGGTACCTGAGACAAGCCATCAGTGTCATACACTGGGCCTGTATCACTCATGTGCAGCTCATGCATATTAGCCATCAACATAACAGCTGCATTAGCCTGCAAGTCCTCCATATCATCATCTGAGTCTGCATCTGCCATAAAGCTCTGTTCTTTGTCTGTAAGAGATCCACCAGCTTCATCCTTAACAGCCAAAAGTAAAGCCTCTTTGAAATAAGCATTGCCCCTAGTCCTTGGCTTTGGGCATGCATTAGCCAGGTGTCCCTTCTCATTGCAGTTGTAGCATCTAAGACCATTTAACCGATTCTGAGCATTTCCATGTTCCACCACTTGAGCTCTGTTGTTATTCCTACCCACAGCATTAAACCCTTGACCACCGCCCATCTGACGACCATAATCACGATTCTGAACTTCAACACGTCCATTGTTCACAACAACTTGAGTCCGTGTGTTAGATGAGGAACGAATACAATTGTTGGATTTGTTGGTGTAACAGCCAAAAGCATTAGCAATCATCACAAATCCTTGTTGCAATGCTTCAAACGGATCTGTTTCCTCAGTCGCTTTACTGACATATGCTTGAGCATTGTTGCTGTATGGAACCAATTGATTTTGTTGAGGTTGTGGCTGTGAAGGTGTGTTTGAAGCAGTTGGTTGAGTTGCTGGTTGAGAGGGATAATTCTGTTGAGCATACAAGGCAAGTTGTTGATTGTCCGGTTGTGACTGTTTAGCAATTTGACCACGGAGAATCCTTTCCCGATCAACTTCCTTTTCATGAGGCTTCAAGTAATCGTACAACAATCCATAAGTAGAATGATGCATATTCTTCGCTTGACGGAGAAAAATGACATACTTCTCCCATTCTGGACCAAGACTACTCAGGAACTTAGTATTCACTGCAATTCTTGGCATGATGATGTTGTGTTTATCCAAATCATTGATGATATCAGAAAATCGATGATGATAGGACACTAGTGTCTCTCCAGGTTCAATCATGAAGTGTTCATAAGCCAAGTAAGTTTTGGATTCCAAATCCTCCTGATTGAGTACAGATCCTTCCATAAGAAGACGAATATGATCCCACATTTTTTGTGCAGTCTTTTGAGCATCAACACTACGAAGAATTGGGTTTGGTAATCCTAAGAGGATGCATTCCATTGCAAGTTCATCAGCTTCATAGTGTAGAAGTTCTGTAGGATTTAAATCTGCAACAGTAGCAATGTTGGTTTGTTCATCTCTTGGTGGAACAGCAGTTGGATCTCCGGGTACAATGACAGTAGGCATCTCAAATGGACCTTCCAAGATAACCTTCTTTAAGAACTTTCCATGTGGCTTCTTCAGATCACAAAACCTAAAGAACCTTATCACCCATTGATCGTAGTTTCCGGGAGTGAGCATTGGAGGTCTATCAAGTGATCCAGCTTCATGAATTGATTGTTGGTTGCTTAAAGCTTCACACATCTTTGCAAACCAAGTGGGTTCCTTCATAGTGTTCCTTGATGGATGTTGATTGAAATCATTTGTGTAGGTTTGAACTTGAAGGCTTGGTGGTGGTTGAACCATTTGTGGTTGTGGAATTGCACCAAGTTGTGGAGTATGTTGCTGATTAAATTGTTGTTGATAAATAGCTTGTTGTTGATTCCATTGTTGATGTTGTGGAGTTAATTGTTGTTGTTGTTGATGATTATAAGTGTGAGGGAAATAGTTAGAGTATGGTGGTTGAGACATGATTATAAACTTGTGTGGTAAAAATGGATCTTTGTAGTCGAATGAACCTTTGTTGATGAAGTGTCCTTAGGCGTAGAAAAGACAAGAAACCAAGTAGTACTTAAGCGTAAAAAACACCAAAAGTTACGCGTAACAATGAGGAGTTACGCGTAGGATTTAGCTTACGCGTAAGTAGGATAAAAGCACTAAATTTATGCGTAGACAAAAGTTAGGCGTAGAAAGTTAGGCGTAGGATTACCTTATGCGTAGACCTAGGTTTACGCGTAAAGTGAATCTTATGCGTAGGATTTCTACGCGTAAGCTTATGCTTATGCGTAATTTTAGGGTTTTTGCCCAAATGATCTTTTACACTTCACAGTGCAAAAGATATCCAAAGTCGACGTATTTTCAGACTTATCCAAGTAAGAAAACACGGAATAAACCAGAAAATTGAAGATCAAACCAAGGAAAATCTTACGCGTAATTTTAGGGTTTTGATACGCGTAGGATTACTCGTAATTTTGATTTTGCCCAAAGTTGTTTCTAAACCAGTTTTTGTGTGATGAAATAGCTTCAATAACACCAAAATAACACAAAAGTGTGAAACTTGATGATCCAAAGCACTCAAAACAGTTATGCGTAGAACTACACACACGAATAGAAACTAGTTCAAAAACAAGGATCCACGCATAAAGTTTGAAACTTTTTGCCAAAAACAAGTATTTTAACACCTTAAAACGTTGAAAGTACAAGAATCTTGGATTAAAAAGTGCAAAAAACAAGTTTTTAAAAGAGCTAAAGTATGCGTTAACCTTACGCGTAAGACCCAAAACCAAAAACTTCAAAAACAAATGAGTACACCCAACTATTTGGCTCTGATACCACTGTTAGGTCACTAGTTTTACAAACACAAGTTATAGAGAAAGAGATGAAGGCGGATGAACAAATACCAAACACACACACACGTATAAAAAGAGAAAGGTTAAGCGTAGATGTATGTGAAAGAGTAACTTGAACAACCAACCCTCAAATGAGGGTTTACAAGAGTATTTATAGGAGGGAAGCTAGGGCAACACTCCTAGTTCCCATCCTTTCTTATGTGGGCTTGGGCCTAAGCTTATGGGCCTTCTACATAAGCTTGACCTTAAACAAACATAAAGGCCATAATAAAGCTACCTATTACATATGAAATATAAATACTTGAAATACTGTTTAGGAGTGATTCCAACAGTAACCACCAGTAGCATATGTATTGAACCCGGTTACTGCCCTAAGGTTGAATTATTGGAGGGCTATTTCTTTTCACCATTTTTCACATTCAATTCTTTTTCATTCTTCAACCCCTTCAGTGCTTACCGAGACTTCATAACTAGAACCTTGTTAGGTTTATTCCAGTACTAGCTCTGTCTCAGTCCGCACTCTTCCCATATTCACATTTTTCTCCTTTTTTCATCATACCTAAGGACTTCTACACTATCTAGTGGATTGTCCCTGGGTAGATCCCTCCGGTTCTAGCTGGATCGTGGGAGCTAATACCTAGCCTCACCAACCTTATAACTCCATACATAAAGTAAAATGGTCGGTCTTTTGGTACAGTTCATTCTTCCGTGAAACCAATTGAAAAATCATTTGAAAATCAATCAAGGTACTTGTGATATAATATCAAAGCATTTTGTACCTTAATTGTTTTGATCATTTAGAAATGCTCCCCCTCAACATGTGCATAAGATTATGAAATTGTTTAGCACATAGAGGCAAGAGTTCTTTAGAAATAATTTCTTTGATCACAATTTCCTTAGAAAAAGCCTTTTGATTTTCTTTGGTAAATTCTCCCCCTCAATATGTGTATAGGATTTTTTAAATCATTTTATCACATAAAGGAAAGAGTTCTTTTGAAGCACTTCTACGATTACACTGCCATTAAGAAACCATTTAGAAAATCAATCAAGGTACGTATGTTAAAACATAGAAATCTTTGTACCTTGAAAGTTTATTTTCTTTTGAAATGCTCTCCCTCAATATTTGCTTCGAGATTCGAAAGCGTTTAGCACATATGGGAGAGCAGTATGCACATTTGAATCAAATCGATCATCATTTATCAAATTTCATTATTAAATCTGTTAGGAATTAGAAAAATTCCAGTATTGAAGAGTCGGTCACCCCAACTATTATCTAGCATAAGTTAGCTCGTAGACTTGTCGTTATTTACGTTTTTATGTAGTTAATTAGTTAGTCAGTAGCGTAAAATAGTTTAGTGCAACACCGTGGAGGAAGGACGGGTCTTTACCCACTGTATCCCTAATCCACAGGCCATCAGGAGGTCGTTTAGTTTGTAACCTATAAATACCCTCTACCTTGCAAGGTAGAGGGTTGGATGTTCTTTGGTAATCTAATATTCTACAAGTTTCTCTTACTAGAATATCCCACTTTCTCTCTCTCTTAAATCATCTATATGCTCATTATGTTAATGTTATGATATGTAAGTGAAATCCAATATCCAACAATTGGTATCAAGAGCCATGGTTAGATCATATCTTGCACATCTTTGGATTTCTAGTGGTTTTTAGGTGGTTTTTGAGTTTGAAAAAGTTTAGTGGTTTTTGCATCATTTGGGTGATTTCTAGTGTTAAAGTTTGGATTTTGATAGTACTTTTATGTTTAGAATCATCCCAAGTGTTTAGGTTTTAATTTGGTAAGCTTGTATCATCGTGGTTGGGTAGTTTTTGGATTGAAAAGTGATGTTTTTGTGGTTTTCTTGCTAGCGACTTGACATTCGGACTTCATTCTTCGTAGCAACTTGCTTTGCAATTTCATAGCGAGTTACAATTTTGGAGCTAGCGACTTAGATCTAGCGATTAACAGTACAAGTAGTGGACTCTCCACTACGGGTAGCGACTTGGTGGTAGCGACTTGGTCTGTAGCGAGTTGCTCTTTAGCGACTTGTATCTTTAGCGACTTGAGTACCGAATTGCTGCCAAAATTATGCTAGCGACTTGAGGCTTAGCGAGTTACTACTTAGCGACTTGCATTTTTCTAGCGACTTGGGACTCTAGCGACTTAGTGGTATAGCGAATTAGGTGTTAGCAACTAGAGGATTAGCGACTTGTACTTAGCGATTTGGATGTTGATTTAACGACTTGGGATTATTGCTATTTAGTTGCTAGCGAGTTGGTTCAAAATCTCTAGAGACTTGGGGAGTAATTCATAATAACACAATGTCAGTCATCACGGATCCTTTAATCACCAAAGTACTTGCTCTCTATGACACAACACAGAATAGTGAAACAGAATGCTTACCTGAATGCCATACATTTAATGATTCAGCATCGATTAATCAGAACAACTCAAATAAGTCACTCTTAATGTCTGCAAATGATACTATGAATATGGAATGCACCAGTGAGCCGTTTCGACATCTCAGTCAGCTTCTCAAATTACTCTTATCTACAACCATGGATCGAACAAGTTGTGCCATCCTTCGTCAGGATTTTCCCACTTTGACAAGAACTGTTTTACTTAACTTAGAACGACTGAGGTTTCAAATTACCAAAGAAAAGGTCTCAACTGATGAGTCTCATGCCGCTCTTCAAACTATCTTCAATCAATTTCAGCCACTTATCCGGGAAGAATATTCCTCAGGTTTTGATGATATCATGACTGGAATGTCATTCAAAAAACATACGGGAATGGAAATTCATGAGTTCAGAAACTCATTTACTCAACTTATGGGTAATATGGAAACATACATCAAGGAAGCTGCAAAAGAGAATAACAAGCTGAATGCGTTGAATGAGTACCAAGAGACACCATGGAGCAATTGTGACAAGTCATGCAACATTCCAGTTGAACCAGTTGAACCAGTGAATGACACTGAGTGCAGAATCTCAATTGTAATGAAAAAGGATGAAGACAACAGCACTGATCTCAAACACTCAGAGTCAGAAAAGGTTTCTTTCGATAAGGTACACTTAACTGATCACACAAATTCTCATAAAAAGGTACATGACTCTTACTCTGAACATAACATTGTGGAATCAATCTTTGTTCTACCTGAATCTAATGCAAGTAACATGATTGAAAAAAGGGTATATGATGAGCTTTCAAACAAATTTTCAATTCTTGAAAAACACTGTATCTCATTGCAAATTGAAATACAACAAAAGGATGAAATGTTTTATGCAAAAAAACCGTGTACTAATCAGGAACTTCCAGAATTTAGAGAATTTTTTGAAATTAATCAGTTAAAATCCTAGATTCAGGACAAAGATTCGACCATTGGCAATCTGAAACTACTTCTTTCAGAAGCCCAGAAATATGACTGTCATGAGATGAGTGATGCACTTGAATCTAGAAATTCTGAACTAGCTCTATGTGTGTCCAACCTTCTAAGAGAAAACACTACAAAAAAAGGGGCTTTTTGGGACGAACCTTTTTGGAACAGTAATAAAAGAGTTCCAAATACGCGTATTTGGCACTGTTTGGACAACTGTACCAAAAAAATATGTATTTGGAACAACTATTGTAAATCCGTTCCAAATACATATGCATTTGGAACACTGTCAAATAGTGGTGCCAAATACATGTGTATTTGGAATGATTTCCATAAGCGGTGCCAAATACTTATGTATTTGGGTCAGTTGGTACCACTAGTGCCAAATACATATATGTATTTAGAACGATTTCTAGTACTTGTGCAAATGCCCATTTCGTTATACAAGTCTTGACAATTATTTTTGTTCAAAATATCCGTGTTATATATATATATATATATATATATATATATATATATATATATATATATATATATATATATATATATATATATATATATTGAACCCACAAAAACAACCAAAAATACACAAATGACTCACAAAAGTTTACAAATATCATTTAAATGTGTTTTTATGTGATTCAGGTACAAAAGATTGAAAAACAAGTGAAAAATGATCAATTTCACAACAATTGTCGTTTTCAGTCCCTGGAGTTACACAAATTGGCAAAACTAGTCCCTAAATGTTTTAAATGAATGAAAAGTCAACTTAAGTCCTTGGGAAATCAAAAATGTTCACAAAACATCCCTGGATGAAAGTTTACACAAAATGGCAATTTTTACCCCTCAAGTTACAAAATTGGCAAAAATGGTCCCTGGGTATTCTAAACTTGGAATTTTACAAATAATACCCTTGTACTTTGCATGATTGAAAATTTGGAACATTTTGATAAACTTTTGGGAAATTACACTTTCAGTCCCTCAAAATCCAAAAATTGCAATTAAGGTCCTTTTAACTTTTAAAATTAAATTTTATGCAAAAAGGGTCCTTGTTCTATTCAAGTATGGCAAGTTTAGTCCTTGTGAAAGTTTGTAAAAGTTGCAAGATCAGTCCTTGAGGTTTGGGTAAATTACAAATTTGGTCCTTGTTGTTACCACTTAACCAAACGGATCCTTTAATATCACATAGGCCCAAATCCAATCCAAACCCAACCTCTAGCCCAATCCCATGACCCGGCCTCTTTGATATCAACCCACGGGTCAACGAAAGTCAAACCAACAAGAAAACCGCCCAAATACAGCTTCTACTGTAGCTCTCCTCTCCCACCCCTGAATACTCAAAACCAGGCATGGTTTTCCACTCATTTTCAACCCCCCTCCATACTATGTTCCCTCCACCCCCCTCTAAACAACAAAAACCTTTAATTACCTCAACCAAATCCATTAAAGCTCAAACCTGCTTCAAAGACTATTTTGGCGCCAAAAAAAGCTAGGTGTATGGTTCTGATTAATTTGAGCAATCCAAGGGCTGGAAGATGGTGGGATCAAATCAGAGTACTAATGGGAAGCTGTTTGGGTATATAAGAGAGAAGAAAGACAGAGAGAAGGCACTTTTGGACTAGCCATTAGTCACGTAGTATAGTTTTTAAAGCTTTCTTTAAATTTCAATGTCTTTTAATGTTTTAATGTTGTAATGTTTCTTAAATTAGTGTAATGAAAGTTTAATTTCAGTTTAATTTCCATTTTAAATTCAGTTTCAAGTTTTGCTTTATTTTCTTCAAATTTCAAGTCTTTTTAATTTCATGGTATGTAGTTGATTTAAGGACTCTTTAAGCCAATATGAGCTCCTGACAAAAGCTCACTAAGCTTTTAGATTCATTTAAACAAGTATAACCTTTAAATTCAGAAAAGTTCTAAAAAATCAAAAGAAAAGTCAATGGAAGTCAACTGTGGTTGAATAAGCAGTTCTGGGGTGTAAGAAGCTAAGCTGGATGGTTTTCTGGTTCCTAGCTTGTTGACACCAAGCTAGGAGTGGTTTTTGGACCTTGGTACTCATTTTTCACCTTGATCACATGTAAGTTCCATTTTTACCAATTTTTACAAGTTACTGTGTTACTACTTCTTATGCTTTAATTCTTATGTTTTCCTGTTCCTCTGTTGTTGTTTAGTATTATTATAACTTTATATAAGCAGTTTGTTCATAAGATTCAGTTGTGCATAAAATTGAAGTTACTCAGTTGAAATTCAAATTTGACAAGTTTGTGTTTTTGACCTGTGTTCTTGAAGTTTATTGCTCAATTAGTCTTATTATGTGATATTATAATGTATGGAATCAGGTTTAGACTCAGATTCATTGCAAACCCTTGAAGTTCATATGACAAGTGGAAATCAAAGGAATGTTTGGAATTGCTGATAAACATGAGTTCCAGTGTTTGCTTGTTGTTGTTTATTGTTGTTTTACATCACATTAGCACCTAGTAACTCAGTTAAGTCATAATATACAGTTCTTATTTTGTAAAAAGTCAAATCTCTTTTTAATTTGTTCTTACAGTTCACTGTTGGAATTTTTAGTTGCCAAATTCATAGTTTTAGCTTTAAAGTATGTTATCTAGCTTACTTTAGTTTCAATATAGCTTAATACATCATATATAATCAGTAGTTTAAGATTTAAATTCACTTTAGTCAACCTTTTCAGTTTTTAGTTAAAGTCAAATTTTCAAATAGTCGTTTTTGAATTAAATGTAGAATTTTTTTGTGTGCTCAGTATTAAGTTTCAGCTTATGCCCTTTTGGAATTTCAATATTTAGATGCTAAACTTAATTATAAAAATAATAGTTTACCATTTCTCAGCTTATAGAGTACTTATTTTCTAGCTTATTTTGAGTACCTGTTTAAAATGATGCCCTGCACCACAGTTTAGGTGTCAAGTTCACAAGCTTGCAAAAGCTTGTGGATTTGACCCTAGCTTGTGAGCTTGGCTTCTTTGTGTAGTCTTTATGGTCTTTTCATTATATGTATTCATGTTTTTACATTTCCAGCCCATTTAGGTAGCTTAATCTCACCATCCTTTTTGTCCCATTTTGACCACTCAACTGAAGCAAACAGTTGAGTGGGTCTTGTTACCTAAGCTTCTTATAAGCTCCTTAATGAGCTTGAGATTGTGATTCTTGGCTTTGTGAGAAGCTAAGCAGTCCATCTCAATGTCTCAGTATAAGTTGATCTTATTAGAGCTTATTTGATAGGTTCAAATGAGCTTGATGTTTGCCCATTCACAACAATGGACTGCTTATGCAGTCCATTTACACCATTTCCTTCAAGCTCTGGCAAGCTCATAAAAGATCCATGGGTTGAGTGGCCTAGCTTTTTAGGAAGCTTAGCAACCCAGCTTCATGATCCTGCCCTTTAATTTCATGTTGCAGCTTATTCACTAGGGCTGCATGGAGATTCTTGTTTGTCCCATTTTCTGAAAGTACTACTTCAGCAGTACTGTGGTGATATGGATTTGCTTATTAGCTTATTGCAAGCTTTTAGGTAAATGCCAGTGCACCAGCTTGTACATACTTGTCCATATAGCTTGTATTCATATATTTTTCCCTTTTATTTCCTGTGGGGAGCTTATTACAGGCTCTGTGAAGCCTCAATTCCATCCAAGTCAAGCCAAAAGCTTGATTGTCTAAACCATAAGCTCACACCATTTCTCTCCAATTTCCTTGTTTATAATGACCCATTGGACTTGTATATATCCTATTTTACCTTTTGTTTTAGATGTATAGCTTATTTAGAGCTTATTCCAAGCTTGAGCTCCAACAGTCAAGCCAAAAGCTTAACTGTTGGGCTCATAAGCTCTTATAGTGCTTGTTTTCAAGTTTGTAAAGCTTATTTTTCATCTAATATGTATAATATTACTGTATAATTAGTCCAGAAAACAGAAAAGCTAAAAAGAACCATTTATAAGCTTAAGTGATAGCTTCTATTTTGGAGCTTATTGCCCATTTGCTTATTTTTGTACATAAGCTGCCATTTTTATACTTTTCCTAGCTTCTTATATTTATTTTAGAATTTTGTAAAAAGTTTGAGATTTTTCTTTTACTGTTTAGTATTTTTAATAATTAAATATTAGTTTTTAATACTTTATAATAGTAAATAATTAATAATAAATAGAATAATTGTGTAAAAAATACATTTTCAGTTTCTAAATTCATTTTATTATATTTTAGATTTTTCAAATTCTTTATTTCATTTATTTAAGTTAATTTTAGATTTTCTTATTATTTAATTCATTATTAAATACATTTAATTCATTTTTAATTAATAATAATTATTACAATAGTGTAAAAATTTATTTTTCTTTTCTAATAATTTTCTTATCTTTTTAGGATTCTAAAAATATAATTTTCATATTTGTGGGAGTTGTATTGGACTGAATTCACGTTTTTATTTTGTACGTTTATGTAAAATTTAGTAAACGTAAGTTTCTTAGATTTTAATCGGTAAACAATTGTAAAAATAGAATTAAAATGACTTCAAAATTTTGATATTTTTATATTTCCTTAGTATAATTATAATCCTTTTCTTATTTTATTTTTGTTACATTTATGTAATTATTATATATACATATATGTTTTAGTTTTTAGTTTTCTTAACTTTTGTATATATTTGTAAATTATAGTTAGATATTTTAATATTATTTAATTTGCATTTAAGTCGCTTAGACTTGTAAATCTCTATTATAGTTATAATCGTTTTTTTTTTATACGTTTACGTTTAATTTATGTTAAACGTACGTTTGTATATCTTTTACGTTTTTAGGTTTCTGATTGTACGTTTTTAACGACATAGCTGTGACAGAGCTATTACTATTCACATTCCTAGTGTTAGTCAATCAGATTCCTATTTTTGTACATTCTTGATCATATCATTTTATCACACAGTCGTTGTATTCAGGATATCACGCCTCGCCAGGACATAAACGATCCAAGGATATTTTAATCTTTGGTAATCTTGCATTTCTCTCCCGGGCTGTCGCCCTTTTATCATCTGTTACGGTTGACCGTTCACAAGCGGTTGATAAGTGTGACGGAGAAATAAAAGAAGGTGGTCCCGGAGGAATCAAATTTTGGCGCCGCTGCCGGGGAGGTGTGCTGCGTAACGGACTTGTGTTTTATATCTATCCCTTGTATATATTATATATAATATATTTCAAAAACAATATAAAATACAAAAACATTTTTTCCTTTACACACAACTTGCCCAGTTTGATAAGTCCCTCAGTTACAACATTTGGTTGTTGGCTGTTTACAGTTGCTGAGCTCTGTCAGACCCAGATTCCCTTTCGAGGGGCGGTTGTTAGGAATTTCTTTTGCACATATATATATAAACTTAAAAAATACAAAAATATTTTCCATTTTTTTTATAAAATCAAAAATCAAAAGATTCTTCTCGCTCTTTCTAAGTTTCTTTCTAAGACTCTTAGACTCATCTTAGTGATGATTATTCATAATTCTGTGAGTGGCAATCCCACTCCAATTTCTCACCTATTCTTTGAGTGGCAATCCCACTCCTTTTCCCCATGAACAATTTAATTCGGGGTCAAGTCAAGCTAGTGACTTGGTTATCAAAAACAAGCCATATGGGTTTTCACCCATATTTCTGTCTTTTTCCCCTTTCTACCATCTCAGTGTGGGGGTAATAACCCACCTGTTGTATATATAAAAACTTTGAAAATTGTAAATACAGAAAAAATAAAATAATTGTTGTGTTACCCCACTTAGTTTTGAATATTGAGGACAATATTCATTTCTAAGTGTGGGGGGGAAATTCTGGCGAATTTGATTATAAATGTACCCTTTTAGTCCCTTTTTCCCCCAAAATGGCCAAATTTTAAAATTTTTTTTAGTGGAAGTACTATGTACTAAACACAACAAATGGTAATCAGTCCACCATGTCTTACCAACAAAAGGATTGGCTAATCCAGGAGCAAACGACTCTTGGTAAAGATTTTTCAAATCCGTTTATATGGCTTGCAATTTGCCCAAAATTGTATGGTTCTTCAGCTCCCCATCATCCTCAAAAGATAATGAGTTGGCTAGCCCGCAAGATTATGGCTTGTGGTAAAGGCAGTGGAAAATCCATAATTGGTATTCAGCTCACCAAAGATAATTCTGATAATTTATCTAAGAGTTGGCTAGTCCAGAAGGGTACGGCTTCTGGTAAAGACAAATCAAATCCGTTGAAAGCTTATGATTTGCTCAAAATCATTTGGTTATCAGTGTACCAAGGTTCTTACTTGAACTGAAACATTTGGCTACTCCAGAAGTGATGGCTTTTGGTAAAGAGTTTTTAAAATCCATTAAAGTTTCAAAAGATTGCTAGGGACTAGCAATAGTTCAGTGTGGGGGATTTAATATGTGTCTAAATACACATATATTTGTATTGTATAAACCCACAAAAACAACCAAAAATACACAAATGACTCACAAAAGTTTACAAATATCATTTAAATGTGTTTTTATGTGATTCAGGTACAAAAGATTGAAAAACAAGTGAAAAATGATCAATTTCACAACAATTGTCGTTTTCAGTCCCTGGAGTTACACAAATTGGCAAAACTAGTCCCTAAATGTTTTAAATGAATGAAAAGTCAACTTAAGTCCTTGGGAAATCAAAAATGTTCACAAAACATCCCTGGATGAAAGTTTACACAAAATGGCAATTTTTACCCCTCAAGTTACAAAATTGGCAAAAATGGTCCCTGGGTATTCTAAACTTGGAATTTTACAAATAATACCCTTGTACTTTGCATGATTGAAAATTTGGAACATTTTGATAAACTTTTGGGAAATTACACTTTCAGTCCCTCAAAATCCAAAAATTGCAATTAAGGTCCTTTTAACTTTTAAAATTAAATTTTATGCAAAAAGGGTCCTTGTTCTATTCAAGTATGGCAAGTTTAGTCCTTGTGAAAGTTTGGAAAAGTTGCAAGATCAGTCCTTGAGGTTTGGGTAAATTACAAATTTGGTCCTTGTTGTTACCACTTAACCAAACGGATCCTTTAATATCACATAGGCCCAAATCCAATCCAAACCCAACCTCTAGCCCAATCCCATGACCCGGCCTCTTTGATATCAACCCACGGGTCAACGAAAGTCAAACCAACAAGAAAACCGCCCAAATACAGCTTCTACTGTAGCTCTCCTCTCCCACCCCTGAATACTCAAAACCAGGCATGGTTTTCCACTCATTTTCAACCCCCCTCCATACTATGTTCCCTCCACCCCCCTCTAAACAACAAAAACCTTTAATTACCTCAACCAAATCCATTAAAGCTCAAACCTGCTTCAAAGACTATTTTGGCGCCAAAAAAAGCTAGGTGTATGGTTCTGATTAATTTGAGCAATCCAAGGGCTGGAAGATGGTGGGATCAAATCAGAGTACTAATGGGAAGCTGTTTGGGTATATAAGAGAGAAGAAAGACAGAGAGAAGGCACGTTTGGACTAGCCATTAGTCACGTAGTATAGTTTTTAAAGCTTTCTTTAAATTTCAATGTCTTTTAATGTTTTAATGTTGTAATGTTTCTTAAATTAGTGTAATGAAAGTTTAATTTCAGTTTAATTTCCATTTTAAATTCAGTTTCAAGTTTTGCTTTATTTTCTTCAAATTTCAAGTCTTTTTAATTTCATGGTATGTAGTTGATTTAAGGACTCTTTAAGCCAATATGAGCTCCTGACAAAAGCTCACTAAGCTTTTAGATTCATTTAAACAAGTATAACCTTTAAATTCAGAAAAGTTCTAAAAAATCAAAAGAAAAGTCAATGGAAGTCAACTGTGGTTGAATAAGCAGTTCTGGGGTGTAAGAAGCTAAGCTGGATGGTTTTCTGGTTCCTAGCTTGTTGACACCAAGCTAGGAGTGGTTTTTGGACCTTGGTACTCATTTTTCACCTTGATCACATGTAAGTTCCATTTTTACCAATTTTTACAAGTTACTGTGTTACTACTTGTTATGCTTTAATTCTTATGTTTTCCTGTTCCTCTGTTGTTGTTTAGTATTATTATAACTTTATATAAGCAGTTTGTTCATAAGATTCAGTTGTGCATAAAATTGAAGTTACTCAGTTGAAATTCAAATTTGACAAGTTTGTGTTTTTGACCTGTGTTCTTGAAGTTTATTGCTCAATTAGTCTTATTATGTGATATTATAATGTATGGAATCTGGTTTAGACTCAGATTCATTGCAAACCCTTGAAGTTCATATGACAAGTGGAAATCAAAGGAATGTTTGGAATTGCTGATAAACATGAGTTCCAGTGTTTGCTTGTTGTTGTTTATTGTTGTTTTACATCAAATTAGCACCTAGTAACTCAGTTAAGTCATAATATACAGTTCTTATTTTGTAAAAAGTCAAATCTCTTTTTAATTTGTTCTTACAGTTCACTGTTGGAATTTTTAGTTGCCAAATTCATAGTTTTAGCTTTAAAGTATGTTATCTAGCTTACTTTAGTTTCAATATAGCTTAATACATCATATATAATCAGTAGTTTAAGATTTAAATTCACTTTAGTCAACCTTTTCAGTTTTTAGTTAAAGTCAAATTTTCAAATAGTCGTTTTTGAATTAAATGTAGAATTTTTTTTGTGTGCTCAGTATTAAGTTTCAGCTTATGCCCTTTTGGAATTTCAATATTTAGATGCTAAACTTAATTATAAAAATAATAGTTTACCATTTCTCAGCTTATAGAGTACTTATTTTCTAGCTTATTTTGAGTACCTGTTTAAAATGATGCCCTGCACCACAGTTTAGGTGTCAAGTTCACAAGCTTGCAAAAGCTTGTGGATTTGACCCTAGCTTGTGAGCTTGGCTTCTTTGTGTAGTCTTTATGGTCTTTTCATTATATGTATTCATGTTTTTACATTTCCAGCCCATTTAGGTAGCTTAATCTCACCATCCTTTTTGTCCCATTTTGACCACTCAACTGAAGCAAACAGTTGAGTGGGTCTTGTTACCTAAGCTTCTTATAAGCTCCTTAATGAGCTTGAGATTGTGATTCTTGGCTTTGTGAGAAGCTAAGCAGTCCATCTCAATGTCTCAGTATAAGTTGAGCTTATTAGAGCTTATTTGATAGGTTCAAATGAGCTTGATGTTTGCCCATTCACAACAATGGACTGCTTATGCAGTCCATTTACACCATTTCCTTCAAGCTCTGGCAAGCTCATAAAAGATCCATGGGTTGAGTGGCCTAGCTTTTTAGGAAGCTTAGCAACCCAGCTTCATGATCCTGCCCTTTAATTTCATGTTGCAGCTTATTCACTAGGGCTGCATGGAGATTCTTGTTTGTCCCATTTTCTGAAAGTACTGCTTCAGCAGTACTGTGGTGATATGGATTTGCTTATTAGCTTATTGCAAGCTTTTAGGTAAATGCCAGTGCACCAGCTTGTACATACTTGTCCATATAGCTTGTATTCATATATTTTTCCCTTTTATTTCCTGTGGGGAGCTTATTACAGGCTCTGTGAAGCCTCAATTCCATCCAAGTCAAGCCAAAAGCTTGATTGTCTAAACCATAAGCTCACACCATTTCTGTCCAATTTCCTTGTTTATAATGACCCATTGGACTTGTATATATCCTATTTTACCTTTTGTTTTAGATGTATAGCTTATTTAGAGCTTATTCCAAGCTTGAGCTCCAACAGTCAAGCCAAAAGCTTAACTGTTGGGCTCATAAGCTCTTATAGTGCTTGTTTTCAAGTTTGTAAAGCTTATTTTTCATCTAATATGTATAATATTACTGTATAATTAGTCCAGAAAACAGAAAAGCTAAAAAGAACCATTTATAAGCTTAAGTGATAGCTTCTATTTTGGAGCTTATTGCCCATTTGCTTATTTTTGTACATAAGCTGCCATTTTTATACTTTTCCTAGCTTCTTATATTTATTTTAGAATTTTGTAAAAAGTTTGAGATTTTTCTTTTACTGTTTAGTATTTTTAATAATTAAATATTAGTTTTTAATACTTTATAATAGTAAATAATTAATAATAAATAGAATAATTGTGTAAAAAATACATTTTCAGTTTCTAAATTCATTTTATTATATTTTAGATTTTTCAAATTCTTTATTTCATTTATTTAAGTTAATTTTAGATTTTCTTATTATTTAATTCATTATTAAATACATTTAATTCATTTTTAATTAATAATAATTATTACAATAGTGTAAAAATTTATTTTTCTTTTCTAATAATTTTCTTATCTTTTTAGGATTCTAAAAATATAATTTTCATATTTGTGGGAGTTGTATTGGACTGAATTCACGTTTTTATTTTGTACGTTTATGTAAAATTTAGTAAACGTAAGTTTCTTAGATTTTAATCAGTAAACAATTGTAAAAATAGAATTGAAATGACTTCAAAATTTTGATATTTTTATATTTCCTTAGTATAATTATAATCCTTTTCTTATTTTATTTTTGTTACATTTATGTAATTATTATATATACATATATGTTTTAGTTTTTAGTTTTCTTAACTTTTGTATATATTTGTAAATTATAGTTAGATATTTTAATATTATTTAATTTGCATTTAAGTCGCTTAGACTTGTAAATCTCTATTATAGTTATAATCGTTTTGTTTTTATACGTTTACGTTTAATTTATGTTAAACGTACGTTTGTATATATTTTACGTTTTTAGGTTTCTGATTGTACGTTTTTAACGACATAGCTGTGACAGAGCTATTACTATTCACATTCCTAGTGTTAGTCAATCAGATTCCTATTTTTGTACATTCTTGATCATATCATTTTATCACACAGTCGTTGTATTCAGGATATCACGCCTCGCCAGGACATAAACGATCCAAGGATATTTTAATCTTTGGTAATCTTGCATTTCTCTCCCGGGCTGTCGCCCTTTTATCATCTGTTACGGTTGACCGTTCACAAGCGGTTGATAAGTGTGACGGAGAAATAAAAGAAGGTGGTCCGGGAGGAATCATATATACACATGCACACACATATGTGGCGGGCAAGTGTCTTACTACATATACACCGCCTAACTAAGGTATTCCACGACCTTTTTCAACCCGACCTCCTTTTCGTTGATCATTCCCAAATGTATAACTAGTGAGTTTGAACAGACCTCTTACGACGAAGCCATATAGTATAGGCTTACCGCTAATTATGACATTTTGATAATTATCACTCATATTTTATAAGTGGGTATTTAGATAGTTACCGAAATATAACATATATCTTTAATTTAAGAAAGAAATTTCTTTCAATAACCTTTATTGACCTTATATTATTCAATACCCAAGCATCTAAAGGGGTACTCATTGCGCATGTGTATCGATCGATCTATTAATTATTCTTTTCAAGATATATATAAGGCAGAGAAGACATGACTTGGGCTGGCTAGATTATTAAATAAGGCTAGATGATGCAGGCACGCACTATTATAACATATATACCGAAGATTAAAAAGCAACTCAACCGTGTAAAATCTTATTTTAAATTAAATAAAATTTACCTCATACAACCAATATATTTTATGAATGATGAGAAAATACAAAAATACTTTAACCATAACTTTGAACTCAAGAAAAGCTTAAACCGACGAGCTCAATTATTTGACGTATTAAATATATATGTTTTTAACTTATTTTCAATTATAAATGAGGTGCATTCACATGTAGGGGTGTCATTTGGGCTGACCCGACCCGAACCCGCCCCGAGTCAATTCGGGTCGGGTCAATCGGGACAACCCGAATTACCCGAGTTCTAAACAAGGTCGGGTTCGGGTATGTATTTTTAGCCTTGACCCGACCCGAACCCGACTAACCCAGCTCAACAACACTTTTATAATGTAAAATATTCGGGCTAACCCTGAACCCAAATTGACCCGACCCGAGTTGACCCGAACCCGAATTGACCCGACCCGAGTTGACCCGATTTCTAAACAAGGTCGGGTTCGAGTAAGTTTTTTTAAGGCTTGACCCGATTTGACCCGACTCGAGTTGACCCGAACCCGACTGGGTCAACCCGAATAACACCCCTATTCACATGTATAAACTTAATTTAATAGTAAAACTAATGTATATAGTAGTACTTATAAACATACATCCACTCAACATAAACAATTACATAATATTTACATACATAGAGAGTGTTTGTTTAAGCTAATATGTGAGCTTATAAACTTATTTTATTTCGACTTATGTTTAATAAGCCCTAAATTTTCGGCTTACTTTGAAATTTATAGACTTATATATTAGTATGTTATAATAAATTTATATAAACTCACAAATGCAAAATAAGCCAAAAAATTAAAGCTTATAAAACCAAAACACAAATAAGCTTATAAGGATATAAGCTTAAATAGACACCTCAATAATAACAAACTTACAACTATAGTAAAAAAAAAAAAAAAAAAAAAAAAAA
>BPTQ01000009.1:212509748-212680821 GCA_019973895.1 Chrysanthemum seticuspe | reverse complement strand
TTTGTATTCTTCAATCCTTTAGTGAGCTTCACAGAGGTGACAAACTTGTGCCATTCGGGATTCATGTTGTTCACAAATTTTGAGTTCCGCTGAATATTAGGCATAGTCATTCTGATGTTCCTTATATCATTCACCAACTTATGGAATCTCACATAGTACTCATAGACACTCTCATCTGGTTTCATCTTGAAGTGTTCAAATTCGTCATAGAGTTGTGATTCTCTGTCTTCCATAGTTATTTTTGAACCTGAGAGAAGCATCTTGACATTATCCCATACTGCCTTTGCATCGGTGTTGTGATTGATCAGCTTGTAGATGTCTTTAGGGAGACCTTGTAGAACAATGTTAGAAGCCCTGATATCAGCATCGAATCTCTTTTTCTCCTTATCGTCAAGCTCATCATACATCTCTGGTCTGTCTATTCCGTAAATCAGAGTTCCATCTTCAGCAGTATCAAGTACATCTCTAGTCGTCTCAACTCGATACGGTCCTTCATCAATGGATTTGAGAATGTTGACACCATTTTCCTTTCCAAGGCAGTACAATATGATTCGTTGAGCCCAAGAATCGTAGTCAGTTCTGTCAAGCATGGGTGGACGAGTATCTGACCCAGCTGCTTGAACATCCTCGGCAATAGTGGAGATAATAGTAGGAACGTTGGTAGACATGTTAAAAGATAATACGGGATTTTATAACTCTACGATTAAACCGAGAAATAGATTCTTTCATGGGATTTTACTAAATCAAGAGAAAACCGTAAACAATCACCCAAGTCGCTAGAAGTCCCAAGTTGCTAGACAAATGCAAGTCGCTAAGTAGTAACTCGCTAAGCCTCAAGTCGCTAGCAAAATTTTGGCAGCAATTCGGTTTTCTAACAATGTTGATGAGAATGGTCATAATAAGAAGATTTCTCTTCTTTCGAAGATAATGCGCACTGAAACGTACAAATTTCTTTTCTTTAGAGTACGAGGCATGAACTGTTGTGTTCATACGTCATAATCTCTCTCTTTTCATCTCTCTTGGCAAAACATGTAATCAACCCCATTATCATTCTGTAAGCTCTTTGTCGTGACAATTGATGGAGAAAACCCAATATGATGAATTTGACCCTAAAGTAAAACAACCCGAACTCGTGACTTAAACTTGTACATATGTAACAAAGAGCGGTGTCGAGACTTCATCCTCCATTGAATCTCTAAGTACTCTATACTCTTCAACTAACCAACCATCAAGTATAAGACGTACATCACCTCTTGAAAATCCACAATTGAATGTGACATTGAGCACTACAACGTAACTCCTTAAAGTGATAGTTATTTTGAGGTGATAAGAGCCCAATTCCCCCAAGTGGTAAAAGAAAAAGAAAAAGTCACCCAACAATAACTAGATTTCCATGTCTTCTTTTTGATAAGAAGCTCGAACAAGGATCATGAAGAATCTTCATCCAACCATCCCCAATACCTTCAGATACTAAGTACACTCGCCCGTGATATTTCACTTCAGCCTTAAATAAATAATAATGAATTAATGCCGTTGTCACATTTTCTGGTTAAAAGCTCAAATCAAGCCTCCTTTTACGTTTTAAGTGAACTATGATAATGGTTTTCATCCCGATCATGGTTAAATGCACATATCCCCATAAATCCATGTAATAACCAAAGTGCGATGAAGACAATCTAAACAAACACCCAATTCCTGAATTACACTCTTTTATCCCTTCTTCGAAGCAGAAACCGTAGCACCAGCATCGGATAAGATTCAGACGAACGCTTTCCTTTCTCCAGGATGGTTCCATCAATACAGGATTTTACAATTCTATGGTTTAAACCGAGAAATAGTTTCTTTCGCGGGATTTTACAAAACCAAGAATAAACCGCAAGATAGATCCGGAAATGTACATTACTTTAACCGGGATGTTTTCATTGTCACGGGATTTTACAAGTCTATGATTTAAACCGAGAAATGGATTCTTTCGCGGGATTTTACAAAATCAAGACGAAACCGTAAACAATGTAAGTTTGAACGTGTTATGACAACTTTGGTTTCGGTGAATATCTGTTTTAGGGGAACATGCAGCGGTTCATCAAAAGTTCATTCTCCATCTTCAACACATTGGTAAACACATCTTCCACAAATTCTGAAGGAAATAGCTGTGACTACTTCGAGAAGTAAACCCGATATACCAAACTTGATCATGAAGTAGAGTTTCCCAGATTTGTTACTTAAGCTCGTACTAATCCTCGTGAAAAAGAAACGGTGTACCCAATGAACAAAACCTCTTGACTTTCTCAACTGAGTGAGACATCAAAGTGATAGCTAGGTTGTGGGTTAAGCTTGAAAGAATCACAAACGTAACTAAATAGCCAAGTCTTTATCACCCTCTATAAATGCCCAAACAAGTCATCTTCGCGGAAGGGTAGAAAGAAAGAAGACGAAATAATTAAACGCGCCCGGAAAACCTCACTTCAACTTCAAATAAGAAATATCGAACAAACAACCCTGTAGACAACTTTGTTCAACCATCAATTCAATCCATGACATAATATTTTCCGTGGAAATGTATACACCAAAGTATCAAACCTCATAACATAACGAATCTCATCGTCATCACACCAAATCATATAGTCAAATCTCATTAACTCGTAGTCCATATTCAAGAATAATTATCAACAAAAGCCCATGATTGAGAAGCCTAACAGTCCAAATCACATAGCATCCCATCCAAATTATTTCAGTAACAATGCTCTGCAACCCATTCCAGATAGGAACGACTCAATTCATACAACACCATTACTTAGTAAAAATAATGTACACGGATAACGTCAAATATTTTCAGTAGCACCATCTTTTCCGTTTCAGTCCAGAAGAAATGATAACCCATTCAAGTTTGAAAGAACTTGCAATTCAAGTATATGAAATTGCAATTCGGTTAACTACAAATATGTAGTAATGCAAATTTGTGTTGTACGAACTTAGTGAGAATCATTCATATTTGAGATAGACAAAGTACCACATGATCCAATAAAGGTGCAGCCCATGATTAATAAAAACGTGCAACCCCAACACCCTTGTAAAATATTATGGCCCGGTTTTACATTAAGTGTGAGAGGTCAAGGCCCAAGAAAATCAAACCCGATTACACACTCTCACAACCCTAATTATCGGGGTATATAACCGTTACACATCTCACAATTAACCCTAATCAAACTCTTCAAAACCTACAAACTCATATGTGCGCCTCACTCTATACTTTCCTTCAGTCAAAACGACCCAACAACAAAAAACCATTCGCCTCTTTTCCTGCTTCTTATCAAAACGTACATATTCTTATGTAATCAATCTCAAATCACCAAAGGGATGGTTTGATGTTGTCACTACCACAGAGATGGTTATAGGCATAGCATCAACGCCACAGGGATGGCATGATTTGTCAACGATGTCAACATCAAACAAGCACGGGTAGGTTCTGAAAAAGATTTTTCCTTTTTGTATAGAAAAGAATACTCGAACAAATGAAAACGATTTAACATTCATTGTTAAAATCTTTTCGCATTTCGAACATATTGTAGGAAGACCTTTTAATTTTTGTTATATTTAGACCGAAAGAAAAGTAGATGAAACATATTTGTTTTACTCTATCTTTTGATTAATCGAAAAAACAAAACAAAAAATGAATCAAGAGAGGAATTATTCTAGATAAGTGATGATGTTCTTAGGGTTTCAATGGATCTGAAAAGATCTTTGATTTATCTTTAACCCATAAGAAAAATCTGAGATTGTTTGTTGTCTAGTTTGGTTTGAGTCTTGAGGTTTGTTTGGAGATGGGATTGAAATCTGTTTTATTTTTCTTGGCAACTCGATTTTCTTTCATTCATTTAAAGTTGATGGACTGATGATGGTTTGATACTGAGGTCGTGATGTTCAATGGTTTTTATATGGTAATGGTATTGTTGTTGATGTGGTCAAGTCGCTACACTGTTTTCATAAGTCGCTAACAATTTGAGTCAAGTTGCTACATCTTTTTCATACACAAGTCGCTAACCTGTTAAAGAACAAGTCGCTATACGATTTTGTCAAGTCGCTACATCCTTTTCAGTAAACAACTCGCTAGCACAACTCGCTACCCATATACAATGAATCTAGACAACTTGTAAATACAAGTCGCCACCAGTACTTGAAACAAGTCGCTAGGTACATTTTTGACTTTTTCCGATGAGTTTTCCGACTAAGTTCCGACCATATGCATAATAAACCCAGAAACACATCATAACAACAACTTCTAATGACTGTTTGACCTCATGAAAATGACCAGTTTTGACCATATGAAAATGACCATAAAATTTTACTTGAAAGGATTGGTACAAAAATCATGAAACGGTACTGTTTGGACAAAAAGGATGACACAAAACAAGCATGTATGGACCATAACATATATTTGTTGACCAAACAAAAGGATACAGAACATGATAAACCAAAACTGTTATACCAAAATAATAAACGGAAAATGATTTTCCGACCAATAAGCGTACAAAAACAGTTTAACCAAGGTATAAAAAACCACAACAAATCAACACAACACATTAACCATGGCTCTGATATCATTTGTATGATCGTAATATTTATTGTGTTGATGATTCGAGTGGTCTTGGATGATGGAAATACAAGTATGTCATGTTTAGAGAGAGAAAGTAGAGAGATGGGTGTCCTTGGTAGAGACTTGTAGCACAAATTATGAAAGGTTAGATTAGAAGCACCACCCCTTCCATGGATGGAAGGGGTATTTATAATTACAACTTATACGTCCTACTGTCGGACTGTCGATCAGGCATACAGTGGGTAAAGACCCGTCCTTCCTCCACGGTGTTACACTAAACTAAACTACGCTACAAACTAACTAATTTACTACTAAATAACGTAACAAACTACAAGTCTACGAGCTAACTTATGCTAGACTATAATTGGGGTGACCGACACTTTAACATGGAATTTCCAATTCCTAACACTTCATGTGCTTTTTGACTCCATTTATCAGGATGGTAAAGGGTTCAGGGTTTGGGAAAGTCAGGCTAATTGGTTAGTGTGTAATTGGGAGTTTTATCCTCTGGCAAATGTTCATGTATTGCAAACTATGTCTGGCATCTATGTGTATATGTTCTCGGATTTGCAATATCCCCTATCTGTGAAGCTGATGGAACAAATGCTAAAGCATCAGTTGGTGCTACCTTCTGATCCTGTGGGGAATGACATGGTGCATGCAAAACAATTGGTTAAGTTAATCAAAGACAAAATTATTGCTGCCAATGCTGCTTCTTCTTGAATCTGGTACTTTGTATTATTATTGTTGTAAATTATTTCTTTCTTTTCTTTAGTTGTAATAAAAAAAAAAAAAAAAAAAAAAAAAAAAAATGACTTGTTTACTAACTTGTTTGTTTGAGGATCATGTTGTCAGGTTTTGTATGTTGGTTTTGTTTCACACCACTTTTGGTAATCAACTCACCATGTCTTAGACAAGGAAGAGTTGACTCACCATGGGGGTACGGCTCTGGTGGGATTCATCAAATCTGTTGATAGTTGCTGATTTACTAAAAATCAGAGGGTTATCAATGTACCCTGGTCTCACACACCAAACATTGGCTACTCCATGAGAAAACGGCTCTGGTAAAGAGATATCAAATCCGTTGGAAGGTTGACAATTTGCCAATAAATTTTATGGTGCTCAACTTACCATGTCCTCATAGATGAAGAGTTGGCTAGCCCACAAGTTCATGGCTTGTGGTAAAGGCAGTGGAATACCATGGCTAGTCTTGAGTTAACGGCTTTAGGTAAAGACACTTCAAATCCGTTGATGGCTGTGATGGTTTACCAAAAACCATTAGGGTTCTCCAGAATACCATTGATTCACGTTCTAAGTATTGGACTGGTTATTAGTTCACCAGGGTGATGTCATGATTCCACCGAAGAACTAGCTAGCCCAAGAGTGAGTAGCTACTTGGTAAAGGCTTATCAAATCTACTCAGGGTGTTGTTGCTGTTGGTTCCTGATGCTGCTGTCATAGGAGATGTTGATGGATCTCTGGACTACATTGCTGCTTACTGGTGGTTACCATTCCTGTTGCTGCTGGTTACTTATATTGCTTCAGATACTCAAAGACTCAATCCTCTTATAGTTAAAGATCTATCTAGAAACTTGAAGTTAACCCAGTCAAATTCAAGTTTAGGGGAGGATTGTTAGGAATTATTAAAAATAATGTCATAGTATAGTGGTTCGTACTGGTAGGTTCCTGCTGACAATTATAGTGTTTTTGTTGTTAGTGCAGTTCCTGCTGTTAGTTGAAGTTGTTGTTGTTAGTTATTGTTTCTGCGGATAGTAGTATCCATATTATTAGTATTTAGTTAGGATATGCATGATTTATATTAGGAAGAGATAATGCATATCTTCTACACGTTTCGTAATGGACTGTATTAGGGTTTCTTGTAGTATAAAAGAAACCTGCGGCTATGAATATTGTACGTCCTTGCAAACATTCTTTAGTGAATTAATATAGATCCATAGAGGATCAAAGTATTTAGTTGTTATTGTCTTCTTTAACTCTTGTGTTTATATTCCGCGTAAGCATAAGTTTATAAGAGATTCTCCATAGTTTACTTGTGATTACATAAGTATTCTATATGTTTCCTAAAGGCTCAAAAGATCTATCTAGGACTGATCCAACAACTAGCTAGATTAGTACTCAACATTTAGCTTAGTGTCGGGAATTGTAACACGCGGCATTGTACGGTTTTCTTCGCCTGAAGGAAGTTTGTTGACATAGTGGTTAGAACTCTCGATTTGGGTACTCGGAGAGTAGAGTAGGGCAAAGAGGAGCTTCGTTACCGAACCACTATAAATCTCAGTGTCTTGGTTTGATCTTGTCATCTCTTACTTTAATATCTTGTAGTATTTATTAGTTGTTTACTTTAGAATTGTTACAATAGTCTTCATATTGCAATTGATTGATTTCACGAAAACTCAAATCAAAGTTTTTCAAAACTAAGAGTTATAACTAAATAAAAATGGTAAAACTATTCAATCCCCCTTCTAGTTTTCCACATACATGTTTTGGTTTCGAACTCAAGTTGGAGTTTTAATTTTAAACTGTTTTGACAATAGGTGACGGATCCATGGATCCTT
Source organism: Chrysanthemum seticuspe (assembly GCA_019973895.1). Classification (NCBI taxonomy): domain Eukaryota; kingdom Viridiplantae; phylum Streptophyta; class Magnoliopsida; order Asterales; family Asteraceae; genus Chrysanthemum; species Chrysanthemum seticuspe. Next base: position 212,673,651 of record BPTQ01000009.1, on the reverse strand, counting down.
TAAATTTAAGGGATCTTTCTGAATCTTTAAGGGATTTGTCCTTTGTTTTTTCAATTTTAGTAGATTTTTACAAATTTTACTTGTTTTGTCCCACTAGTTGAAGCTTTACTTAAATTAAAACCTAGCCTCGTTTTATCATTGGAGGGTTTTTGAATACTTAACATTTCTTTTTAAGAATGAGTACTCTTTTCAAATTTTGTGAGCCTGGTTGCTTCCTCTTTGATTTTTAAAACTTCTACGCTAAGATCTTGACACGACGTACATCCGACGCCAATATCTTTGTTTTTCTCAAGTTTCTTAACTTTTTTATTAACTCGAGAATTTCTTTATTCTAACCTAGTTCTAATGATTTTTAACATATTACTCTCATTATGATTTTTATTCTAACTTTACATAATCTATTATATTCATTTTGCAATATATCATCATCTATCGAAAAAGCATTATCACTATAGTAAGAAGAATCGGAGTGTACCTCATTTGATGCATGATCCATAAGATACATTTTGTCGTTGGGCTTTTCTTAATCTTCCTCACCGCTATCGCTCCAAGAACCTCCAATAAATGCCTTTTGGTTCTTGTTTCTTGCTGATTTCGGACATTCTATAATAAGATGATTTGTATATCCACTTCTAAAACACTTCATATCTCCTTTCCCTATCTTGTCATCCCAATTCTTTTGGAATGACTTCTTTTCATCCCGGGTTTGTCTTACATATCTACCTCTTCTTTTAAAGAACTTCTTAAGGTCTCTAACCATCATTGCATATTCTTTGTCCTTACTTTCGGATCTTGAATGTTCATCATCACTAGAGTCCTTCTTAGCTTTCAAGGTACGAGATCTCAACCTTTCTCCTTTTCCTTTAACTAATTCGATGTCTTTCTTCATTATCATTTCATGAACTTTCAAGTTACCCATAAATTCGTCAAGTGATAGTGATATCAAATTCTTCGATTTTTCAATCGTGGTGACCTTTGCTCTCCCTTTAGGATGTAGATCCCTAAGAAACTTTCTAATATAATTCTTAATATATTAACCTTCATCATGAGCTTTTATACTAGTAATACCAATGTTAATACTAGCAAAGGCATTATCTATAGACTCACCTTCGAGAATTGAAAATTATGCATATTGTTGCACAAAAAGATCAATTTGTTATCTTTGATTTGACTATTGACTATGAGAGATTAGTAAAGTTTTCCTTGATGAGTGATTAGTAAAGTTTTCAAATTTCTTTTGTCATATTACACATAAAATTCTTTCATATTTCATTCCAGAAAGCATTATAAAACAACATTTTAGCTTCATCATTTTTAGAAAGTTTCTTTTTTAAGTACTTCGTTTTGTTTTTCATAAGAAAAAATTTCATCTTTTTTAGTTTCCGGATTCTTTTAAACAGGTTTAAAATCACACTTATTAACAGCATGCCAAACATTTAGATATTTTGATTTCACATAAGTCTCGAAACTATTTTTCCAATAAATAAAACCGTCACTTTCAAAATGTTGTGGTCTTTGCATAGATTGCCCTTCTAGATATTTTTCGAAATCCATAGATCGATTCAAGTTTTAAAGTACGATTTATTTTAAAAATATTGGTCAAAGTATCTCCGATACCAATTGTGGAAAACTAGAAGGGGGTGAATAGTTTTATCATTTTATCGTATTAAAATTATAGTTTCAAAAACTTATATATCCGAGTATACGTGAAATTAGGCAATCACAATATCAATACTATATAAATAAACACAAGATATCAAAAAATAACCATGACAAAATATAAAATGCAAGATGATAGTAAAAAGTTAGAAAGATCAAACCACAACACCAAGATTTATAGTGGTTCGGTAACAAAGTTCCTCTTTACCTTACTCTACTCCTCGAGTAATCAACTCGAGAGTTCACTTCACTATGTCAACAAGCTTCCTTCAGGCGGAGATATCATACAACGTCACTTACACCAATTTCTGACACAAAGGTAAATGTCGATTTCTAATCTAGCTAGAACCAATCGCTCCCACACAAGCATAATTTCCGGACTAAAATACTAACCCAATCACTCATGTATTTTCAAGACTGAAATACTAACATGTTCTAACAATGACACAAAATTAGATATTATGAACTTTATTAGGTTCCCATTCACATCAACATACACATATAAACTAGAGAGAGAAAGTAGAGAGAGATGGTGTGGAACACTTTATGTTTACGATTAAAGAAAATGTATTATCATAAAATGAACCAACAATGTAAGCTCCCGGAAAATTTCAATGTACTTAAAGCTTTAATCAGAAATTAAGCACGATCTATTTTATCATGAAATTTTCTAAACATCACATTTGCATATCAATTGGCATATGCATGATCAACGCAGCTTGAGCGTTCATAAATATACCGTTGTGATCAGAATAAAATTCCCCACGATCTTGATAATCTTAAATACGTAACGAATAGGTAAAAATTGGTAAAAATATGAATTAAATTACAATAAAAATATATTAGAATTCGTATTGGGCCTCGGAATTCATTGGACTTTTTACCACTTCACCACTCAACCCGACACGTAAATGAGCCTCATAACCGAATCAAGCCCACGCCGTTATCATTTTGGGCCTCGCTAATTTACTTGAGCCCAACACCCTTAATAACCACTTCGGGCCTAACCTTGGTACACGAATTAACAAGGGAGCCCAACATATTTTTTTGGGCCTCGTCTAACATACCCAACCCCGAAGCCCATGAACATGAATAAGAGAATTGAGAAAAATGTTTTGTGTTTTCCTTCTTGTAATCGGACGAGAAACCAAACCAAACTGAAACAAACTAAGTAACAAAAACTAGTTACTTGATCCTAGGCCTAGTCAAAGCTAATATAGGAACACAAAACAAGTAAACATTTTCTTTTCTCCTTGCTCACTTAAGTGTTTGCATGTGCGTGTTAAAAAGAAGGCAAAACCACCCTTAGCCACCCTAAAAATGTTAGTTTAATAACCTAAACCCACCAAAACCCACTTTGACCCATTGGATCTTATGTTTCTAGCGACTTGACAAGCCATGGCATGCCTTGAATTCGACTGCCCCAAACCCCACGCCTCACTACCATACAAAGATAAACATAAAATATTTCCAAGACCATGCTTATGATTTCCCTTAAAACCCTCATCAACACTTAGGATATTCACACAAACATTATCAACACACTTGAAAACACTCTCACCCTTGTCACACATACAAAAATCGTCCAATGTAGAGCATTAGTTCGAAGGAAAAAGGAAAGAAACAACAAGGGAATACGCAAAGGATTTGGGTAAATCATATTGGGTTAACGAGTTATAAGGAGAACACGGGAGTTCTTAGGTCTTATACGTTGCTCGCAAACTCTCCCCACTCACATTTGAGTGATTGTAAGTCCCTTCCAAACTCTTGTCAATTCCTTTCGATTATGTCACGCTAGGATTTAAGTTGTCACACGTTAAACATTCAACGCACCTTTTACTCTAAGCTATATCATGTTAACTCGAAGTAAACAGCCCACGACACTACTTGCTACCTTATTGGCACGTTGACTAGATTAAAACTTGCAACTCATAACGATAACGAGTTGCAAACCTTTGCAAAAACTTTAGAAACCCTCGTATACACTAAAATTCATACGCAAACAATAATGGGCCTAAAGCCCAACTACTAAGCCCATTTAGCCTATACTAAGTCCAATAAGATTCCAACCCGGCCCAATAAGTGCATAACAAACTCATAAGCTATAAAAATAAGTTAGATGTAAGCTTGAAATAGGTGATACTTGTTTTACAAAGATTTCGTATAAATAAAAGTACTTTTGGACTAGTTTTGCAAATATGTGAGACCTAGGGTCAAAATGGTAACCTTTTCAAAGCTTAAGAGGGAGAATATATACATAAAAAGTATTTTATGAAAAGTCTAGGGACTGAAAATGGTTATTTCGAAAGTAAGGGGGCAATGTGTACGTGCATGCGCACGCATGGAAACTACAAGGACCAGTTGTGTAATTTACCGAAACTAGCTATAATTATGTTTTGGGTTAAATATGTCAAGTTTGAAAAACAAGGGTTTAAAGCGTATAGATTGAACTTAGAGGGCTATTTTTGTAATATCAGTTTTACCAAAGGATTTAAAATGTTATTTCTGAAAGTTTTGATAAAAAATGTATTTCGGGTAAAAAGTGTAAACTTCTCAAACTAGAGGGACTAAACTCGTACTTTTTGTAACTCGAGGGTAAACTGCCTAGAGGATTGTAAAGGTTGCCCGTAGAAAAGGAAGTCTTTCGACCCTGAACCCGCTACAAAGTTTTTGGCGCCGCTACTGGGGAATAGAATAGCTAGTTAGTTTTCTATCTCGATTAGGTCCACTCGCTTGATTCCTATCAAGTGAGTTTTTTTTTTTTTTTTTTTCTTAGCTTTCTTGTAGTCTGTTAGGAATTAGAAAATTCCATAGTGAAGAGTCGGTCACCCCTAATATTATCTAGCATAAGTTAGCTCGTAGACATATCGTTATTTACGTTATTTAGTAGTTTATTTATTAGTTTGTAGCGTAGTATAGCTTAGTGCAACACCGTGGAGGAAGGACGGGTCTTTACCCACTGTATCCCTGATCCACAGGCCGATAGGAGGTCGTGTATTGTGTAAGTATAAATACCCCTTCCATCCATGGAAGGGGTGGTGCTTCTTCATTAATCTAATATTTCATACTTTGTGTAAACCTCTAGCAAGAACACTCTCTCTCTCTACTTTCTCTCTCTAAAATGGAAAACATGTATTTTGATCTCCCAAGACCACCCGAATCATCTAACACAATAAATATACGATCCTACAATTGGTATCAAGAGCCAAGGTTATTGTGTTATCTTTGATTCGTGTGGTCCGTACCATGGTTGTTGTTTGTGGTTTTTTTTGGTTCATGGAGTTAACTGTTTTTTATTCATTTATGGTTGGAAAACATTTTCTTTGAGTAACTTGGTAAAACAGTTTAACGTGTTGGTGTGAATCTGTTTTTATGGTACTAACTGTTGGATGGTGTTTAATGAATGTTTCTGGTTATATCGAGTCAGTTTGGGTTGTCATAAATGCGTTCTTTGAAAACTGATCTTCTATAATGTTCGTTAATGATGTCTGTTTCAATTTGTATGGTGGTTTTTGATTCGTTGCTGCTGGTGTTTATGTTGTTCTTATTAGAGACTTGGTGAAGTTCTTCATAGAGACTTGTCAAAAACTGTCCAGATTCACTGTATAGTCAAATGGTCAAAGGCGACTTGGTCTAAATGAGGCTAGCGACTTGTCCATGTTTTCTTACTAGCGAGTTGAGTATGTTATACTATGTAGCGACTTGTTATTTAACAAGTAGCAATTTCTGTAATAGTTAGCGACTTAACTCCATGCTAGCGACCTGATTTCAGTGCTAGCGACTTGGTGAATAATGGGTAGCGACTTGACTTTGGCTAGCGACTTATATTTATAAGTTAGCGATTTGGGTGTCTCAAAAGGAGGTAGCGAGTTGTTGACTCGGTCAAAAGCGAGTTGGAACTTAAGTGGTAGCGACTATGACTCAACAAGGCTAGCGACTTGCTTATGGAAAATCTAGTAACATTACAGAAATGGAGAAGAAGAAGTACAGACCTTGACTCAACTTCACTATACCATACACCACATCTCAACTCATGACCTCAGTTTTCAAACATCAACGGTACATGTACGAGCTGATATAAACAAGCAGAAAATGGTCTAAACATCTCAAAACAAAAACATGATCTCAGGTTGGCTTTTATTCCTTCAAGCATAGATCTTTAGAGATCTTTCACATTAATACCATCACCAGTCCAAGAATACGAAAAGAAATAAACTCAAATGGAATTGTAAATTAATGTCAGATTCGATCCAATATCAAAAACAAACATCCTATCTTAATCTCATACCCCATCCTCCATCTTACACTAAAACGTAAAACACAACAAGATCTCAGTTTCTTTTCTTTCGTGGTTATCAAAGATAAAATCAAGACCTTTTAAGATCAAGCATTCGAAAGAGATGTAACATCATTGATCTAAAAGAGGTTGATAATATACGAAAATAAAGAGTTGATTTTTAACAATGATGTCAATATCAAGTCTTTGATTCGCTTGAGTCATATCACAGAAACCTCTTCATGACAATCATTTGTTTGATCCTCTTGGGTCAATTAAATCTCCGAACAAACTGAAAACAAGGGCAATAACAACTTGTGCTACTCCCTTGGTTTTCTTGGTTCGTTTGCTCATTATAATCTCTATAACATGTTGGGATAAACAATTACCTACCTGGAAGCTCTTCGTTATCACCATCCCTGTGGCGTTTAAGTATAGCTCGAGCCATCCCTGTGGCGAGCAAGAATACTTTCTTAAACAATGAAACGAAGTGGGTTCATATGTTGCTTGTGTGAGGCGCGTTTAAAGGGAGGCGCATTTTTTTAGGGTTTGGTGATGCATTATCTTGTCTGCACAAAGGATAAGTGAGTTAGGGATTAGGTCAAGTAATGTAGTGTGTGTTATTTTATATCCAAATGCTAGGGCAGTTGAGTTGGATTACAATGGGCCTCCATTGGTATGTTTGACTTCGTGGGACAGGCATGGTACGGGTATATTTTTTTTTGGGCTGTCAAATGAGGCATTGGTATGTGTCTCGTGGGGTTGGGCCAGACATGTATGTGATTTGGATTGGGAGTGAGTCACATGAATTGGATTTGGACTGGTTGGTTCGTGTATTTTCTTGATAGTGAATGAGCCTAATCTTATTGATTCTTTAATTCGGATATACTAACTTGTTACATGAGCCGAGCCTAGTGTCTGATTTTGGGTTGCTGACTCTCGTGAATTTTATTGGGATGAACGGACAATAATTTGAGTTCGACATCGTACGAATGATGGGACTTAAATTGTAAACAACATGTTAGCTCAAATTTATTTTGGATATTATATTGATAACATAAGTGGTATGACAAAGATTACACCAGGTTATTGGCTTGAATTGATATGTACAACTTATTCTTGTACCGGGTGTTATTCTTAATGGTCTGTGCTCATGTAGTTTATGATGACTTGGATTCGGATGATGGAATGATGGGCTTCTCAAGATTGGATAGTTATTATGAGATTTGATGTGCTTTGAGGCTTGATACTTTGGTGGATACATTTTCACATAAAATATTATGTCACGGCTTGAACTTATGATTAATCAAAGCTGACTACGGGTTTGTTGTTCGGCATGTCTTATTTGGATTTGAAGTGAGGTTTTCCGGGCACGTTTACTTATTTCGTCTTCTTTCCTTCTACCCTTCCGCGAAGATGACTTGTTTGGGCTGTTATAGTGTGTGATAAAGACTTGGCTATTTAGTTACGGTTGTGATTCTTTCTCGATTTACCCACAACGTAGCTATCACTTCGGTGTCTCACGCAGTTGAGGATATGTCAAGAGGTTTTGTACATTGGGTACACCGTTTCTTCTTCACAAGGATTAGTACAAGTTTAAGTAACAAATCTGGGGAAATTTTACTTCATGATCAAGTTTGACATATCGGGTTTACTTCACCTTGTGGTCACAGCAACAGCCGACAGAATGAGTGAATGATGTGTTTACCAAAGTGTTTATTGGATGGTTGTTGATTTTGATGATGTTGGATAATGAACCGCTGCATGTTCCCCTAAAAACAGATATTCACCGAAACCTAAGTTGTCATAAAACATTCAAACTGATATTGTTTACGGTTTTGTCTTGATTTTGTAAAATCCCGCGAAAGAGCCTATTTCTCGGTTTAAATCATAGACTTGTAAAATCCCGTGACAATGGAAACATCCTGGTATTAGTAAAGTGCATTTCCGGATCTATCTTACGGTTTATTCTTGGTTTTGTAAAATCCTGCGAAAGGACTATTTCTCAGTTTAAATCATAGAGTTGTAAAATCCCGTAATGATGGAACCATCTTGGAGAAGAGAAAGTGTATTTTGGGATCTTACTTGATGCTGGTGCTACGGTTTCTGCTTCGAAGAAGGGATAAAAGGGTGTGCTTCATAAATTGGATGTGTGTTTGGATATTCGTCATGGCAGTTTGGTTATTACATGGTTTTACGGGGTTATGTGCTTTTAACCATGGTCGGGATGAAACCATTATCAAAGTTCATTTAAATGTCAAAGAAGGCTAGATTTGAGCAGTTGAGAAGATGTGACAACGGCGTTAATTCTCTATTATTTATTTGAGGTTGAAGTGAAATATCACGGGCGAGTGTACTTAGTATCTGAAGGTATCGGGGATGGTTGGATGAAGATTCTTCGAGATCCTTGTTCGAGCTTATTATCAAAATCGAAGACTTGGAAATCTAGTTATTGTTGGGTGACTTTTACCTCTTCTTTTACCACTTGGGGGAATTGGGCTCTTATCACCTCAAAATAACTATCACTTAAAGGAGTTACGTTGTAGTGCTCAGTGTCACATTCAATTGTGGATTTTCAAGAGGTGATGTACGTCTTATACTTAATGGTTGGTTGGATGAAGAGTATAGAGTACTTAGAGATTCAATGGAGCATGAAGTCTCGGCACCGCTCTTTGTTACATATGTGCAAGTTTAAGTCACGAGTTCGGGGTATTTTACTTCAGGGTCAAATTCATCATATTGGGTTTTCTCCATCAGCTGTTACTGCAAAGAGCCTACTGAATGATAATGGTGATGATTACATGTTTAGCTAAGAGAGTTGAAAAGAGAGAGATTATGACGTCTGTTCACTTCAGTTCAGGCCTCGTACTCCAAAGAAAAGAAATGTGTACGTTTCAGTTCGCATTATCTTTCGAAGAAGAGAAATCTTCTTATGACGTATGAACACAACAGTTCATGCCTCGTACTCTAAAGAAAAGAAACGTGTACGCGTCAGTGCACTTTATCTTCTGAAGAAGAGAAATCTTCTTATTATGACCATTCTCATCAACATGCCTCATACTTTTTCCATGCGCTTCAGTCATCAAGTGAACCGGGCTACTGTTGATTGTTTTCTGATTCCACTTTCTCAACTATAATGATGATGGCGACATCCTGTGCTAATTTTGCGGGGGGAGAAGTGTGAATAGACTACATTTGGATGATGTTCACTTGTTTAATCAAGAATGGCATCTCCGTATGCAATTCTTGAGGGGGAGAAGAAGTGTGAATTTACTGCATGGTTGATCGATATCTGAGAATAAATGGTCAAACGGCTCCAAACATATGTAAGAACCGAGCTTCTTCTTATCGGGTCATCTTTACATGGTGTTTCTTCTAAGAGCCGTTAGTTGACATCTTCACAAGCTGATATGAGTTTATTGACAAAGTGCTTCCGGTTAATGCTTCACGTGCACATCAACATGATGATTCCGAACAACCTTCTGTTCTTGTTTGATGTGATTGTTTGCTTGTTGTTACCATTTCGTGTGCTCGCTGAGGGCTGATTGCTGATTTCCTTGATGAACATCTTTCTGTTCTTGTTTGATTGGGAGGGATCTTAATTAAGGGGATTTGCAAGATGTAAGTTAATTGGGAAGCTTTTTGGTGATGTTCTTGTGTTTTGGTGAGTCGAAGATGTTAACTATCTATTCCCCAACTGGACAATCTTGAAGAAGGTCGAGTCTACAGTCGGTTCTACATTTTCTGATACATGTTAGAAGACTAAAGACGAGGTGCATTTAACGATCTAAAGACTTCTTCTTAATTCAAGCATTTATCAAACAGATTGTCGGTTTAGGGGAGAGCACTAATTAGGGGAGAGTGAAAAGTCAAATTTAATCCCTAATTAGATTTGCTCACAATGTACTTCAGCAAGTTGATTCTCACAAGAGTTCAAGTGTTCTTCTCAACAAATTTCTAGTATACGGGCTTATAAGGTGTTGCTGATTCTGAAGTGTCAAAACCAGCAAGGGGGAAGGAGACACGTATCTAAACGCGAGCAAACTTGATGAACTTAATACTTCTAAGTGATTGAAGATATCCCGGGAAGACAAATGTCATTACCGTAGAGAAACTCAAGGTTTGACTCATGGCGTTTAGTGTTTATTCCAACTAGGTGGGGGAAGTGATGTTAGAGTTAGTTTCTGAAGATGATGAGGTACACTGGTGTGTGATGATCTCGATGTTATCGCAATCATCAGAGGGGAGAGATTGCGTACATTGGGGATGCTCAGCTGTTTTTACTTGAGGGCTTAATCGGTGATTCAGAGATATAATCACTTATTCCGGTGTTGACATCCGCAGAGATTGTCACCCGCAGAGATAATCAGTGATTCAGCCTGCTTCTTCAATGTTATCGGTTGTTCTCTCTTTGGGGAATGTGTGTACTTCGGGTCCTTGAGCTTCATACACGATCATCAGGGAAGAAAGCCATTGTTTACCACAAACATTGGGGAGGTGTTTTCCTTCCGGGCATGATGTGTATTCGGGAGAGTTCTTGAATATTGGTGTACTTCGGGTTCTTGAGCTTCATACACATTCATCAGGGATGAATGATGTGAACATTGGGGAGTTGTTCTTCATTACCCTCATGATGTGTATTCGGGAGAGTTCTTGAGCATTATACAAAGAGACTGACTGCATCAACTCAACTACTTGGGGGGAATTGTTCTCTTGACACCTTTTGGAATGGATCGCTTCAGACGTCAGTTGAAAAGGAAATTTGAGAAGATTATTTATGAGTGGGATGATACGTTGCTATTCTTCTTGATGATATAACCTCGAATGGAGATCCTTGATTATCGTTCTTAAATGGAGCAGCGGATTTATGATTATGGTGTGCATCTCTGTGCACCTGGCTAAGGAAAGCTTGAAATAGAGCTTCGAATCTGCTCATCCAAAGGATTTTCGGTTTGGGGGGAAGCTGCCAGAGTCTCACTTTCAGATGGTTCAATTTCTTTCTTCAATGCAAGAGCCTCGGAAGCTTTGGTGGTGAAAGTTTTAGGGATGATGACTTCTATCTTCTACAACGGGGCTGCTCGATATCCTTATCTCGGTACTCGTATCATCATCTTCTTTAACTATATCATCTATTCTATCCTTGTAAATATTTATTCGAAAAACAAAATACAAAAATATAAAACCAACAAAAAGAAAATAGAAAAATATAAAACCAACAAAAGAAAATAGAAAAATATAAAACCTTCAAAAATCCCATAAAAATCAGAAAAATTCAAAAAAATACCAAAAATATGTTTTCCAAGACATGTCTTCTGGTATCGATAACATCTACGGTCTTAGAAATGTCATTCAATAATGGCACGGGACTTTAGATGAAGTTCGAGCAGGAGGTGTAAATATTTCTTTCTAAACATGTCACAAATCTAATGGCTTGCAGTTACTTCAGACTGTGACCCGTGCTTAAACAATGGTTTGCTATTATTTCAGATAGCAACCCGCTCTTCAAAAGAAAGGAAAGTGCTGCGCTAAACCAATTTTCAAATATTTCGTGCACTTTTCCTAAAAACAATTTGAGGAAAGTATGTCGAAGGACTGCTGTTCCTACACAAATGTTTTTCTGTCTAAAATTCTTCAGAAAAATATTTGTTGTTTTCAAAAATTGGTGGAAAATGAGTTGCTTGAAAATCAATCAGTTTTAGAGTTTTAGTAAAAATTGAAAACTCAATCAATGACTTCAACGCTTTTAAACCTTTTCAGTATAATGAGTCGTTGATTGAGAGGGATAATGTTTTCAAATTTATATCATCTAACGGACTTTCTTAATTATCCTACGTGCTTAAATTAAAAATGAGAATTGCCTGTGTCGAAGGACTAGGTTTCTAGGATATGATTGTTAGGTTTAGATGATTAGAGTTTGATTAACACATAAACCCCATGCCATATATGAATTGATTGATATGTTGGATTGACTTTTATTAGTCGATTACTGTTTAGGTGATGTCGACCACCATATATCTGTATGTATGTTCACTAACGTATGCAGGTATATTGGTATAAGAATGTTCCCGATCCGGATCCCACTATTGATGATGATTGGATGCCGAAAGGAAAGGGTAACTATATCTTGGGTTGACATATGAAGAAACGGAGCTTAACTGGACTTCTATGGAGAGTTGGCATATATGCAACGTAAGAGGTCTCACTGCATCAGCAGATGGTTTTCTTCTAAGTGATTGAAGAAACGGAGCTTAATTGGACCTCAGTTGGCATTCTAAATGCAACATAAGAAGAAGTCTCACTGCTTCTGCAGACGGTTTTTCTTCCAAGCCTTACAGCAACAACAACAAACGCTTCTCAACCACCTAACATATCTTTGTGCAGGATAATCTTGATGATACCATTTTTCTAAAACTTTGAAATATTGTTTTTGAAAATGGAAAAATATTGTTTTGAAAATATATTGGACTAAATTTTGAAAATCACCGGACTTTATTTTATCAAAACTTAAGTCACTCAATCATCGACTACCGTCATGGTTTGAGGGGGAGAGTGATTTTGAATAAAATATTTTCAAACAATATTGCTTCATAAAAGTCCGGATTGTACGAAATAAAGTGGTGATCTAAAGATTTAATGTTATGTCATGGTATGATTTTCTTTAAAACTCAAAGATCTTACAAAATGAAATTTTTTCTGTTCTTGTTTGATTGTGAAACTGTTTTATTTTACTTAAAGATCGTTTAAAAAACTATCATACCTGACACTAACAATCTTTAATGTCTAGAGTTGGTCCTTATCTGTCATTTTTCAAAGTTAAATCAAGCCACGTCTTTCCCCAAAATGTTTTAAATGATTTAAATCAATTGGGATCACAAATCTCAAAAGGTTTGAAATTTTGATCGGGGTAGAGATCGTGTTTTAAATCTCAAATCTGTTTTAAATGGAATTGGTTTTAGTCCTTTAAAGGCACTCCTGCCTCCATGTATCAAACGATTTCATACATAATGCACATGTTGAGGAGGAGGATTTATCCAAAAACCAGATGAGTATTTAAACAAGGCCACATTTTCTCCCATGTTTTCTAAACCTAATTAAATCACTTGGGATCCAAAATCTCAAAGGGTTTCATATTTTTGATCGGGGGAGAATTTGTGATTTAATAATGAAATTTGATAAAAAAATGATCGTTTTGATTCAGTTGTGCAGGCTGCTCTCTCATATGTGCTAAACGCCTTCGAATCTCGAAGCACATATTGAGGGGGAGCAAAACCATCGAGGTACAAACGTTTTTTTAAAAGAGATTATAAAGTACCTTGATTGTGTTTTCAAATGGTTTTCTTAATGGATTTTGTGATTGTGAATGTGCTTCAAAAGAACTCTTGCCTCTATGTGATAAAATGTTTTAAAATATCCTATGCACATATTGAGGGGGAGAATTTTACCAAGAAAATCAAATGGCTTTTTCGTATGAAAATTGTGATCAAAGAAAATATTTCAAAGTCCTCTAGCCTCCATGTGCCAAACAATTTCTAAATCACACGCACATGTTGAGGGGGAGGTTTTCTAAATGATCAAAACTATTAAGGTACAAAATGCTTTGATCTCGTATCACAAGTACCTTGATTGTTTTTCCAAATGATTTTTCAATTGGTTTCATGAAGGAAAGAACAATACCAAAAGACCGACCAATTTACTTTATGCATGGAGTTATAAGGATGGTTAGGTTAGGTATTCGTTCCCACGATCCGCCAAAACCGGAGGGATCTTCCCAGGGACAATCCACTAGATAGTGTAGAGTCCTTAGGAATATTGAAAAAAGGAGAAAAATGAGGAATGGGAAGAGTGCGGACTGAGACAGAGCTAGTACTGGAATAAACCCAACAAGGTTCTAGTTATGAAGTCTCGGTAAGCACTGAAGGGGTTGAAGAATGAAAAAGAAATGAATGTGAAAAAGGGTGAAAAGAAATAGCCCTCCATCAATTCAACCTTAGGGCAGAAACCGGGTTCAATACATATGCTACTGGTTGTTACTAAGGTAACACTGGTATTGAAGACAAGACGTCATGGATCCAGTGACGCACTGCACTAAACTTCCCAAACCACTCAAGTTCCTCTTAAAAGGGCTTGTTTCATTCTCACGGGGAACCGACATTATCTATCGACTTTCTCTTAGAGATTGTTGATATTGAAGAAGGAGACCCTCTCCCTAGTCTCCGACACAGGAACCAAATATGCACGATTGAGTCTAGAGCCAAGAGATCATCCACAATATCTCGTTGGGACACTAAATTCTTGAAGACTTGCTTTTTCACACAATGTGGAAAGTAAGTACATATTAAGAGTCCTACGCATTATCCTTGTGGTATTGCCAGAACATCCGAGTGATATGAAAATATTCACGATGAAGATGGAAATCCTTCTAGAGCCAACATCATACAAGCTCTTGGTGGGTGACATGTGAGATCTTCTCGTAAGATCAAACTTGTGACAACTGGATAGAAACAATGGGGCGATTCAGTCTTGAATCAACCTTGGTCCAGGAATGGAATTGACGAATACTTTTGGAAAAACCGTTCGATGTGCAAATCTTCTTTTCTCTAGCACGTCGAATGTGTACTTATGTTTTCAAAATTCAAAAAGTATCTCTGATTGAAAAATACTTTTAGAAAAACCGGTCGATGTGCGAATCTCTTCTTTTCACTAGCACGTCGATTGTGTACTATTTTCAAATACAAAAAGTGTTTTGATTGAAAATTGATCTTTCTCATAAAACCTTCGTCGTATTGCAAAACTCTTTATTCTAAGCAATACGCGATTGTTTTCAAATCAATTTTTCATCAATCAGTGAATCTCAATTCGCTGGTTCACTCACTCCGTGTTGTCTTCTTTGAGACGTTCCGGTTTGAGAACAGTTAGAACAGCTGCGAAACCCTGTCAAGGAGATTCTTAGGAATCCTACCTGATCACAGGCAGTACTTGTACTGATCAACGGGGAACCGTGGGCCGTGTACCTCAATTCAACGAAAGTGATCAAAGACACTTTTGTGCGCTTTATTGCTAACTGTTGTTTGCAGGTACATTTGGACGGTTGCAGCTGATCAGAATTGAGGAGTCAATCCAAAGCCGCATGCTCACAACATCCACACTTAATTGAAGAAATCATGACTGGTGCATAATCTACATAACCTGGTTCTGATATTCCTATACTATGCTTTTGCTACGCTGCTGCAAATATCATGAACCAATAAGGCTTCCGCTACTCTGATGGAAAGATGTCATGATTCAAAAGTGTGAGCATGTCGGTCTGAAAGTCACAACTTTACATGATGGCAACACAATAAAGGGTGATCCAGAGATTTACTGTGGCTGATGATCTCAAAGAAAGCTCAAAGATCATCAAAGATGTGGATCAGTTAAAGGCCTCCACTAAAAGTACAAATCAGTGCGGACTTTGAAGAATCACTGCCATAGCACAAAGATTGTTGAAATGAAGAATTGAAGTCTACGAGCTCAAGAACAAAGACAAGAATAGAATGCTAGGATTCGAAATGTATAACATGGGGTGACCTCCCTTAGGGGGAGATTGTTAGGAATTAGAAAATTCCATAGTGAAGAGTCGGTCACCCCTAATATTATCTAGCATAAGTTAGCTCGTAGACATATCGTTATTTACGTTATTTAGTCGTTTATTTATTAGTTTGTAGCGTAGTATAGCTTAGTGCAACACCGTGGAGGAAGGACGGGTCTTTACCCACTGTATCCCTGATCCACAGGCCGATAGGAGGTCGTGTATTGTGTAAGTATAAATACCCCTTCCATCCATGGAAGGGGTGGTGCTTCTTCATTAATCTAATATTTCATACTTTGTGTAAACCTCTAGTAAGAACACTCTCTCTCTCTACTTTTTCTCTCTAAAATGGAAAACATGTATTTTGATCTCCCAAGACCACCCGAATCATCTAACACAATAAATATACGATCCTACATAGTCTATCCCCCTTCTTCGTGTTTTTATTTGTAGCCTTGTTACTTTTTGTCATGGAAGGTGATAATCCACCTAACAACAATCCACCACCACATCATCCACTACCACTACCTAATCAACCACCACTAGACCCGACAAGAGGCCGTACTCTTGGTGAATACTCTAGACCGAGCCATCAAGGGTATAGGAGCACCACTGATCATCCACATTAAGCTTAAACTACGGCCCTGCGATCCGACACCATCCGGTTGGTGCAAAACAGATGTGCATTCCATGTACTTCATTCTGAAGATCCTAATCAGCATCTCAAGAATTTCCTTAAAATCATTGACTCCATTGACCTTGATGCTACCGCTCGAGAGACCACCTGATTACGTCTCTTCCAATTCTCTCTGCGAGACCAAGCTAGTAATTGGCTTGAGCGACTTTTCGTAGGATCCATCTCAAGTTGGGATGATCTCACCACCCATTTCCTCGACCATTTTTTCCCACCGGGGAGAACCACCAAGCTTAGGAATGATATCTTGATATTTCAACAACGTCAAGGTGAAACCCTTTATGAGGTGTGGACTCGATTCAAGGACTTACTAAACAAAGTACCTCACCATGGCATTGATCTTTGGCTCCAACTCCAAATTTTCTATGATCATGTCAATTTCCTCACAAAGCGATCCATTGACCGAGCGGTCGGCGAAAGACTTAACAATCTCAATGCCGAAGAGTCATGGAATATCATTGAAGAGCTTGCATGACAGTCCTATGAAAATTGTAGTGATTCTCATGAGACTCCTAATAGCACGGTTAAGGCCATATCATTACCTTGTAGTTCTTCTAACATCTCAGAAGAACAACTTTGTGCTCTTGAAGAACGGATCGACTATTTAGTTGAAAGACAAAAGAAATTTCCAGGACCAACTCCTCAATCACCGGTCAACTTTGCTACCTCAACCGGTAACCCAAAAACCCTCTTTGAATCGTCTAGTCACGAGAGAAACCCTGCTTCCCTAAAACACTTTTGTTCTTCCTTACCACAACCACTTTTACCTAGCTTCAAAACATAAATGAGAGAATACATGGCGGCTCATTTGGGTTAGCTAAATCTGAGGAAGAAGTTTATAAACAAAGGGAAGAAATGCAGGATAAGATGACTGAGATGATGAATTTAGTGAAGGAGTACACTAAAATGAAGGTTCCCGAGAAGGTGTTAGTAAGAAAAGATGACCGCGCTGCCCCCACTATGTTTGTTAATGCCATTTCCATTGTTCGTGATAAGGAGATCACAAATCAAACTAGCGGTAATGATGGGGTAGTTGAGGAGAAGGATACATGGATTAAAGAGAATAGCTCAAATTGTAAGAATGGGAGCAAGCTAAGGAATTAGATAAACCTAAGACTGTAGGGCACTACCTTAAACATGAAGTCAATAAGAAAATCATTGTTAACTTGGCAAACAATTTTAGGTACAATGATGCTCTTAGGAAGACCTTCTTATGTGAAATAAAGGAGGAATAATATGATATTGTGCCTATGGGGCCTTTATACGAGGCAATGTTTAAGAAAACAGTAGCTAAGAAACAAGAAATTTGTGGGAACTTCATAATACCGTGTAGCATTGGTAACTTAGAAAATATACAGGCCTTAGCTGACCAGGGATCCGATGTAAGAATAACGTCGTTTTCAATCTATAATAAGTTGACTAAGGAGAAACCAACCAAGAGTAATCCTAGACTTTTTTAGCCAAGCATTCCTATGTTTACCCCTTAGGAATAGCAGAGGATGTGTTGATTGAGTTTGTAAGTAACATCTATTCGGTATATTTTACGATTATAGATATTGAGGAAGATGAACACATTCCCCTCATTATTGGAACACCTTTCTTAGCTACCGCCAAAGCAACAATCAAATGCGGTGAGGGTGTTATGGTACTTAAAAGTGGAAAAAGCAAAGTTAGGATACCTATAGATCCAAGATATCCTATGAAGTTTAAGGAAAAGGAGCGGGATGATCATAATTCACAAGTTCAAAAAAGAGTTGTTAGGAGAAAAATCGTTGAATGGGGGGAGTAGATTAGGGAATACAAGGATAATGATATTGAATTAGGAGAATGGAAAAGAGATAAACATATAATCAGGCATAACTACGCCATAGAAAGATCTTGTGGGAACCATCATGAGGGAAATAGTGATAATAATACTAAAGGACGTGACCAAGGAGTCAAGGTCCCTAAAGATTTTGTGGAAGGAGATAAGGTGCTCTTGTTTAATTAAATATTAAAAGTACCTAAGGGAATACGTAAGCCTAAATGGTGTGGCCCTTATACGGTGAACGGGGCAAAAAGAGGTGGAACCATTGTGTTACTTGACGACGATGGAAAGGAATTCAAGGTAAACATACGACGTGTGAAACACTACCAAATCAATGAAAATGAAGAAGATGATGGTAGTAAAGTTATGTATGGTATGACTTCGAGTCTAGCTACAAGACTCATAAATAAAGAAAAGCGCTTATTGGGAGGCAACCCATGTTTAATTTTTTGCTGTTTATTTTTCATTTTTGTTTGCGTGTTTATATAGCTTTTTCGTTATTGCTTAATTCTCATGTTTACTTTGTGAAAATGCTTTATTTTGTTTTTAACTTTGTCTTAATTGCATATAAAGGTATTTCACCAAAAGATAATTGTAGGGAAGATCACATATATTTTTAGAACTTGCATGAACATGAGATTAACAATAATTGGAATTGTATATATTTTTGTGTGTTTGTTAGAGTCAAATGCTTGTATCGAGTCATACTGGATGTTTTGCAGAAATTTTTCCAGGTCTTTAAAGAAGTAATTTTTTCAGAATTTTTTCGGAAAACGCATTAGACCCTTTCTTTCAGAACAACCTGACAGCGTCGGGAGTAAAGCCCGATGGCGTCAGTCAATGTATAAACAGATTCAAAGTTTTTTTTTCTGTCTAATTTGTAATTTTTGGAAACTTCTAATTCTTAATTTTCCAGAAAATCTACAAACATCCATTCCACAAGCATTATATCTTACTTGCTTTCTAGTGTAGTTTTGTTTTTATATATATTTTATACCGCCGATTTTACGTGAGGTTTCGTTTCGTTTTCTTACAAGTGTGCATGTTACATTAGACAAGAAGATGAAGTACATGATGGAAGCAACACTTATTACTTGCTCATTCTTCTTGGAGGAGGATTTAACCGCAACTTTATACATATCCTACCGAGCTAATCAGGAGAGTATTAGTTTCGTTCTCTTTTATTTACCTTATTTTATCATAACTTTCATACTTTCGGGGAACATTGGGGAAAATGATCAGTTTAAGTGTAGGGAGGAAGCATAAAACGGGACATTAGAAACTATTCACTCACTCGATTTTTTTTCTTGTCCTTAGTAAATTGTGTATTAAATTATGAGAAATATTAGTTAGGGTAATTTTAGCACCATAATTAATTTCTTTTATGGAATTTACAAGTAAAACTTTAGTCTTAATAAAGTGTCTCATGGATAGGAGTTATATGACTAGCACAAAAACCGTATACCACTCAAATTCCACCCCAAAAATGTGAGGTTCGCCCCTAGATATTTAGGAATAAAAGCATTTATCTTTAATGCTTAGTGAGTGTACCGGTGGCAGTATAGATTCTAGAACTTGTTTTGTGATGCATTCCGAGGTCGCTAGTTAGACTACATTCGTGTAGTTAGGATTAACTAAATGATAAGAGCCATTAGGATAACCCTTGATTTAAACCTATAATTTAATTACGTCAACCTCATCGGTTTAGTAATTTTCCCCATACCCTTGCGATGTACTCATCTTTAGTACATGATACCCTTAGTTAACCCCTCAGAGCCTATCTTTTTGCGGTTCTCGTGATGTTTTTTTCGCGGAAAATCAATGAAGAGCATTGTTTACAATCCACCCCCAAATGTTACTCCCAAATCGCCTTAGCCCACCTTGTATGCACTCATCTTTAGTTCATTATTGTAATCATTGTTTCAACTCATAAGTTCAATTATCTAGTTACTTTCATGATTTTTAAGTTGAGTCATATCCTTTGTATACAGTTTTAGGACGGTTGGGACTCATGGGTTAAAGTTGTATTTTATGGAGTAATGGGAAGGAACGATAAATTCAATTTCCCTTTGTCTACGAAATTAAGTACTCCAAGTGTTTTGATCTTTTCAAATTGGGTCAATTAGTGTTAGTGAAATAAATACTCAAGTGTAGGGATGCTCCTATAAATCCCTTTATTTTGATGTTATCTTAGAGGATGGTAGAGTAAAAAGGTATGAAAAAAAATGATGAGAAAAACATACGGGCTACCATCCTACATCTATCTTTATGTTTTTAAGTTTATGTATTTTAATTTTGTTTCAAGTTATTATCTAGTGTTAGTGAGTCGAGTCTTGGCTTAGCAACGTCGCATCCTACATGCTTGTAACATAAGATTTTGACTTGCCACCACTAAATATCCCCATATCCAACAAAAACCCTTTATTTCCCTACCCGAAGCCTAACATTATAACCATTTGCAAAGACCTCTTAAATAGTTATTCCTAGGTGATTACGCCAAAGTGATGGAGGTTTGATCGATTCTCAAGCCTATGGTAATCTATGTACTATAACAGGTAGTGAGAGTTTATCTTCCATTTTCTTACATGTTATATTTAATATAAACCCGCGAGATGAGAGAATCCAAACACTAATT
The DNA here is from genome assembly GCA_019973895.1 of Chrysanthemum seticuspe. Lineage (NCBI taxonomy): Eukaryota > Viridiplantae > Streptophyta > Magnoliopsida > Asterales > Asteraceae > Chrysanthemum > Chrysanthemum seticuspe. The sequence continues at coordinate 212,653,012 of BPTQ01000009.1, read as the reverse complement.
GTGAGGTGCTAGTGTATAATTTTCATGCTTTTTTTGACTATTGTGGGGCTTGTACTTGTTGTAAACTACTCTAAACTAATGCTAAATGACCCCTAACTTATAAATTGATTGGCCAAAAGCACATTTGTTTGAGGAAAAGCAAATTTCAAGTGTAGGGATATTTGATAAGGATTTAAAGCATACGTTTTTACGGGGTGATTTAAACCCTAAATCGATACATTTTATATCCGTTACTACTTAAAATCGTTCTTTTCACATTATAGGTCTTTTGGAAGCAAATTGCTAGAATCAAGCACTTTTGGACTAAAAGGAGCGAAAACATGAAGAAATCGATAAAGTCAAGTTTTCAATGCTGAATTTTGCACCTGACGGCGTCCCAATCTATAAGGCGGCACCGTCGCTAACAAGGTTTTCTAAAAAGTCTCAAGCGAAGGCTCACGTCACTTTTTGGTTTTACAACATGACGGCGTCACGCCTTATTTCAGGAGGGCGTCTCCCTTTGTTTTACACCAGACGACCAAGACTCATTCCAACACGACGTCCTTATTGAAGCCCGACGACGTCACACTTCCTCAACTAACGACGTCCCAATGCTGACTTGTCCCAAACGAAACCCTAATGACGGCGACCAGACGACGTCACCATCAAAAAGTGATGTTGTCGCATGTTTATATCTATATATAGACTTTGAATTTTCTATATTTTATGTGTAATATTTTGTAGAGCAAACCCTCGTTCGTTCATAGTCTGAATTAGGCTGTATTTTAGGGTTCCCAACCTTTTTTACACTCAAAGATAAGTTTGTTAATCTATTATATCACCATGTTTATCCTATATTCAATTATTTGCTTGTGTTCATGCTTATCTATCATGCGTAGCTAAATTATTATTGTGTTTGCTTAGATCTATGAAATCTAGTTGTTGATTATTATTAGGTTGTCTCTTGTTTTAATTGGTAGACGCTAGAGTAAGGAAAATTGGCTTCTTCTTTAATTGTTGCGAGCGTGAACGTCCTAAATAGCACAAAGCTTAAGAGTTCACTTGAGCCATAGTTGTGTTTATTGCGTGAGTTGTAGCTTTAGGATAATAGAGTATTCGGGGGAGATACTACGGTACTTGGCGATCCCGGATAGTCTAGAGGAGAGTTACAATTCATAGAACTAGGGAATTAGGCACCCCCTATGACTAACACGGAATATAACGCACCAATTAAAATGAGGATGTGACAATTCAACCAACCAATAAGAGATAACTCGGGAGTAAAAAAATCTAAGTAAACACGCTTTTAATTATCATAAGAACACACCAATTAATCCATAGCTTATTTTCCTTTTCATTAGTATAATTAGTTTTTAGTTTAAAGTATTTGTAGTTAAAATTGGTAGAAGTACCCCCCCCCCCACTCCTAAACCCTGAGATTTTACTTGTTTTCCTAAAAAAATATAAAAAAGCTAAAAAAGAATCACCCTCAACCTTACCTTCTCGTCATACATCTCTACTAGCATCTCTATTCCCTTAAAGAATGATCAACCCCCTGGGCTTACCCATACTATAGTTCAATGATTAGGTACACTGCCTAAAGGGTTGTAAATTTTGCTCGTAGAAAAGGAAGTCTTTCGACCCTAAACCTGCTACCAATACACGTAATCCCAAAAATCTCCCCCTAAGGGCTGGTAATTCAAGTTGTTGTCATTGTAGTCTTTGTAGGTTGCTTGACGTCCTTTGATCTTTGACATTCTTTGCTGATGACGTCTTTGATCTTTACTTCTTTGTTCTTCATTCTTGTTGTTGTCGTGATCAGATAATGTCGTTGTCTACCTTTTCATCAACGTCGTTGTCTTGGTGTCTTTACGCCTTTTCCAACATGCTCATACTTCTTTTAACTTTGGATCTTCCTACTTATGTAATTCTTACTTTCATTGCTTTGATCTTTGTCTTTAAACTTTGTAGATTCTTTGACTTTACTTGATCTTTATCTTTCGAAATGTTGTTGGTATGAGCATGTGGAAATTGATACGATATTGATGATAGTGATGGTAGTAAAGGTCTTTCCTGGAATTCTTAGTCTTTATAAATGCCTGCATGAAGACGGTTAGCAATAAAGTTCCCGATGTAAGTGTTCGGATATTTTGTATAGGTACATCACAAATCGCTGGCGCGTTCTTTGACAAATCTCAGACCGGATGATCACTGGCACGTCCCCGTACTTAATATCTTCACACTTGTCGTTGTAAGCTGCTAGAGTATACCAAGGTGTCACTCCACGACTGTAGATCGTTTGAAACCATCGTGAATACTAAGTGTAACCCATGAAGGATTACCGAAGTGACCTGCTATCAGGGTTGTTTGATGTTGACCCTGACAAGAGTTTCTATTCAATCATTGAGGATCACTTGTGTAAATCTTCTCATTAATGTTCTGGCAGATTGCTGCGATCTGCGTAGGACTCTAAAATTTACAACTTGTGTTCTTAATGTTGAACAAAAAGTGTAGAAATATTAAGTGTTCCTAAAAGATCTTTAGATGAATCTCGTGGCTCTAGACTCAATTTGTGCATTTTGATTTTAGTAGTCGGAGACTGGAGTGGTGTCTCCTGTTTCAATATCATCACATCTCGGAGTGAGAGGTCGATAGATTATGCAGGGTTTCCTGTGAGAATGAAACCAATCCTTTTGAGAGGACTTGAGTGTCTAGAAGGTTAAATGCAATGTGTCACTGGGTCCATGACGTCTTGTCTTCAATATCGACGTCACTTTATTGACAGCCAGTAGCATATGTATTTAACCCGGTTTCTGCCCTAAGTTGAATTATAGAGGGCTATTTATTTTCACCCTTTTCTCATAACTTTTATTTTTAACTCTTCAACCCTTTCTTTCTCCTTTCTCACATTACTCCTGTTTTTAATCATACCTAAGGACTTTCTATTTCTAAACTATTAGTGGTGTCCTTGGGTAGATCCTTCCATCTCTGGTGGATCATAGGACGCATTTCCTATCCGTAGTCACCGTATAACTCTATCACAATCCTATCTTGCCAATAAAACTTTTTCTTGAAAATATCTCAACGTGTTTATGATTAAAAAACATATTTTATTAACACCTTGAGAGTTTTGTATTTTCGGAAATACTCCACCTCCACATATGCTTCTATTGTTTTAACTTAAATTTGCACATTGAAGGTAGAGTTCGCAATTTTTCAATTGATCGACTCTTTGATAGACAATTCCCCGCTAGACCGTTTTCGTTGCTTAGTTAAAGGGATCTATTATCAGCTTTTAGGTGACAATTAGCCCTAATAACTAACTTGATGTTGTTAACACTCCTTGAATAAGAAGGTTAGACCCGTCAAAGTTCATGTCTATCAAGAGTTTCTCGAATGGTACATTTTACTAAGACAAGTCCTTTGCAAGACACATTTACATCATTGGTAAAACCAACTTGAAATTATTACCTGTCCCGGACAAGTATTTTCGATTACTAACAGTTTATGTTTCTTTAATTCATGGGTAAAGTTCTGAGTCGAGCTCGTATGATATTCCATTCCATTCTGATCAACATATTTTAATCTCGTTTCTCCCCCTCAAAAATAGCATATATATGTTGTTTTTGAAAAACATTAATGATTAAAATATACTTTTTGAGGTTTTAGAAATCATGTGGGAAGGAACGGATAACCAAGAACATTTTATTTGAACAAAGATTTTAAGTACTCCCCCTCAATTTGTGAAACAACTTTTTGAAGTTTTGAAACATGTGAGGGAATACTTGTCTCTTGAACAGAATTATGAAAAACTTTTGAAAAATTGTTTGAAATTTTTTGAGCGAATTCTGCTCAAAAGTAAGAAGCTTTCACTCCTTATATCAAGATTGAGGCACTGAAGCATACTCTAGGGTCCTTTCTTTACAAATAATAGGTCATGCACTATTATGTGTACATAAGCCATGATGTTTATAAAAATTACATGAATGTTACGAATGAATTTCTAATCTAGCTATGAAAGTTCTACTTAACTTGCTATTACAAATTATCTAGTCTATGAATAGAAAGAAAATAATGTTTAATCCTATTACAAATCAGCTTGGTCTTCATAAGTTTGTGATGTAGACGTCTTTTGAGTACCTGGTTGATGTTGTTAATGAAGTTCTTTACTTCACGTGCCTCTTGAGAATTCCATCTCTTCTTTCCATACTTGTCCTTCTGATTATCTTTAAGCCTTATCTCCATTCTGTTCCTTACCTCAGTGAGGCTAGCATCACAAAATTTGTGGAGTTCATCAAACGTCCTGAAACTGATATGGTTTTCATAATTGCGATAGGTGAATCCAAATTTCAGATCTTTCTTCAAAGTGTATTGAGGTTCCCCAATGATTGCTTCATGTGTAATAGTTGGCTTCGTTAGATTGTGCTTGATTTGATAGCTTTCAACTCCTTGATGAAGGTCTTCAACACGTTCCTTGATGATGGCACTTTGAATGGTAAGAAGGAGAGATGTAATGACGGAATACTGAGTGCTGCGGGGAATGTAAAGTAGCTTCTTGGACCTTGAGCAAGTACATGTCTTCAATGTCGTTGAGGTTCAGGTCCTTATAGTTGGCTTCACTAAATATGTATTCTTTCTCATCTTCTCTTTTTACCACGACCTTCTTCATGTAGACATACCCATAGTGTTCTTCTGTTTTAATGGATTGGACAGAGAAAACTTAGATCACTGTAGACCTCTTCACGATATAATCTTTCAACGTGCTTGCTGTGGTACTACATACGATGCTTAATGGGCCAATGATGAATACCCAAGCAAGCATCCTTGTTGTATTTCACAATCGTAGAGCTGAATAACCTTGTGGAAATTTCTTTAATTCCTGGTTTTGGATACTCTGCGGCTGGAATAAGCGTGATGGAGGTGGCGTATTTTCCTGTAGTGTCTCCATCTCTTAGAATTCCAAGTCGTTGTTGAAGAAGAACTTGTATGGGATGTTGGGGTGAATAGCACTTCTGAGAAGCGTTAAAGGCTTGGTGTAGTCTGTGTAGTACGACTTTTTGTTGTGCATGTTGCCTTTTGGATTGAGCCAGTCGATGTCGTTAGACATGGCACGCGCAATGTTTTCCAGATGATACTCAACCTCGACCTTGCTTGCTGATCGATCTACTAGGAAATTGATTTTAGTTTCCTTCACGTGCCTGAGCTCTTTCTTTAACAACCGTTGAATGTTCATCTCGGACTTCAGTCTTTTGGAGAGTTGGAGTGTGCTTCTGTCTATCGATGCTAAGGGTTCGCCAATCTCTGGTTGAGTAGACACCAAGTCATCGAACCAACCATACTCCACCGTTGTGTTGTTATCTAGCCATGTTACAACCTTTGGCTGTTCTTTCTTCTTGGATTTTGACCGTTTTGATTTTGTTGCTGCTGACGGTTGCTGATCCAGTTTCTCGTCACCAAATATTCAAAATGGATTTCTTCTGGTGGTTCGAAGGTCATGGTTGGCTTAGATGTTGTTTGATGATGAGCCTGTTCTTCAGAGTGTTCAAATGGTGGTGGCATTGGTGGTTCAATAGTGTCGGTAGGTTTGGTGGTTGATGCGATTGGAGTCTTGGAGGGAACTTTAGACTTGGGGGTTGTTGTTGCTGTGATGTGTGAAGTAGACCCGCCAACTATTTTCGTTCATTTATCTTGTTGACTTTGATCTTGATCTTCATCGTCACGCGGTCGTTTGTGTGAAGTTTCAGTTGTCTTGCATCCTTCACTTCGTTTGGCGATGATAGCCTTAAGAGATTTGAAGAGTGCAATTTCTTCTTCATTCATACTTTTAACTGACTTAGCCAGCTTGAAGTACAACTGATCATGTAACTCTTTGGTTGTGAGATTCTCAATCTCATATGGAATGGTACATAGAGTCACAGGTGTTGAGGAGAGAACGCTTTTGTCTATTTCTTCTAGCACTGGTTCGACGCAGCTCTTCACTTCCTTTGAAATCATCTTACCTAAATGTTTTTGAGATATTTTTCTAAGTATTTTTGGATAGAACCATCCATGTGTGATTCGATATCCTTCTCAAGAAATGCTTCAACACCCTGCTTTGCCTGCGGAAACTCACTGATAACGCCTAAAATGAACATGTTTTTAGTAGCGTTATTGTTAGTTTTGTGCATGATAATCGGCTATATTTACTCATAACTGTTGCAAAAGTGCAAAAGATGCGTATTGTGTATGTATATGTAGCCAGGTATCTCGAATGATGAAGAAATGAAGTTTTTATGCACATTTGGAAGATTCTCGAGGAAGGAAGTCGAGCTAGAAAGCTTTTGGATCCAATGATTGGGAAGAACAATGATTTCTAAGTATCTACAGCAAGGAAAGATAAAGTTTTGCCTTGGAAATCATCAGCGAGAGCAAAGAATGAAGCGTATAAGCAAAAAGTCAACAAAAAGTCAAAACTGCAATAACCCAGCCATTCGGTCACAACCCGTAACCGGATCCAGCTGGGCGTTGGGTCAAAATGTAACCGATCCGGTTGCCCTCATAACCGATCCGGTTTCTCGCACTGCAGTTACACAAACTTGCATTTATTGTTGCCTTAACTCCCCATAATCATTGGAGTCCGATCATTTCTTGCTATTAACTTGTTGGGAACGTTTTTGGTCAGTTGAGCAAGCATACTTGGCTATATAATGAACCTAGTCCTAGTTACTAGGTGTGACACAACCAAAATTGTATTAGTTTACACCTAAACTAATACCAACCATTATTATTCAGCCCGAAAGCTTAGTTCTTACTGAAAAACGTCCAGGAGCAAGGAGGGAACAGTTCTCATCCATAGTTTTGGTAGTTTGGAGTTGTACGGTGAATCTAGGTGACTGGAGGCGCGTGGTTGCTACAATCCACGAATTCTAATTCTTGTAATCACAAAAGTTTAGGTATTCTATGAACTTTGTTATGGAATTCTATTCTCTTGAATTGTTGGAATTACTTTGTTATGAATTGTGTTTAGTTTTTATTATTATCATGGAGTAGTTTTGGGATATACTTGTGTGTTGGGATGTAGTTAATCATATTAGTGTTCTCAAAATGTGATGCATGTATATATGATCTTGTTTAAATGAGTTTGTTGGAAAAATACTAGTCTTTGTTTGATTTGTTGATAAAACATGTTTTAAGAAAAAGGACCGAAAGGATTTCTCTTGTGTTTTATTCCAAAAAGTGTAGTGATAAACTAGTATGGGGATATGGTGATTGACAACCACCATGTTTGCTTATTAAAACAAGACTAGGAACATTTTCATCACAAAAGGGTCGAAAGATTCATAAGAACAAATTTAATAAGAACATTTTGCAAACAAAAGGATTTTCTAAAGAATAATCATTGGGATAAGGACCGAAAGGATTACCTAAATGTTTTTGTTCTTAGAATGATTTTTACAAACATATACCATGGTTGGGGGATCATTTGCTTATGATTTGTGCATCACATCAAGAGTATACACCAAACTTTCATGACTACTATTTATGATTGATTATAGACTACACACAAGAATATATATTTCTTATTATTGAATTTCACTAGAACATAATTATTTGAGGAAGCCTTGACAAGCTTTCTTGTTGGAATCTTTTCATACAAAAACAATTTCAAACACAAAATCCCTTGGGACGATCTCGACTTACCAAACTTTTCTATCACGGACGAGTATACTTGCTCGTATGTGTTAATAGGTTAGACGGTTAAATCGTGTTTATAAATTTTTAAAACTTGCACCAATCGTAGCACATCAAGTTTTTGGCGCCGCTGCCGGGGATTTTCTTTAATTTTCTTTGATTCTTTGTAAAATTGGTAGTATTGGAATTAAATTTGTTGAAAAGAAAAGTAAAAAAAAAAAAGGTTTTGGTAAAATGCTAACCGATTCGGTTGGTGATCCAACCGAATCCGGTTAGACTTTCTGTGTAATTTTTAGTTTCTATTTTATTGTTCTAGTTTACTTAATTCTTTGTGTTATAGTTCCTAGAGTAATTCTTGTCATTTTAGATTTTATTTGCAGTTTATGTCTTGTAGTTTAACGATTTCTTAGATTTATTTTTATTTTCTTTACATTTGTTATTTATTAGTTAATTAAGTTTTAGTTTAATTTCAGTTTTAATGATAATGATTAGATAGTAATTTTTCAGTTATATGTCTAATTATCTTAATGGTAGATTTTAATTAGTAGTTAATTTAGTTTTAGTGTAATGGTTTTATTATTAATTTATTAAATAGTTGGTTTATGAAGAGTTTTTATTAATTAGAGTTTAGTACATCTTAATGATTCCTTAATTGCATTAAAATTCTGTTTTTTTTAAATAAAAAAAAATTGTTTTTTTCGATCAAACCGATCGGTTGCAACCCGCAACCGGATCCGGTTCGATTTTCTGGTCTAGTTATTTCAACCAACCGATTCGGTTGGTTATCCAACCGAATCCGATTGGAGTTTCTGTGTTAGTTTTTATCATTTTTAGAATTTGAGTTTTAACTTATGTTTTTAGTTTTGTTAAGTGTCTTAACTTGTTTAGTATATGTTTCTATAGTTGTTTTTGTTTTACTAACTCTAACGCTAATAGTTCGGATTTTGTTTTGTTTTGTCAAGTTTGTCTAGTTAATACGGATAATTTGAGCGGAATCTCGGAATACCTTCGTACTTTGGATGAAATGTTCAAGGATACCGGAAGTTCACTAGAAAAGATTGGAGGTATCTTGGAAGAGAGTAAGAAAGATTTGGGGATTGATACGGGTAATATGGAGGAAACAGGTGAAAACAAGGTTCAAATTCCCAAGAAGGGAAGAGTCGTAGTGTTCACACAAGCACCTTTAACGGTATATGATTCGCCGCTAATGAGGTTTGGTACGCCATGTAGCGTGGAAGGAATAAGTGCTTGGGACGCGCAGCTTAATATGGCTTATGGAGATAATTACATTTTGGAGAAGGTTCTTGATGAAATTGGTCATGTACGTTTGGACTATGAAGCATATGGAAGAAGGATGGTCAAAAATCTTAAGGTCAATATTCATGGACACATTTTTGAAACAGATTTTGTTGTGTTAGAAGAAGGGAATGCGGATGAACCTAATGTATGCTTTAGTCGATATTTTCTTGTCACAACCAAGTGTCAAGTAGATTTTGCAATGGGAGAAATGAGAATTAATATAACTGATGTGGAAGAAGGAAAAGGAGTGAACGAGATGCTAGTGGAAGTTTGTGCAAACATGGAAGAAAAAGAGGTGGAACTAGTCAAAATGGGAAAGTCAAATCGGAAGAAGAGTTCATCAAACAAACTAACCCCAACAACAACCACCACCACCAAAAATGACCACACACCATCATCACCTACCACTACTTTCAAACCCTTAACCGACAAACAAAAAGAAGCTATTTTAGAAAACTTAGAACAAAAGTTTCTTGAGCTTAATGAAAAGAAACCAGTGGTAGAGGTACTCCAAGATTATGTGCTTTACCGTAAGAAGTTGGATGCATTGATGCTAGCGACGGCTAGGTTGGAAGATAAGAATCTCACGGAGGAGGAGCGAGATAGAATTTTGTTAAGAGGCATGCCAAGGAAGGAGAAGGATCCGGGTAATTTTGTGTTACCAATCAAAGTGAATGGAACTACACCAGTTTATGCTTTAGCCGATACGGGGTCAAGTGTTAATGTGATGCCCTACCCATTGTTTATGACTTTAGGCCTAAGTAATCCGCAACCTAATCATTCGAAGCTTACTATGGCGGATAATTCTCAAGCGAAGGCAATGGGAGAGGTGAAGAATGTGAGAGTGCAAATTGGCTATCAACCGTATTTGGCCGATTTTCTTGTCCTAGATATTCCGGTGGACAAAAGTTTGCCACTACTATTGGGGAGACCATTCCAACGAACTTGTGGTGCAATTATAGACATGGGAAGAGGCACCATGACTATTGATGATGGTATTTCAAGGCAAACATACTATCGAAAACCAAGAGGACCAACTTTGGAATTTATGGAAGAGTTAGAATGGATGGATGCAAATGATGATTTAACTTGTTTGAAGTGGGACGTGATACCCAAGGAAACCCAATGTACGGACCGTTAGCTCCACCTTATTTTGATATAGAGGACGAAATGGAACGAGCGTTAGCGGTGGAAGCTTTCTATAACCCATTCAAGAACATACTAGTTTACAAGAAGTTGACCGACTTTTTAGGTTCTTTACCGGTGCAACCTAAGAATTTGGAGTGGAGACCCGAGGGGTCGGGGACTTACAAAAGACAAACTGGAGATGGAGATTGGCATGTTAAGTTCGATATACTTTGTCCGGACAGAAGAAGATTCATGAGAAAGTTCAAAACTTTTGAAACATTCCGTGAGTTAACCGGAAAATTTCAAAGCGAGGACATCCTAAGACAAGAGTATTTCGAGGAATTCTAAGGAGGAGACAAGGGACCGTAATAAACAAGCAATTATTTTCTTGAATTTCATGAACTATTTCTTTTTTATTTGATGCATTTAGGATTTTTTGTTTTTCATTTTATTTTCATTTTTATTCTTATGATTGAGGTATTTTGGTTAATGCATTATGACTATGAGTTTTGAGTTGAAGTTTGGTTTAGTTCATTAGTATGATGATTTGAGTTTTTTTAGATTGGATGATTGTTGAAATTTCCAAATGGTGAATGAATGTTGTGTGAATCTTTGACAGGATTTTTGAGTAAAATTTTTTTTTTTGTTGCTTAGAAGGTAGATGCCTAAGTAACATAAAAATACAAAATTTGGCAAAATGCATACCGAAACGGTTGTGTTCATAACTGAACCGGTTGCATGCAAGTATAAAAACCAAGAATTCACTTTTCCAAAAAACACACACACACACACACACTAATTCCCAGCTGGGTTTTGAAAAAATTAGTCCAAGAGAAGCTAATTGAAGATTGTTTAAGTTGTAGGAAGACATCATGGCACCCAAACAAGTAAGCATCTACATTCAATTAACTCAATTAAGGTTTAATTAGAGCATTTGATTTGAATTGAATATTAGGTCACCAATTTGGGGGTTTTTGTTATAATTCGAATTCAGTTGTAATATTTATGGATTGAGTGAGTAATTGATATAGGAATGCATTGCAAAAAGAATTGTATGGATTGATTCGCCATGGAATGAATATTAGATGATTGGATTTTCGGATTTGATTGGGTAGTGCTGATGAATCAAGATAAGTTGCAATTGGTGATCCCTAATGATAGATGATGTGTTTTTAGAGGTAATAGATGCCATATTATTGATTAGAACTAATAGTTGAAGGATATAGGTATATCAAGTTGAGTTCTAAGATGATGAATGTATGATGATTTGAAAGCGAATTTAGAGTAATTCAAGTATGTGGAAATCATTGAGGATGATAGAATGCGATTTAGGAGTGGATTGGACTTAGAAATTCGAGTGAATAAGGGTTTAAGAGGCAAAAGCCTTAGGCAGACTGCATAACCGATTCGGTTGCGCATTGCAACCGATCGGTTTGATTTGGACAATAGAGTAACCGATTCGGTTTCTCTGGAACCGAATCCGGTTACGGTTTCTGTGTTGAAATTTTTTGAAATTTTGAATAGGATCTTAGAGGGTTCCATGAACCTTCTTGTTTGTTATAATACTCTTATATGGTCTTATATTTATGATTTCTACAGAGAATTATTGTAGGTAGCTCAAGCGAGGAGGCGATTCCAATGAACCCGCTTGTTACGAAGTTTTGTCAAAGGAACGAGAAGAAGAAAGTCAAGTATAGCTTGAAGACGGAGGCAAATGCCAACTTAAAGTTCAAAGATCTCACCGACGGGGAGAAACATGCTTTTCAGGAAAGGTTATCGAAATTGCAACGTAGGACATGTTTGGTTCCGAGGGTGATTGATTGGGATTTGTTTGCGGAATGTGATTGTGAAGATGAGTTGAGAGGAATGATGCGGACATCTTATGTGTATTCAGGGGATGGTGATTCGTTCAATGATTTGTCATGGGAAAGAGCATTTAGCGTCAATGAAGAGGTTTATCGAGAATGGTGTATGGAGTTCTTTTCAACCATGTATTTTGAAAGAAAGGTGAATGTTCGGAACTTGATGAAGGAAGTTTGTGTTTGGTTTAGGCTTTGTGGAAGGGATCATGCTTACACTTTGCCGGCTTTTGGCGTGGCTCTTGGTTTGTATGAGCCACATGAGGTTAATCATCGGTTATTTGAAGCTCACTTTTCAAGACTTCGGAGGTTTGAAAAAGACTATCCTAGTATATCCGCTTATTGGAATCAAGTGGGAGATCCTTCTTGCGCTAGAAGGAATGCCTCAACCATCAGGAATCCATTAATGAGGATACTTCACAAGTTGATAGTGACCGGGCCGTTTAATAGGTTTGGAAGCAGGGACAAATGTCAGAAACCGGACTTATGGGTTATGATGTTGCTAGAGGAAACTAAGGACGGTAATGCAGTTTAGCAGATAGCCGAGTATTTGTCTAGGAGGGCCCCGGGAATCAAGAGCAATAGCCACATTTGTGGAGGACATTTTGTGACGAAATTGGCGAAGAATCTTGGGTATTATGTTGATGAAGAATTGGCTAAGTGTAGAGAGCCAAAGTATAGTGATACGTGGACTGCACAAGGTTTTGGGAACACTTTGAATAGGAGATTGAAAACCTTGGGGTTATGGATTGAACCAAAACAACAACAACAACCACCACAACAGCAGGGGAGTATACCAATGGAGAACGTGCAAGCGGGTACGTCCAGTAGTTTTGATTCAGGGTGGGGAGAGTAGAACCAACATTTAGATGAGATTCAATGTAGGGATGTGTGGAGAGACTCGATGATGTTGAGAAACAACTACATCAATGATTATTCAATGCCTATCTTTCAACACATGGCTCGTGAAGCCAATTACGAGTTGCCATCCTACAATCCACCCAATGTTCCACCATATCCTTTCCCTTACACTTCTTATCCTGGACCCTATCCGTATCCATATCCTGGGTACGCACCATTTCCTGATCCAGTGCCCCCATATGGTCGATTACCTGAGGTTGGTGGAGCAAACTACGATGTTGGAGGATCAGCATCAGGAGTTGGAGGAAAGAAGAAGAAGAGGAGAGTTCGTTTGGAAATTGTAGACGAAAACTATGTAACCGAAAGTGATGATGATGATGAGTATGATGATGAAGAAGGGGATGACATGAGCGAGGACGAAGAGTGATCGTGGATCATTCGTGAATTATGATTTCAAAGACAATGGTTATGATGTGTTAAATAATATTATTTCTATCTCTTTAACTATTTCTTTAGGATGATTAACATATTTTGCTTGGTTTTATCTAGTTTTAAGTAGCATTTGTTTTGTTTTGTTTTGTGTATTGTGTGTTGCAGTTTTTGTTTTGCAGGATGGATGTGTCGGAAGCTTATTGAAGGTCAAATGTTTGGAGTTGGATAACTCACATGCTTTCTTATGACCCAATATGCGTATTGCATATTCTATTCTATGGTATTAACTATTTTTTTTCCCATTTTCTTTACTTTGAAGTTCATTTTTATTACATTGAGGACAATGCAAAACTTAAGTATGGGGGAGGGAAGAAAATAGGAAAAATGATACGCTTTTTTATTTTTTTTAGGTAACTTTTGGATGCAAGTGATTAGAAGGAATTCGCCCTTGATAGTCTAGTTGTTTTCACGCATTATTGATAAATATTAAAAAAATAAATTGGGAATTTCAATGGTAAAATGAAGTTTTTGAAAATTTTTGGATTTGAACCAAATTACGGAAGTAATTCATTTTGGATTCGATAGCATTTTCTAGCACGCATAATAGCCTTTTTCCCATGCAATTGTGAGGTTTCTTTTTGTATAAGACACATCTTTTGTTTTATATTTGCTATGAGTGTGCCGGTGATTATGTCGATTCTAGAACTTGTACTAGTTATGCATTACGGTTAAAATCACTTTCGAGTGATCTAAATATGTTCAAGTGATAAGAGGCATCGTAGGATTTAACCCAAATGGCCTTCCATTTTACATCTAATGATATATTAGCTAACCACATCGGTTAGTTAACCACCTTTATATTGACCCATTTGTTAGTGCTCATTTTTAGCACTAGATACCCTTAGTTACACCCTTTGAGCCATTCTTTTCATTTGTTACATCCAGAAAATACAAAAAGATTTTACACTTTTAACTTTAGCCAACCCTTGTCATGTCTATTGGTTTGTTGCTAGTTGTTTGGAATGTTAGATTGTTTTTGATGATTATGAAGAAGCAACACTTTGTTTATAGTGTGTACCATTCTCCATCATGGATGAAAGAGACGTCTTTCGCGGAAAAAAAAATGGTTATAGCCAATGAGCTATATTGAGGATATTGATTAGCCAATGAGCTAAATTGAGTTATACTTACTTGCGGAGATCGATATTTGAAGAGGTGAAATAATCATTTTCGAGGATTGTGGTTTGTATGATGGCTAGCAACATGGAGGTTTAGACTTGATTTTATTTTTCTTTTAACACCAATTTCATAAACTATCCAATACCTTATCCATACCCTTTATGAACCCTTAGCCTTAAAAATATAACCCAAATAAAAGCCCTCTTTGATGAATTTATTTTCTTTGTTTTGATACTTGTACAAGCTTATGGTAAAAAGCATTGATCATGACTAGGCATTGAGTGATTTACATATACCCACCAATATATGAGTATTGAGTGAATTCTTAAAATCATTCGTGAGGTGTTCTAGTTATGTTATCTAAAGTGTTTGGTTCATTTTTAAAAGTTTTCACATATTATAAGCGAACCAATGATTATCGCTTTTGGGATGATTATTACATTTTTGGAACCATGGTGTCTAGACCATTGAAATCAATTTTTGCAAATGTTAGACCTACTCGAGGGCGATTAGAGCTTAAGTGTGGGGGAATTTGATAACGCCTAAAATAAACATGTTTTTAGTAGCGTTATTGTTAGTTTTGTGCATGATAATCGGCTATATTTACTCATAACTGTTGCAAAAGTGCAAAAGATGCGTATTGTGTATGTATATGTAGCCAGGTATCTCGAATGATGAAGAAATGAAGTTTTTATGCACATTTGGAAGATTCTCGAGGAAGGAAGTCGAGCTAGGAAGCTTTTGGATCCAACAAATGGGAAGCACAATGATTTCTAAGTATATACCGCAAGGAAAGATAAAGTTTTTCCTTCGAAATCATCAGCGAGAGCAAAGAATGAAGCGTATAAGCAAAAAGTCAACAAAAAGTCAAAACTGCAATAACCCAACCGTTCGGTCACAACCCGTAACCGGATCCGGCTAGGCGTTGGGTTAAAATGTAACCGATCCGGTTGCCCTCATAACCGATCCGGTTTCTCGCACTGCAGTTACACAAAGTTGCATTTATTGTTGCCTTAACTCCCCATAATCATTGGAGTCCGATCATTTCTTGATATTAACTTGTTGGGAATGTTTTTGGTCAGTTGAGCAAGCATACTTGGCTATATAATGAACCTAGTCCTAGTTACTAGGTATGACACAACCAAAATTGTATTAGTTTACACCTAAACTAATACCAACCATTATTATTCAGCCTGAAAGCTTAGTTCTTACTGAAAAACGTCCAGGAGCAAGGAGGGAACAATTCTCATCCATAGTTTTGGTAGTTTGGAGTTGTACGGTGAATCTAGGTGATTGGAGGCGCGTGGTTGCTACAATCCACGAATTCTAATTCTTGTAATCACAAAAGTTTAGGTATTCTATGAACTTTGTTATGGAATTCTATTCTCTTGAATTGTTGGAATTACTTTGTTATGAATTGTGTTTAGTTATTATTATTATCATGGAGTAGTTTTGGGATATACTAGTGTGTTGGGATGTAGTTAATCATATTAGTGTTCTCAAAATGTGATGCATGTATATATGATCTTGTTTAAATGAGTTTGTTGGAAAAATACTAGTCTTTGTTTGATTTGTTGATAAAACATGTTTTAAGAAAAAGGACCGAAAGGATTTCTCTTGTGTTTTATTCCAAAAAGTGTAGTGACAAACTAGTATGGGGATATGGTGATTGACAACCACCATGTTTGCTTATTAAAACAAGACTAGGAACATTTTCATCACGAAAGGGTCGAAAGATTCGTAAGAACAAATTTAATAAGAACATGTTGCAAACAAATGGATTTTCTAAAGAATAATCATTGGGATAAGGACCGAAAGGATTACCTAAATGTTTTTGTTCTTAGAATGAATTTTACAAATATATACCATGGTTGGGGGATCATTTGCTTATGATTTGTGCATCACATCAAGAGTATACACCAAACCTTCATGAATACTATTTATGATTGATTATAGACTATACACAAGTATATATATTTCTTATTATTGAATTTCACTAGAACATAATTATTTGAGGAAGCCTTGACAAGCTTTCTTGTTGGAATCTTTTCATACAAAAACAATTTCAAACACAAAATCCCTTGGGACGATCTCGACTTACCAAACTTTGCTATCACGGACGAGTATACTTGCTCGTATGTGTTAATAGGTTAGACGGTTAAATCGTGTTTATAAATTTTTAAAACTTGCACCAATCGTAGCACATCACTCGCCATTTGATATGTGAGTGTCTTGACGATGTTGGTGAGAGACTCCACTTTTGCTTGCAAAGTGTTGTATTTTTTGATCCTAGCGAGAGTCACAACTTTCTTGACTTTGAATGATGCACGTGAAAGAAGTGTAGAATTCTTGGGTTTCTTCATTGATTTGCATTTGGTTGTTGTTGTTTTAGTTTTCGTTGGAGGGGGTAAAGATTGAGTAGAGGACTCTGAAATAGTTTTGGTTTCTTTATGTTTCAACTTCTCCAGATCATGAAGTGTTAGAGGCTTGGTGTTGACGAGGTAAAATTGGAGATTATCATCAGGGTTGTCGTTGAAGAATTTTTCTGTATCTTCTAGATCCTTCTTACGTTGTGCTTCAATTTCAGCTGCCTTCTTTTTTGCAGCTTCATCAGCAGCTTTTTGTAACAACTCCACAACCTGTTTAGCCAACGCTTCAGTTTCATTCTGCTTTCTCAATCTTTCATCTTCTTCTTTTGCTTCTCTAGATTTAGCAGCTTCTTCGGCTTCTATGATCTTTCTCCTTTACAAGGTCAGCCGCTGCTTTTTTAATCATTTCATCATCAATCAGAGCATTACCTCCCATATCATCATCTTCTTGATCATATTGTTCTTGATCCTCCTTGTCATCATAAGTTACTAAATCCGTCAGAGGTTCATGAGAGCTTCCTCCTTCACCCTCGGTCTATTTTCTACTTTTCTTGAGATTTATTTTCAGCTTCCAGAGCTCTTTCTCTGCGACGGAAGGACAAGTAACAGGAGATTTTCCTCTCTTCCTCTTATCCACCAGTTTGTCAGAGACATCTTCTTCTTGATTAGCTTAACTCTGTAAGTGCTCAAATGTTTCATCAATAGTTTCACTGATTCCACTATCTGAGTCTTGCTTATCAGACTCAGTTTTAGAGTCGAAAGGGTTAGGTGAGGCTTCCAGAGAAGGTTTTGGCAAAATTTGTTTCTTCTTACTGGGCACATATCTCTTATGTTTTGTTAGTGGATTTGGTTTAAGTGTCTTTGATGTGCTTTTAGAACTTCCTGCCTTTTTATTATTCTGAGTCCTGGTCTTTACTTGAGAAGAGTGTGTGTCTTCATCAGTGAATCATACTCTTCCTTAAATAAAAGCCGCATCATATCTTTGATAATTTGCAGTTTTAGTGATATTTTCAGGAATTAAGAAGTTTGGAAGTCTTTTTACCTATTTCCGCATACTAGTGTCCAGAGTTTTCACCATGTCCACCTTGAGATATCTAGAACACTGTGAGCTTCTTCATTTTCATCAAGGAGATGATTTTGAAATTCAGCATGATTTGCACACAAGTGAGCAGTCAATATCTTGGTGAATCGAACAAAAGGGGTCTTGGTCATGCTTTGCTTGATTTGAAGCTGATACATCATGTCTTCCAAGACTAATTGAGCGAAGTCAATCTTCTTCCTGTTGATGATGCCCCTGAAGATTTGAAGGTGTTAAAGACGAGGATGCTCATGACCACTTTGTCTTCTAGATATAGAATGGATGATTATTAGGTAGAATGTTCTCCAAGGTTGTACAGAACAAGGTTTTTTGAATGTCTAAATTCTTATTTGAGGTAAATTAAGTAATTTACTATCACTGTTTGTGGGATAAAAATTTAAGTTGAATGACAAGGTATAGTGATCTCCTCACTATTTTAAACACTAACCAAAGTATGTGTTTTAGTAAGAACTATGCTAGCACACTGAATGGGTTTATCGACTTAGTTCTTCGAGGAGTAAATGTTGTCGTAAATGTGTATCACATTAATTGTATCAGTTCATTTACTCATTTACAACATTTTTTATTGGCAAAGATAGAGATGGATACTGGTGGAGTAATAGCGATGTGTCAAGCATTTAACTAGAAAGGTATACTAGTGCCTTACTGCACTAAAGGTTCTATTCTTGAAATGTGTCCAAGGCCACTTTCGGGTATATAGTGTTGAAAACTGTTCTTTTAAAGACTTAAATATTTTTAATAAAATATTTAAGTTTAGGATGTCTTATGTTAAAGAGATCAAAGGAAGTCTATGATTTATTGTAATCACTCACTTAACTCACATACTCCATCATCTTCTCTCAGGTTCAAGGGCTTCACTTGTTGAGTTTTGCTTCAGGAAGTAGTGATACATTCTTTAGTCTTTGAAGATGATTCCTTGAATGTTCTTTCATTTAGAGACATCATTTACACTTAATAATTATGTTAACATTCTAGTCGGGCTTGCCCAACATATATATATATATATATATATATATATATATATATATATATATATATATATATATATATATATATATATATATCACTTAGCTGGAAAAAATTTGTTGTAGTTTAATGAAGAAATGAACAATAACAATGGACAAACTATAACTTTTTATTGTTAAAGGGTTTCCCCGTTAAAATATATTACTCTAAAAAATAATTAAGTACATAGGATAAGGGTGAATCCCACATCTCAGCCCAGTACAGACAGACAAATGCACCTATTGTGGTTCAAACAAAATCGAATAAATGGGACATGTCAATCTTATGAACCTACCAAAATTAAAATGCCAACAACCTGATTAGAACTACTTCCTAGCTCTACCGCAGATACGAATGTCCCATGCGTCACAGGAATCAAGTTGTTCCTTAGTTAAGTCATCAACATCACACTCATAACCATTGTACCCATCATAATCTTCATACTCACGGAGGCTTGCATCATTAAATCGTCCACTAGAACAACTCGGGTTAGCCATATGTCGAGCCATGTCATCATCAATATCATCAACTTCATAACTATCAGAATCTACCCCTTGCTTCACATAATTATCTGTTGGGAAATATTAAGCTTCACACTTAATACTGCAGGTATAAGTTAGTACTGCTAGTATTGCAAGGTATAGCAGTTAGTACTGCTAGTTATAGTTAGTACTGTTGTTTGTTTTGGAAAGACGTGTGAAGGTTGTAACAGAATACACATGATATATTCTATGTATTTAGAAGATATACTTAGATAGTTTTCTTGTAAAGGACTCCTAATCCTATAAAATGAGGTCCTAGGTTATATTATGAAATATACAATTATTAGATCAGTCGTGTGAAAAGCTTCAAGGTTGTATACACTGATACTAGTTAAAGTATATGTATTATTGTTTAATAATATTGAAGTGATTTGATAAGTACTTTGTCCACTGCATCTTTACTGTTCTATTGGTTAATCTTCTAAGTGTTACCAAGTAGTTTCTGCATACTTGTTAGCATTAAGATTTGTTTCATTCACGATTGTTTTGGAATGATCCAAAGCAATATACTTATACAAGCTAAGTAGATCAGAGGTTTTTGTGACTCACATTATCTAATAGTACAAGCTTCCCATCAACCATTTGGCTTTCAAATTAACTATGGCTTTACTTTCTCCATATGGTATATACATGTACAAAACTAATGTTCTATATTTTTTCCATAACATATATGTACATAGAAAATTCGTTGAGCTATTAAGCTAGATGCACCAACAAAGGTCTCCATCGGCCGAGTCTCGATCGGCGTCGGTCAGCACTGGTGCGGGGTGTCGGTTGGCGTCGGTCGACCTCTTTTTGTTCATTCGATCACAGGTGACCGGTATATACAAAAAAACATTTAAGTGATATATGATCGTTTGGTTTTAAAAAAAAAATCCTTTTTCAAATTTTAAAATTTAAAGGCTTTAACACTATAAATAACCCACTCATTTCACCATTTTATTCACAAATTCAAACTACAATTCTCTATACACATTCAAACGCATTCTCTCTATGCACTTTTACACATTTAATCTACATAATTTCTTAAGAACTATTTTTTTGCGTCTTCATCTTTGGACGATGACGATGAAGTTACTATCGAACTTGCGCTCTTTACGAAAGCCTATTGAAAGTCTTTTCAAGTGTAAAAGTGCATTCTCTCTATGCACTTTTACACATTTAATCTACATAATTTCTTAAGAACTATTTTTTTGCGTCTTCATCTTTGGACGATGACGATGAAGTTACTATCGAACTTGCGCTCTTTACGAAAGCCTATTGAAAGTCTTTTCAAGTGTCAAAGCCAAAAATCTCACGAACCCACATAGACAGGGATCATTACAGTGCTCATAATCTTTTAGTGGTGGCTTATTTCTCCGAACACCAAGTGTATGACGAAGCAACATTCCGTACGCGTTTCCGAATGAGCCGAAAACTATTCACACGAATTGTTCGATAAGTAACCGATCATTCCCGTTATTTTCAACAAACTACTAACTGTGCGGGCACACTTGGTATTTCCCCTTTGATGAAGTGTAATTTGAAAATTTGTCAAATGGCATACGGAACCAATCCGGATGATCTGGACAAATATCTGCAAATTTGCGCGACAACAGCTCGTTAATGTCTTCGAAAATTTTGTGAGGGCAAAATGGGGTTATATGGTGAAGAGTTTTTACGAAAGCCAACATATACTGACATTAAAATCTATGCTCATCACAAGAAAAAGCATGGGTTTTCTGGGATAATAGGAAGCATTGATTATACAAGTTGGTCGTGGGCAAATTGCCCACATGCTTATAGAGCTTAATTTGCTAGAGGTGATCACGGACCAGATCCATTATTGGAAGCGATCGCCTCCCAAGATTTATGGATTTGGAATGTGTTATTTGGTGTATTCGAGATAAATAACAACGTGAATGTTTTACGTCAATCGATTGTTTTCAGTGATCTCAAATTAAGGAGAGCACCAGATGTTCCATTCGTGTCTAACAACGTGACTTATAAACGGGGATATTATCTCACTGACGGGATATATCTGGAATGGTCCATTCTTATTAAGGCCATTTCAAATCCGAGTACGAATGATCACAAAAGAATTTTGTATAAGACGAAGCACGAAGCAGAAAGGAAAGATGTGAAACAAGCTTTTGGTGTATTAAAGAAGAAGTGGTTAATGATTAAACATTCGGCTAAAGGGTTGAACCAAAGTCGACTATCGGATATAATGTACACATGCATCATATTACATAATATGATAATTCATGACAAAGGGAAAACGATATTTCCTACATGTTTTCGAGGGGAGCAACACCGTGATTGTGATCGCTTAAGAACGCATGAAGAATCCTTGGAAATTACTCGGGAGTTAGTCAACAGAACAACTCATCTAAGCCTAAAAGTCGATTTGGTGGAAGACATTTGGCATTGTGTAAATCAACACTAATTTAGTCATTTTATTATTGTAATGTTTGAATGTTATTTGAATTATTATGTAATGTTTTTATAAATTTTCTTGTTAAAAAAATTTATATAAAAAGAGAAAAGATGAAGGTGGATGTGGTAAAAAATATTCTGTATGTCGCTTAAGAAAAAAAGTTGATGTAACAAATAAAATTAAAGTCGATGCTGGTCATTGAAGTGCCCAGCGTTAAGGAGAAAATATTGTATAGTTGTCTTTTGATGTCCAAAACTCAAAGATTCCTTTTTCTAACTATATTTATTTATCTTGCTAAAAAACTGTGTTTATTTAAATTCTATATTGTTGAAAGTCAAAGTTAGTAATCAAAACGTAATGATGCTATCAATGATAAGTATTATATTATCAAATTGTGCATGCATGAGGAAATATTCCTTTTCAATCAGCAGAAAAATAATGCATGCGATTATATTTTCTAGCTATAAAAGATAGGAGTTAGAAAAGACTTGTTTTTATTGTAAGAAGACCCACCATAATTGACCAAATTGGAGAGTAAAATATTGTCATCGTCCAGCAACCATACGCCATACTGACATACCGTGAATGTAATCTGCAAAAGAATGAAAGCATAAGGACATATAATTTAGGGTTTATAAATATGGAAAGAAAGTCTTTGATTTAGGTAGGAGGAAATTGAAATTAGGGGTCCTTGACATTGAATGGAAATGGTCCCCTTCAAAGGCTGAAACAGTTACAAACATTGTTTTAGATTACTATTCATACTTGATTGTTTTGAATGGTCTTATGTTTCTAGCTTTGGCAAATAACCTTTTGAATGTATCTCTATATTCATCCAAAAAACTAGAGATTTTTTTTTTTTTTTTTTTTTTTTAAGGTGAATTATTATTGACAACTAGCAAGAAGCTACAAAGACTGAAATTTCAGGAATCGGCGGTTTCAAAACTATGCCACCAAAAACGACACATTAAGAGGGGATTACGAAAAACGACACAATGCGCAACAAAAAAAGAAAAAAATAATAAGATGAAACGCGTGTAGACAAAGCACATGCAAAAGCTTGGTCGCCCCAGTTCTTTGTTCAACACGTGTCTAATATTGTTATTGAGAATCAGTGAGAAGCTGATAAGTGAGAGAGAGTGTGCAAAAGCCTTTGCTCACTCACTTTCTTGCGCACATCATTTTCTAATTTTGTTATTGAGAATCAATGAGAAGCTAACAAGTGGTAGAGTATGCACAAAACCCTTTGGTTGCTCACTTCGTGCACCATTTCCATTTTTGTTATTGAGAATCAAGGAGAAGCTGACAAGTGACAGAGTGCGTGCAAAACACTTTGCTCGCTCACTTTTTACGTGCACCATTTCTCAAATTTTATTATTGAAATTAAATGAGAGGTTGACAAGTGGCAAAATGCGCGCAAAATACTTTGCTCGCTCCTTCTTTTCGTGCATACTCTTTATTTAATTTACATTCATCCGTAAATAATATGTTCTGACACTTTGTTCGAAATGATCTCAAAAAATCTACTTTTTAAGATATTCATCTATCACAATTGCACCTGAATTGCATCAAAAAATTGTATAAATAAAGGATAATTAGACTAAAATTACAACAGATTAACAATCAGAGAAATAAAAAATTATGATTTTTTGTTCTCAAGAGAAGTTTTCGGTATACAGTTGTTAATGGTGGTTCATTTATCTTAACGAATTCAACCTAGTAACCAAGTGTATGAAATAAACGATGTTGAAAAGTAATGGTATTTTATCAATTGTATTCTTACTATAATCAAGATCATAAGGAATTAAAAGTTGAACAATTTTGTCAGCCGCAACTGGTATATACTTCTCAAAATTATTTTAGTAGTGAACCTAGTCACAACTTTCATTATTCATAAGATATTCAACATTATCAAAGCTTTCAGAATTTTGTAAATCTGGCACCTTATCAAACTCCCAATATTATCAACATATTGAACCGTCAAAGTATTTATTCAAATTATCCACATACTATTCAATAAACTCAAAATAATCATTACGTTATAAATCAACCGTATGTTGGTTGTCTCAAAATCAACCATATAGAACCGAAATTCTAGAATATTTTGACATATTCCAAAAAAAAAAAACGGTGGTCATTTTGGATCCTAAGATGATAGTGGAGAGGAAGATAATTAAAAAGTTGACGATGACGGTAATCAACCTTTGATTTGATATAAATCAAACATTGAAGGTGATGACGAAGAGGACGAAGAGCAGGTTGAAGACCAATCACAAACCAAAATCGTTTGCTCGCATCTCTTTTTTCTCAATTTGTTAGTGAACATACAAGGAACGAACACGTTGCAGTGCGCACATATATACCTTTGCGCGCTGCTGACATTTGTTTTATCTTTTATTAAACAAATTGTTATTGAACACACAATATTCAAACACGTGGAGTGCACGCAGATAGATGTTGTGCACACATATACTTTTGCACGCGCGGTGTAGATTTTGGTAATGTGAGATATTAGTGTGGATTTTGGTTATTTGAGTTAGAGAGTATAGAATTTGGTATTCTCTTTCTACAAAAAGCAACAAATTACAATACTTTACAAGAAATTCATACATATCATCTTGGATCACATTTCTATTTAATCCAAATGAAATTCGGTTTACTAAATCCTATTTAAAATCCATGAATCTAAAAGTAGCTTAATTTTTTTCGCAAGAGTATCTTTTCTTTGTGGTTTCAAATCAAAGCAAACGTGGTCCCTATATTGTCATATAACCCAATTTTGTGGTTTAAATCACCACATCAAAACACATCTTTGTCAGGTCATTAAGGGCAGCCATATCGCCCCGCAAGATTCAGCCTTGTAAGGTCAGGGTATCCATTAAAACTGTACCAGTTAGAAATTGTTGATACAAAAGTTGGGCGTTCCTTGTTTGGGCTCCGGCTCTCGTACCAATTGATGATTGTTGCTTGAGACCTGCGCACTAAGAAGACAGAAAACACCGTTAGGCTTTTGTGGGATTGTCTCCCACGATTATCCTCCGGCGTGAGAGTAAGTAATCGGTTTAGGGTTAAAGGAGAGTTAGGGTTTTGTAGATCGTACCTTTAACGAGGGATGAGATTCCCTTTATATACACACGGAATCCTTGTTGGTTCCGTGTTCCTCAACCTTCGGCGTATCCCGCCTAAGTCGGTTGGGGAATGATTATCTCCTTAATTAGGAGATAATCAATATCGTGTTACGTAAATAACATTGGGTTTGGTCCTTCGTGGGCCTAAACACTTATCAGCGTAGCCCAGTTCGTGCTGGGCCTATTAGTATTGGGCTTTGGTCGGGTTCGTGACCCGAATATAGACTATACGTCATCATGTCCCCCCAGTCTAGTATGCGCAGTGAAGGACTGCGGATGCTAGACTAATAACGGCAGACTATAAAAAAAACTACGAAGCGTAGCAAAGAAGCCAAAACAGATATCCGCCCATACATTGTATCTAGACATAGTATTTTAAAATGGACGCCTCGTAAGTCGGGGAAAGTAACTGCAGCAGCGTCACATCAAGTGATCTGAACCACATGTTGGTGATAGTGGGATCCACGTGTCACTCATCGCGTGGATGAGGACACTTATATAACCGGCTGCCTCATTTGACTGTGTTTCTCACAGTGAAAAAACTCAATCCGCCATTGTTAAGAAACCTTTCATTTGCAAAACAGAAAATCACCTATTTCGAAGGTAATCATGCGTACGCCTTTAAAAAGAAAAAGAATACCATGGTCAAGCAGTTATCTGATATCACCTCCGATATAACTGAGGGTGAACTTCTAGAGTTTACCTCGGATTATTTTATACCACTGGACGTGCATCCGGTTGTTCCGGGTGCGCGGGCCTGTATTGCAGATTTCCCCGAAGGGAAAGTAGGAGTATACACACGTTTTTTCGAGTTCGCGAATCAACGTGTGCCCATATCCCTATTTCTGTACGATGTATTAAATTATTACAATCTGCACCTATCCCAGCTGCACTGCATTGGTGCAGCGAAGATCACCAACTTCGAGGTTAATTGCCGATTACTAGCGGTTAACCCAACTACCCACCTATTCCGTGCGTTCTACCACACAACGTGGTCACACGGTTGGGTCTCATTCGCTAAACGCGTTGGGCGCTTCCAGTTTATACAGAAAAACTGGACGCACTCAGGAACTGGAGAGAGACCTTTTTCTGGGTAGACGACGTGTGTTTCCCACCGCGTTTTGAATTTTATACCCAGGGGACATTGCCAAAGGATGAGCGCCCCCTGCCTGGATCATATGTCGTGGAGGATGCGGAACTGATAAACGCCAACCGCATACCCATTAGTTCCTATCCTGAGGAATTTCTGGTGCATATGGGCATTAGCCGTAATTACTTTGGTATGTCAGATGAGATGCCAATCTTCTTAGGCGCTAATGGCCAGGGTGGGTGCTCGTTCCTTCGCATCCCTTTTCTTAATTAATGTAAGAGCATTCTTTTCCTTTATGCACATTATGTAACCTATGTATTTGTTGTATTCTGTTGCGCAGAGATGGATCTGTTCACCGTTGTGCAACTAGCGAAGCCGATTCAGGTGAATGTAGGGACGCGGCCACTGAAGGAGGGAGAAGAGCCCATACTGGAGGCTACTGTCGGGCATACCCTGGAGATGAATGTAGGGGAAACAGGGACCAGCTCCTCGGTTGCAGTGGAAGCGACGCCGCTGCAAAGCGTGCCAAACCCCAGAGTGCCATCCCTAGTAGCGCAGCCACCGCCCGTAGCAGTGACGCAGCCTATGGAAGAAGAAGAAGAGGAGGAGCAACAATCCGGGCTAAAACGCAAAAGATCACTCGAAGAGGATGGCGCGAGCTCCTCGAGGAAAAAACGCCCTGTGATCCTCACTGTGGAATCATCCGCCATTGATGTCTCATCATCTCACCCCTCTGCTAATGCCTCTGGCCCACAGTAAGTAATGTCATCAATGTTTTTTGCGCGCTAACTGTTTATATGGGAAACTGATAATTCTCTGTCCGTGTATGTAGGTTTGAACAGGCTGCTGAGTCGCCACCCAAAGAGAGTCATGTACTCTCTGCCTTTTCTGAGCCGCATAGCCAAAGATCTGAGCCATTGGTGGCTGGAGATGCGCCCATGGAGCAGCTTGTCGAAGAGTTGGCGCAAGCGGCTGCGCATCAAGCTTCCCTCGTAGAGAAGTTAAAGGAAAAGGTTTCTGGTGAAGGCAGCCAAGGCGCGCAAAAGGATCAGGAAATTGCGTCGCTGGAGGCGCAGTTGCATAGTACCAAGGCTGAGGCAGAGAGTCTGAGTGTGTATGCCCAGAAATCTAGCTGGGGAAAAGATGGCGCTGATGGGCCAAATAAGCCAAGAGCGTGCAGAGGTCTCAGGATACGAGTCTGCACATCGCTGGGCACTGAAGTATTTGGAGAAGGGCAAAGAGGATTTGACTTCGCAGCTTGAAAACTTCGGTGCAACTGTGAAAAGTTCCCTAGAAGCGCAAGAGATGAAAATGCGCAAGCTCAGCTTGGAGTACGACGAGGAGTTATATCCTCAACTCTTATCTACCATTGCCGAGCGCAGATGGCTCATAGGCCATGGGCTTCGTCTCGCTGCACTTAGTACCTTGGAGTCACAAGAGGTGGTGAATGCTTTTGGTGGGGTAGTTCAGTGCGCCTTAGAGCGCGGTAAAGCAGAAGCTGTGGAGAAGCTTCATGAGGCAGATCTGTTGAAGGTACCTGCTGAAAAGGTACCTGGCTATAATGCGCAGTCTTATGATGAGCTAGTGTCTGCCATGGAGAAGATGAAGTCTTTGGAGCTTCGAATGATTGCTGAAATGGAGCGCGACCAAGATTATCCCATAACTGTTATTATGGAAGGGTTGACCTTAGCGCGCCATCGTATTGATAATGCAGAAGCGTAGCCGGACTATTTTTTGAAGCCTGATGTCTCACAGCTTCAAGTGCCTGTTTTTGCTCGCCCAAGGGACATTCTAAATCCTTTTGCTTTAGAGAAAGAAATGTCATTGAAGGAAGTGTTGGAAGCGCATGCCACCAGACTTGCTAAAAAGGAGGGTATTAAAGGTAAAGCAATTTTGTGCGGGGTTGGTGCAGCTCATCTTCCTAGGTCTGACGGGGTGTCAGTGAGTGTTGCCACTGTGTCTCGCCAAGACTCGGACTTGTTGAAGAGGCTAAGCGAGATTAGAGATGCTGCAAGCCGCGTGGGAACTTCATCACTGGAGCGGTCTAAGAGTATATAGATAGGATCTTATGTTTATGAACATCCTTTGTAATAACTTAGTTATTAATAGAAATCTCCTTTTGTGAAATGTGTGTTGATATTATTGCAACTTGTACGGTGTGTACTTATTTGTTTATCTTTGCGTATAAGACATATTCTACAGGTCAAAGTTGTACACAAGCGCGAATAATATAAGAAATCCATAGTCATGTATGAAGATCATAGTATTCGTAAGAGATAGTTTCTAAGTACTTTTTTTTATCATAATCGTGTATGTTGTGATATACAGCATACTGAAAATATCATATCAAGGAATCAATTGTCTTGGTTCCTAAGTTGTTAAACGTGCACCATATGCGTTGTTGCGCACCCATCGTGAGATGCGCACAGACTTATTCCAACATCTTGAGAACAAGGTGTTTAACAAGGATACGTGATCCAGTGTTGATGGGTTTGCAACCCTCTTACTCAACGAGTCCTTTAGTAGGTTGACTCATCCTTTTACCATCGTGGGTTTTTTAAGTGCATGCATGCCATGTAGGTAAAAAAATAAAAAGTTGTTAAGACATACAGTATATGGAAATAACAAATTAAAATGTGTCGCGGATTTAGCTAGAAACCGCGATATTTTATTGATACTTGCAAGTTTGTATGAGTAATAAGTAAGACAGTATACTAAAAAATAAATACATAGATGTTTATTGGGCACTTTAATAAAGTGCAGGAGCGTCTGTGCGCTGGGCCGTAGCCATTTCTATAGGTAGCACCTCTTAAGGTTGCAGATGTTCCATGTGCGTGGCAGTTCACGACCATCCAAGCCTCGTAGCTTGTACGCGCCTGTTCCTAATGCTTCAGTAACCTCATAGGGTCCTTCCCACTTTGGTCCAAGCTTACCTGTATCTTCTGCGTGGCTCGCATCATTGGCGCGGTAAACGAAGTCACCTGGTCAGAATGAAACACTTCACACTTTAGCATCATAGTATCCCTTCATCCTTGACTTTGATTTTGCTTCCCGTATAGCTGCGCGTTCGCGCCTTTCTTCTAGCAGGTCTAAGTCGATACGTCGCTCGTTGTCGTTGGTTGCCACATTGATTTCAGCAGTGCGAATAGTTGGCATTTCGATTTCGGCTGGTATGACGGCTTCTGTCCCATAAACTATAGAGAAGGGGGTGTCCCCTGTGCTTGTTTTGATTGAAGTGCGGTGCGCCCACAGAACATGCGACAGTTCTTCCACCCATCTTCCTTTGTGCTTGTCCAAGCGTGCCTTAATTCCTTCACCCAGTCTTCGATTTGCACGTTCAACTAAGCCATTGGTTTGTGGGTGTTTAACTGACGCGAAGTGCTCTGTGACATTTAGCTTCTCGCACCAGTCCTTGAAAGGGTTGTCGCAGAATTGTTTCCCGTTGTCCGAGATGATTTCCCTAGGTAGACCGAAGCGGCATACAATATTTTCCCAGACAAAGCGTTTCACCTGGTTGCCAGTGATTGTCACCACTGCTTTTGCCTCGATCCACTTGGTGAAGTATTCTATGGCGACTATGAAAAACTTTAACCCTCCTGCTGCGACAGGAAAAGGACCGGCGATGTCTATACCCCACTTGTAGAATGGCCATGGTGCCGTGATTGGTGTTAGCTCCTATTGTGGTTGGCGTGGCACGGGTCTGTGAACTTGGCAGTCGCTGCACTTTCTGATTAAGTCTCGCGCATCGCGGTGCATGGTGGGCCAATAATATCCTGACCGTAAAGTGCGCGCAACCACGGATCTTGGTCCTGAATGCATGCTGCATGAACCTTCGTGGATTTCCCGCAGTACATAGTTTGCTTGTAGGGGACCTACACAGCGGAGCCATGGTTGTAAAAAAGAGCGTCGATATAGTATGTTGCCCCGAAGTTCAAATCGTTGTGCTGTGCGCCGTATCCTTCGGGCTTCCTTCTGCTCCTGGGGTAATACTCCCTTGCTTATGAAGTCCGTTATCGGTGTTATCCACGTAGGGCCTTCTTCCTCTATTACCGTGGATATTTCCATCTCTGAGATGGATTTTCTTTTCAATGTTTCCACCAACACCTGTTTTGATAGGTGTGCAAAGCTTGTGGATGCAATTTTGCTTAGTGCATCCGCCTTTTGGTTTTCCCCTCGAGGAACTTGTTTGATGGTAAACCTATCAAAGCCTTGGATTAGTGCCTTGGTTTTTTCAAGGTACTGAATCATGTTTTCCTCCTTGGCCACGTATTCACCCAACACGTGGTTGGCTACTAGCCTGGAATCTACATTCGCTTCCAAGTTACGCACATTCATTCAAGCTGCGATGCGTAGTCCAGCTATTAGGGCTTCATACTCTGCCTCATTATTTGTTGCTGTGAATTCGAAACGCAGTGCGTAAGTGAATTCCATTCCTTCCGGGTTTGTGAGGATGAGGCCTGCTCCTGACCCATCCACGCATGAGGATCCGTCCGTGAACAAGATCCATGGATCTTGTAGTTCCTTCTTGCTTAGTGCGGGTGGATCATCGGTGTCTGGTTTTTCGATGATGAAATCTGCTAGTACCTGCCCTTTTACTGCAGTACATGGTCTATAGGAGATGTTGTGCTCACCTAGCAATACACTCCACTTCTGCAATCGCCCTGATGCGTCAGGTTTGGAGATGATTTGCTTGATCAGTTGGTCTGTGATCACTGCTATCGGGTGCGCTTGGAAGTACCTGCGCAGCCGTTTGGCGGCGAATACTAATGCGAGGACCAACTTTTCCATTGCACTATAGTTCATCTCTGTTTTCTTGAGCGCTTTGCTTACAAAGTACACTGGTGTTTGTACTGAGTTTCTATCCGTTAGTAATACTGCGCTGACTGCTCCATGAGTTGCAGATAAGTACATAATCAACTCTTCCCCTGGTCGGGGTGCTACAAGTGTAGGGAGTGTTGCCAGGTGTTGTTTAAGCTGTGCGAACGCTTCTTCTGCCTCTGTAGTCCAACGAAAATCTCCCTTTTTTATGCACTTCTTGAGTGTTTTGAAAAGAGGTAGTGATTTGTCTGCTGACTTAGATAGGAATCTATTTAGACCGGCCAGCTTTCCATTGAGGGATTGGACTTCCTTCAACGTGCGCGGTGAAGGAAGGTCGATGATGGCCGTAGTCTTTTCTGGACACGGCTTTATACCATCAGGTTCTATCAAGTATCCAAGGAACATGCCTTCTGTAGCGCCGAAAGTGCATTTTTTAGGATTTAGCTTCATGTTGATCTCTTTAAGTGTCCTGAAGGTTTCCTCAATGTCGCGCACCAACTCCTCTTCAGTATGGCTTTTTATGACCAGGTCATCGACGTAAACCTCTAGGTTGCGGCCAACCTGTTTTTCGAACGCATTATCTACTAACCGTTGATAGGTGGCGCCTGCATTCTTCAAGACAAAGGGCATTTTTGTATAGCAGTAGACGCCTTGGCTTGTGTGAAAGGCCGTTTTTTTCTCGTCCTCCTTAGCCATCTGGATCTGATGGTATCCTTTGTATGCATCGAGAAAGCACTTTAGTGGATATCCACACAAAGATTCCACCTTCTAGTCTATCTCGGGTAGTGGGTAGCAGTCTTGTGGACATGCTTTGTCAAGATCAGTGAAGTCCACGCACATCCGCCAGCTACCATCACTCTTCTTTTCCATAACTGGGTTAGAAAGCCAGTCATGGTAGTAGACTTCCCGCATGATTCCTGCCTCTACTAGCTTGTGTACCTCTGCCAAGATTGCTTGCGCGCTCTCTGGAGCTTGGTCGCGCTTCTTCTGGCGGATCGGTGCGTATCCTTGTCGGATTTGCAGCTTGTGTTCTGTGATTGAGCGTGGTACCCCAGTCATGTGCTTTGGTTCCCATGCAAAGATATCCAGTTTCTTTTGCAAGAGTGCACACACAGCTGCTTTACCGCTGTCTGACAGTGATCCTCCTATCGATACTTCCTGTTCAGGGTATTCGGGATGAATTGTGACTTTCAGGTTTGGAACTTTGGTCGCGCACTGTTTTGTAATGGGTGCGGTTTCGCATGTGATTGCGTTACATTCTTTAGGTGGTGCAGCGGCGTTGTAGAGGGTAACAATTCCTACTTCCACTGGGAATTTAAGCATCCCGTGTGCTGTAGATGGTACTGCGCATATGGCTGATATCCCTGGTCGTCCAATAATGCCATTGTATGGAGAGGGGGATTTGATCACCATAAAATTCATCCAGGCTGTTGTGTAGTGGTAATTATTACCCACTCTGACTAGTAGTCGTAATTGCCCCATGGGCCATATCTTTTCGCATGTGAAGCCAGTCAGCGCCGTTGTGACCAGGCTCAATTGACTGCGTATCTCCGGGCGCAATCGCTTGAAACAATGTTCATACATTATGTCTGCAGACGCTCCACCATCAACATACATGCGGTGGATTTCGTGACCCCCCACATTAATTTCGATGATGAGCGGCTCTACCTCTGCGTTATGCGTAGTTAAGGTAGGGAAAGTGATTGCACTTCCGCGGGAAAATTTCTGGCTGACCTTCTGCCTGGTTGTTCGCTGCTATGACTGTATCATGTAAATGGTGTCAGCTTTATCTTTGGGTCCTTCCTTCTTATTCCCAGTCTTTTGTCTATCTTTCCCTTCTTTGATGTTTTTGACCAAATGGTCCAGTCTACCTTCCTTGACTAGTTTGTCGATGAGCTGGCGCAGCTGGACACATTCATTAGTAGTGTGGCCCTTTTGTCCGTGATAGTCGCAATACCCACCTCCGATGCGTCGATCCTCTGGAGTGCGCATGGGTGGAGGTCTTGGGAAGTTTGCTCCTTCTGTTGCAAGTATCTCCTTTGGAGTCTTTGTCAGCGGGGTATACTTGTCATTATCGCGCCCACTCCCCTGGTTGCGATAATTCCTGTTACGGTTACTATTCCGGTCAGTGGATTGTCTCCCAGGTTGTTCCTGTGACCGGTAGTTCGAGTAGTTTCTCTTACTATCCGCCGCAGCGGCCTCTCCTTGGACGAAGGACCGTGTGCGTTTCATGACCTCATCAAAGGATTGGGGAATCTTGTCATTCAACCTTTTAATAAGTTCTGGGTTGCTGATCCCATTCATGAACCCTGAGATTTTGAGCACCTCAGGACACGCTTTAACTTGCATGCATTCATCCTTGAAGCGCTCCATAAAAGTGCTTATGGATTCCCCTTGGCGCTGTTTGACCCTGGCGAGTTCAATGGGGTTTTTTGCACATGCAGACTCCGACCTGACCTCTTCTTTGCTTCCTTTTGCATGAGAGCAGCCAAGGTTGTGTAGTTTTGCGAAACGAACTCGTCTGGCGCTAGTTCTAATAAAACCCCTTCTGGAGTAGGAGTATCAGTTTCCACCACTATACTCTTATTTTTATCAGGCGCATCAGGTGCTTTTGTGAAGTTTGTCTCCACCACCGTTTGGAATGGAGTGGCAAAAGGAGTGCGCAGTGGGTCTCCTGCGCTAGCGGTGGTTGCTGTGGCCTGGGTTGTCCCCTAGCGTGGTTCCACCAGAGGGAAGACCAAATCTTGGCCTGATCCCTGGTTTTTAGCAACACTGGCTGTCCCAGAAGTTTGTTTGGAAGCTGATCCTACATGCAGCTTCTTTCTCGTAAGATCTGTTTGCGATCGCTGATTTCCATGCTTTGTCATTCTAGTTCTTAGTTCTTAGTGAATGGCCCCACGGATGGCGCCACTTGTTGATACAAAAGTTGGGCGTTCCTTGTTTGGGCTCCGGCTCTCGTACCAATTGATGATTGTTGCTTGAGACCTGCGCACTAAGAAGACATAAAACACCGTTAGGCTTATCGTGGGATTGTCTCCCACGATCATTGATGATGTACCCTCCGAGTAGCTCGAAGGACACTCCTCCGAGACGTGTCGAAGCCCTTCCATACGAAGGCCCAAGTTAGGATTCTGAAATATCCATAGGCGTCAAACCATTCGTTGGTACGAAGGTTACCTAAGGGGAATTCGCCACTCGAAGCCTTAAGCCCTTCGGGGTATGGCTGACGAAGGAACAATGGATAAGGAACCTCCTGACTTGGTCAAACCCACGATCTCCCTCTCTCTCTTGGCTTCCCCGTCAAGTCTAAGAACGTGGGTCACTAACCCCTAGCGGTTACCCACAATCATGGGACGCCCCCATGATCTCCGACATTCATGCAAGAGTGCCTCTAACCGTATTTCTTCCACTATAAATAGGTTAGACGGACAATGGATTATGGTATGCTCATTTCACACTCATCTCTTTACTTTCACACACTTATACAACCATAACTCATACTTACTCTCACGCCGGAGGTGGTTCGCAGGGTCCTACCTCTGCGCAATCACTTAATGTAGTGTCTTAGTATTTCTTATTCTCAGGTTACAGGCAAGCCTTGGCTGGAACACACACCCCTCATTACTTTGATCCTCATCGAAGCCTGGTAGTGCAATCTTTTGCGCAATCAGTGGCGCCATCCGTGGGACCACAACTATTAGTCCCGTAATCACCCAGTCCTAATACCTTAACCAACTACGCTACTTTTCCGGCATGGAACCAGGAAGAGAAGATTCACCTCCACCAGGTTTCTCTACTCTGGTCCCACTCACCACAACTAACACCGATAACCTCGCCCCCATAACAACCTCAACCTTCACCACACGATCTCGTTTGGAAACTACTCCCGTGCATCACGCCTCAACATCCGCTAACCCTATTCCGGACATCAGTCCCGCCTTCGTAGAGGCAAACTTTGAGACCTTAGATTCTTTGCTAAGGGCTCACAAGAGACAAGTTCGTAACACAGAAATGCGGAGGGAGTTGGAATACTCCAGCGAGGAGTATGACGAGGAGATTGAAGTAGAGGACAGGCCTCAACCTATGGGCAGGGGACGCTCGACCCTACGAAATGGTTCCCCTTCCGTTAGAAGGTCAAATGGAAGGACCGTGGGTTTTGAAGAAGGACTCGGAGGAAATACGGGTAGAAGGGACAGAATGCATGGTGAAAGAAGGAGCGAGAACTCCAACGGAGGAAGCAACCCAGTAGGAAATGGAGGGGTAAACCTGCCTCCTCTTCTAGCAGCACATTTGGGAAGAGAATGGGCGGGGGCTCCAGTACCACCCTCTTATGTTTCGAGTATCGGAGATCCATCTCCCTACTCCAACATGAACCAATTACCCCCTCCAGGAATGAATCCCTACTTACCTACTCAAACCTACAACACTTACCCTCCAAATGGTTCAATCCCAAACCAGAATTACCAGCAGATGCCCTACGGACAGATTCCTACACAATCGATGGGAATATACCCTTCGTACCAAACTTCCACTGCATACCCTACCTATTCACAGCCATTTCCTAACCCGTATAACCCTACACCTGTTTATCCACCTCCATACACCCCTTATGGTGCCGAAGTCTCTGGAGCTTGCACACCCTTCGTGAAATGGATCGAGGACTACCCTTTACCTGACGGCGTGAAGATGCCTACTCATATAGGCACCTACGATGGGAAAGGTGATCCCGATAACTTTCTCCACTTATTTGAAGGCGCTATCAAAATGCAAAAGTGGGTCATGCCGGTAGCATGCCATATGTTCACTTACACGCTCAGAGACTCCGCCAGAATATGGTGGAACGGACAGAAGCTGGGAAGCATTGTGAGTTTAGATGATCTTAAGGCTAAGTTCCGGTTACACTTTAGCCAGCAGAAGAAGCACACCAAAACCCACTTAACCGTGCACACCATCAAACAAAGGGACAACGAAAGCACGAGGGCCTTCGTTACCAGATACACTGATGAAACTTTGCAGATTATGGGTCTACACGAAGATCAGAGGATCACCGGTTTTGTACATGGCCTCCGAACTCGAAGCTTGGTGGAATTCCTGTCAACCGATCTTCCCAACACCTACAAGGCCTTGATTGAGAAGGCTTACACCTGTATTGAGTCTAAGGAGGTAGCAGCAAACGGGGCTCCGATAGAGCCAAGGGAAGCATCTGACAAATTCTCTAGAGGGTCCTCCTGGGAAGGATCCAAAAACAACAAGAAGAACAGATATCGCTTCACCCCCTACAACAAAGGCTCGAACCATGGATTTCTGGCAAACTTGGTTAAATCTCCTCGAGAAATCCTGGCGACAGAGAAGGCCGCAAAATCCTTCGATCCCCCACCTCAGATGATAACACGAGGCAAGGCCAGATACATGTCCAAGTACTGCCATTTCCATGAAGATCATGGACATGACACGAACAACTGCAGGGAATTAAAGAAGCAGATCGAAGAGGCGGTACGATCCGGACAGTTAGCACACCTGGTCAAAGGCATAAAGAAGGGAAAGGACAAATTCTCTGACACTCAGCTGGGAGAATGGAAGGGGAACAAGAAGGAAAATACGCCTGCAGAAACTCCAATACTAATGGTACACAAATGCGACACTACCTTGAAAAGGAAGGAAGCAGAAGAAGAGCTAGGAAGTGTAGGGGAAATAACCTTTCCCCACATATTAGGGCAGACACCTTCGACCGATCACGTGATCATCAAGGTACACATATCCAACAGGGAAGTGAACCGAGCATATATGGATTGCGGAAGCTCCTGCGAAATCATCTACGAGCATTGTTTCCTAAAGCTCAAGTCATCTATACGCTCACAGAGGGTCGACTCGAAAGCACCGCTAGTAGGGTTCTCTGGTGAACACTCATGGCCTCTGGGAGAAGTACCGTTGGAAGTCACCATAGGCGAAGGCCCCTTATCCCGTACGGAGACACTCATTTTCGTTATCGTAAGGTCAGATTCTCCTTATAATTTATTAATAGGGAAAACAGCTATGCAAAAAATGGGAATTGTTGTTTCTACTATACATGCTGTTACTAAGTTCCAAACCCCCTTTGGAGTAGGAACTGTTCATTCTAGTTATGGAGCGGATAAGGGTGTATATGGTGTCAAAAAGATCAGAGAGGAGTCGGAGGAGCCTCCGATGGCAATTCTTAGTTGTACAGATGCAGAGGAGCGAGTTGTCGTAAACCCTAGCTATCCTGAACAGACAGTGGTAGTAGGGAAGCAACTCCCGGCGAATTTCAAGGCGAAGCTCACAGAACTGTTACGTACTAACCTTGATGTCTTTGCTTGGAAATATTCTGACATGACAGGTGTTCCAAGAACATTGCTGATAGATGCACAGTCCTTCGGAACGGAGCATAAGCTCAATGAGTACAAGCACATTGAGCCCATAAAACAGAAAAGGAGAAGCCTTGCCCCCGAGAGAAACGCTGCAGCTTGCAAAGAAGTTGATGAACTTACACAAGCAGGCATCCTGAGGGAGGTTAAATACCAAACTTGGGTGGCCAACCCGGTGCTGGTAAGAAAGAGCGACGGAGGGTGGCGCATGTGCGTGGATTTCACTGACATCAACAAAGCATGCCCTAAGGATTGCTACCCCCTACCCGAAATCGACTGGAAGGTAGAATCCTTGGCAGGTTTCCGGTTAAAATGCTTCTTAGATGCCTACAAAGGGTACCATCAGATCCAGATGGCCAAGGAGGACGAGGAAAAGACAGCCTTCTACACAAGTAAAGGTGTCTACTGTTACAGAAAGATGCCCTTCGGTTTGAAGAACGCAGGGGCTACTTACCATCGTCTCGTAGATAAAGCCTTCAACAAACAGATAGGCAGGAATCTCGAAGCATACGTTGATGACATGGTTATCAAGAGCAAGACTGAGGAGGACCTACTCCTTGATGTACAGGAAACATTCGATCAGCTCCGGGCAATCAACATGAAGCTGAACCCTAAGAAATGCTCCTTCGGTGTCGAGGAAGGGCAATTCTTAGGACATTTGATCACTAAGCAGGGGATACGAGCTAATCCCTCTAAGGTCAAAGCCATCTCCGATCTCCAAGCCCCTAAGTGTCTAAAAGATGTGCAGAGCCTGAATGGGAAGTTGGCAGCCTTAAGTCGATTTTTGTCGAAAGGAGCTGACATGTCCCTACCCTTCTTCAAGACACTCAAAGGATGCGCGGACAAGAAAACTTTCCAATGGAGCCAGGACGCTGAAGTAGCCTTTCAGAAGATGAAGGAGTTCATTGAAATACTTCCAACACTTACAGCCCCAATCAAAGGCGAAGTGTTGTTTATGTACTTGGCATCCTCAGCAGAAAGTATTAGCGCAGTCCTTATGGCAGAGAGAGAAAAGCGACATATCCCAATTTACTTTGTTAGCAGGGTCCTACAAGGAGCGGAGGTCAACTACCCAACCTTGGAGAAGTTAGTGCTCGCCTTAATTTACGCAACAAGGAGGCTCCGACGATATTTCCAGGCCCACCCAATTAAAGTCTTAATCGATAAGCCACTGAAGCAGATCTTGTCTATACCTGAAAAGTCTGGGAGGGTGGCTAAATGGGCTATTGAACTCGGAGAACATGAAATCGAGTTTAAAGGACGTAGTTCTATCAAAGGGCAAATCCTCGCAGACTTCTGGGCAGAAACACCTTCCGGACCCGATGAAGTAAAGGAAAAGCCCAAAGTTAATCTTTCTCAAGTGCAGGTTGAATGGAAGCTTTACACAGATGGAGCATCCAGTTCCGATGGCTCCGGAGCAGGTCTAATGTTAGTCAGTCCTGAAGGGAAGGAGCATACATATGCTCTTCGGTTTGAGTTCGAAGCCACAAACAACGAAGCGGAATACGAAGCGCTACTAGCAGGACTCCGACTAGCCAAAGATATGGAGGTCAAAGCTCTCGTTGTCTTCGTAGATTCCCAATTGGTGGCAAACCAAGTGACAGTTTCCTACGAAGCAAGGCAACCCGTCATCAAACAGTACTTGGAAAAGACAAAAGAGATGCTCGAAAACTTCAACTCTTACACCATCCAACATGTTCGTAGGAACCAGAACAAAAAGGCAGACGCACTAAGCAAGCTAGCTTCCATGGCTTTCGCTCATCTCACTAAGGAAGTTCTCGTGGAAGTCCTTCCTGAAAGATCCATCGTTCTCAAAGAGGTTGCCGATGTGATTCACGAAGAAGGAGAGACATGGATGACCCCCATAAGGGAATATTTGATAAGTGGTCTTCTCCCTGAAGATCCCAAGCTTGCAAGAAAGATTCGGGTTAAGTCCCCGCAGTACCGACTAATAGGGGAAACCCTATATAGGAGGTCATTTTTGTCACCTTGGTTACGATGCGTAGGCCCCAAGCAAGCTTCGAGCATCATAGCCGAAGTCCATGAAGGATCTCGCGGTCTCCATGCAGGACCTCGCTCAGTTGTCTCGAAGATAATGAAGTTGGGCTACTATTGGCCCTCGATGCACAGGGACGCAGCCGAAATCATCCTCAAGTGTGAAGCTTGTCAGATACACTCAAACGTTCCAAAAATGCCGAAGCAAGATATGACAAGTGTGACGTCCGCGTGGCCCTTCTCCCAGTGGGGCATCGATATTGTATGGCCTATGCCTATAGCTCCTGGAGGAGTCAAGTTCTTGCTAGTAGCGATCGACTACTTCACCAAGTGGGTGGAAGCAAAACCCCTAGCCTCGGTGACAGGAAGACAGATCGAGAAGTTTGTATGGGAACACATTGTGTGCAGATTCGAAGTACCCCACATCATCATATCTGACAACGGGAAACAGTTTGTCGAAGGAGTCTTCTATGACTTCTGTCAAGGGCTCAACATAAAGCAATCCTGGACATCCGTCTATCACGCACAAGGTAATGGACAACTGGAGGTTACAAACAGAGAAATCGTCAAAGGGATCGAGAAAAGGCTAGGTCGAACTCATCATGGATGGGTGGACGAGCTCCCTCAAGTCTTATGGGCTCACCGGACACATCCTAAGTCAAGCAACGGAGAAACTCCCTTCAGCCTAACATACGGAACAGAAGTGGTCATCCCTTCGGAATTAATTGTACACACGGAGCGTGTGGCAACGTATGATGCCTCCAAAAATGATGATAGGATCAGGGAAAACCTTGATCTCCTAGAAGAAAGAAGAGAAATAGCCTCCATCCGAGAAGCAATACACAAACATAAGATCGAAGGCTACTATAACAAAAGGGTCAGACCTTCCACTTTCAAGCCCGGAGAATACGTATTGCGCCTTAACAGTGCAAGCAAAGCAGAGTATCAGGGAAAACTAGGACCAACTTGGGAAGGACCCTACATGGTAGCTGAGGCCTACGGCAATGGAGCATACAAACTGGCCACTCTTCTCGGAGAACCCATCGACAGGACATGGAATGGTACGAACCTTCGAAAGTTCTATGTTTAAAAAGTACTTTAACTTTTTTCTTGTAATCAAAAGCTTCTCAAGAGAAAGCACACATTATTGGTAGTTTTCTTAGTTTTCATTTCAAGAATGATGTAATCCTCCCTACCAATTCAATGATAAATAAGACATTTCTCACAAATCTCTTGCTTCGTTTCTTAAACACAAAGATTTGTTCAACCAAGTCGTTAATGAGTTTCAATGTCGAATGGCTTGAGGTGTAACATATGCCTTATTATTCAAAGCCAACTTAAACATTCACATTAACTCTCCTAGTAGATTTTGGCGCTTGTAAAAAAAAATTTTAACAAAGCCATGCTATGTAAAGGATTTGAGATAGAGTGGGTCGCGACCCTCTGTCAATGGTCAAGTTAGCCATTATATTCTTGGTGTTGTAATTTACACACAATGAGGTTGTTGAACCTTAGGTTGTAAAATTTAAGCGTCGCAAAAATGGCGTAAGAGAAGTTTACATAACAAACTTAAGATAAGTATGTAGAGGTATGTCCTCTACACTATTGCATTCAAAATATGGGCTACTACCCTTATACCTGCATGAAGAGCCTAGACTCCCGTCAAATTGTTCTTGGCCCATGGCCATACATCACAAGCATTTAAATTGTTTGGGAAACAAGACACACATTGTCACATAAAATAAATTGTCTTAAGGGTACATGCCACCCTTTGGAACCAAATTACTGCTAACAGAGCAGCCTTCATTCTTGTTTCTTCGGAGAGGTAGTGGAGGAGGGTTGCACTGAGACTGTCTTAGTAGACATGGTCTTCTTGGTTGGAGTGGTAGGCTTCAGTTTCTGAGGTTTCTTAGACAGGGGATCTTCGAGGGGTGCCATTGGATCTTTGGTTGCCTCAGCAAGGAAGGAGTACTCTGCAGTTGCAAATGCATTTCCTGCCTCATCATATTCAGCCTTCGAAGTGGGACGGTAGCATTCAATCTTGGAGAGGTCCACAGGCTTACCCGTTTTGGCGACCTCCTCCAGAGCCAAACACCGTCCATGAAATAGGGCTGACTTGATGACCTTCCACATCTGAGCTCCCAGCTCGTCACTGTGGTAGAGCTCCATGGCTATGTAAGGCACCACCTTCGAAACAACTTCTGCACGATCTTTCTGCAGCATCTTATACCTCATTTGCAGGCCATCGATCTCCTCCCTCAACTTCACCTCTACCTCTCCAAGCCTAACCTTCTCACTTTCCAACCCAGCGCACTTAGCCTCGAGAGCAACATTCTGACCAGTGAGAGTAATAACCTTGGCTTCTTCCAGTTTGAGATTGCCACGTTCCACGGTCAACTGAGCTATCTTTTCTCGAAGGTCTTGGACGACGGGGTTCTTCTCAACGTTCCCCTCAATCTCGTCACACTTTGCTTCCAGCTTGGCCACGGTTCTGAGCAACCCCCTGGTCTGGGCATTCAAGTGATTATCCATCACCGCCTGCCTCGCAACCCCATTATCATGCATGTCACAGAACTTCTCAATGGACATGTTCTCTAGCATACTCTTCCACTGTGGAGGGGTCACATGGTCAACAATCCGATGACAGGCTAAGGCATTGGGAAGCTCCTTCGTCTCTGGAAGACCTACGAGCAACAAAATATACACAAGTTAGCATAACATTTATATTTTTACCTTCACAATGTCTCATAAGACAAAAATACTTACCATGAACCTCAACGGATTCATCGGGCAATTCCAAGGCAGACTTGATAAGCTTTCTGCCCTCGGTACTTTTATGCTTCACAACTCTACTCCCAGAGGTAGGCAGGGGATTCTTCCTTTTGTTGGATTTCACAGTCTTGGCCGTTGTCCCTTTCCTACTCTTTAGCCTATCAGCTATTCCTGTTGAGCCAACGACGGGGACATCCTCATCCGCAGGATCGTCCGAGTTAGCAATGTTCTCCACCAGTTGGGATGTGACCGCCACATCAGATTGTGGGGGTGCTGATGAAATAGGCTCTGGCTTCGGAATGCTTACCTCATTGTTATTCACAGATGTTGAAGAGGAGCCAACGCCATAAGACTCCTCAGCTTTCTCCGCAGGCATGAAACTTAAATCTTCATCAAATTCTTGGAACATGAAGTTTCTGAACGACATCTCTGCAAAATAGAAGCAAAAAGAAATAAATATCAGTGCTACATTGGTCCTATTTAAATAAAAGTGGATAAACATACTTTGTCCTTGGTATATGATCATAGGCTTCTTGGGAGACCCCTCCCAACTCTGAGCAATCCCAGCCATGTATAAGATGGCTTCAGGGAATACTTGCACATCCACAGGGTACATTGCCAAACACAGGTAACAAGGATCACTTCGAACCTCGTAGGGCAGGGGGTCATTATACCGTTTAGCATTATACCTATTCTCCTTGTTCAGCAGCTCTGAATATGTAGGGGGAACAATCGTGTCTTGCACGTAGAAAAAGCTACCCTTCCAACCCGATATGTTTGTATACACTTTCTCAAACAGATTAGGTACATCTGGCTCAGGCCTTTTTGCTAGTGTCAACCAATTGCCCCCGGGGTACAAGTTCAAGAATCCTCTTAAAACTGTCAAGGTTGGTTCATATCCGTAGGCTTTGCACATTACTATGAATGTAGTCAATTTGGCAAACCCAAAAGGATTGAATCTAGAGATATGAACTTTATAGTACTGCATAAATTCCAAAATCAATGGGTGCAGCGGAATCCTAAGGTTTGAGTGACTAAATGCATGGGTATACAACCCTACGAAACCTGGAGGGGCATCAAAGATACCCTGAGTGGGTTTGGGTAACATCACTTTATGTTCTATTGGAATAGGATAATCGGCTAAAATGATCATGCAAATCTTTAACAGACAAAGTGCACTTTTGTTGTTTTATAATAAACTTAGAATCCATGTTCCTATTTTTTGAAACAATCTACAAGAGGAGAAAAGTGTTTACCTTGGTTTTCGAAGATGGGGCGCTTGAAAGTTTACTGCGTGTAAATGAAGACGGAGAGAGTAAAAGTATTTTAGGGTTTCATCATATTCCCCTTAAATACCCCTTTTTACCGTCTCCTAATTCATACGCGTGTCCATCTAGATTATTCTTATCCAAGCCAAGCCACTTTTTAAATTTTAAATAAAGACTTTTGGTCTCCGGGTTACATGGGGATAAGTGATCACTGTAGCGGGCAGATGGATGATTTAATTAGCATTGAATGCGCTTGGTTAGTTGCGTAGTTATATCCCAATTAGCATATTTAGCAGCATGATGGTATTTTTTCGAAGCATGAAGTCGAAAGCAATGCCTTCTCGCTCATATGCATCACTTTCGACTGGGGGGCTTGATGATGTACCCTCCGAGTAGCTCGAAGGACACTCCTCTGAGACGTGTCGAAGCCCTTCCATACGAAGGCCCAAGTTAGGATTCTGAAATATCCATATGCGTCAAACCATTCGTTGGTACGAAGGTTACCTAAGG
The DNA here is from genome assembly GCA_019973895.1 of Chrysanthemum seticuspe. NCBI lineage: Eukaryota > Viridiplantae > Streptophyta > Magnoliopsida > Asterales > Asteraceae > Chrysanthemum > Chrysanthemum seticuspe. The sequence goes on along the minus strand of BPTQ01000009.1, from coordinate 212,609,206 downwards.
GGAATTCGCCACTCGAAGCCTTAAGCCCTTCGGGGTATGGCTGACGAAGGAACAATGGATAAGGAACCTCCTGACTTGGTCAAACCCACGATCTCCCTCTCTCTCTTGGCTTCCCCGTCAAGTCTGAGAACGTGGGTCACTAACCCCTAGCGGTTACCCACAATCATGGGACGCCCCCATGATCTCCGACATTCATGCAAGAGTGCCTCTAACCGTATTTCTTCCACTATAAATAGGTTAGACGGACAATGGATTATGGTATGCTCATTTCACACTCATCTCTTTACTTTCACACACTTATACAACCATAACTCATACTTACTCTCACGCCGGAGGTGGTTCGCAGGGTCCTACCCCTGCGCAATCACTTAACGTAGTGTCTTAGTATTTCTTATTCTCTGGTTACAGGCAAGCCTTGGCTGGAACACACACCCCTCATTACTTTGATCCTCATCGAAGCCTGGTAGTGCAATCTTTTGCGCAATCAATTATCCTCCGGCGTGAGAGTAAGTAATCGGTTTAGGGTTAAAGGAGAGTTAGGGTTTTGTAGATCGTACCTTTAACGAGGGATGAGATTCCCTTTATATACACACGGAATCCTTGTTGGTTCCATGTTCCTCAACCTTCGGCGTATCCCGCCTAAGTCGGTTGGGGAATGTTATCTCCATAATTAGGAGATAATCAATATCGTGTTACGTAAATAACATTGGGTTTGGGCCTTCGTGGGCCTAAACACTTATCAGCAGCCCAGTTCGTGCTGGGCCTATTAGTATTGGGCTTTGGTCGGGTTCGTGACCCGAATATAGACTATACGTCATCAGAAATCATCATCCAAAGAGTAGTTATAACCTTGTAATCTACAATACAAGTGTTGAAAGAAAAATAAATCAAACTTCACTTGATAGTTTTTAGGATAAATGGACAAATATTATCATCAACCACTCAGTTGCAATTCATTAGATGATGTATTGACACTTGATTTTGTTATTGTAGTCCTCAACGTAAAATCACACGTTCCTTAAAGCAGGTGGGCATTCATTTGAGTTGGTCACCGAGTGTATATTTCCTTTGATGTATATATTTGGGGCGAAGCGTGTGGCGTTCAATGCTGACAGTTATTAGCATTTTCACAAAATTCTGTGCAATTCATAAAATATGCCCAGAAAAGATCATCTAACGATCAAATGGATATAGAACTAACTAAATATTTTCTTCATAAAAAAAGGATAAATAAAAAGAAGAATATGCTTTTTAAAAAACATGCATGAAAAGAAAATGATATATGAGAAATTAAATTAAGACTAAAATACACCGTTGGTCCTTAAACTTGGCAGGACGGATCGCGATGGGACAAAACTCGCCCTTTTTATCGCCACATGTCCAAACCTTAGCCATCAAATGCCAGAATCGTCCCTTGACCAGAATTGGGACAGTCAAACCGATTTCCTTCGAGGGTATTATAGACCATTCACTTTTTTGACCCAACCTTCAACCCATAGACCAATTGTGAGTATGGCTATTAGCCGTTTCTTCCCTGATACGCTGCATTTAATTTCGCGGGAACAAATACACCCACCCAATAAACAACTTTGCCAATCACATAAAACTACATTATCCAGAAACGATAAACTGCAAATCGAAATCAAGAATATAAATCCTCATTTCCAGAACTCAAAAGACCAACCCAACTTCCAACAAAACCATGTCGATCGATCGCTTTACCAACATGCCAGATGAAGTGATCACTAACATTTTGAATCGGTTGCCTTTGTTAGAAGCGGTGAGAACCTCTAGTTTAGCGCGAAACTAGAGGTCTAAGTGGACTTTGCTCACCGATGTCATACTTGATGAGGATTTCTCTTATTATTTAACATACGAGTTTGATGGTAGGCTTGTTACTAGATTCTTAAATCGGCTTATGGGTCCAATAAGAAAGTTTGTCTTCGCTGTAGAGCCAAGATCAATTATTGGAATAGACAACTTTCATTATGAACAGATTCATGAGTGGCTCTTGTTTTTGGCTGACAATGGAATTGAGGAGCTGATTATTACAAACTGGTATGGTGACCCAGTTACGTTCCCAACCCAACTATACTCTCGTAGTGAGTTAAAACATCTGGTACTTCATGTTTGTGCTATGAATACTTTGGAATATTTTCATGGCTTTCCAAATCTACTGAGCCTAGAATTGATTCATGTCAATTTTCTAAGCGGTACAGTTTGGGACTTTATTGCTGGTTGTCCCTCACTTGAGTCTCTTAAAATGAATCGTCCTAGTAAAAACGAGATGAGACTATGGGATATTGCAAAACTTGGGAATTTGAAGAAGTTACATTTGTCATTAGGTCGTTATAATGTTGTGACCACAATCACAACATCCGATATCTTTCACTTGACAAGACTTCAAAATCTTGAGACCCTTACATTGGATTTTGGTGATTGCACGGTAAGAACAATTTCAGTTTTACAACTTATAATTTAACAATGTTATAGAGATGTGTAACAGTAATGAAATTTAATCTGTAAAAATTCTTGTAGTTGATACATGAAGCTAATCCTAGGATGAAGGTGCCCTTTGTTTCCCTGATTAACCTTAAGCTGTCCGATGTCGATTTTGGGAATAGTGTTATGGTAGCGTTCACCTTTGTAATGATTCGGTCATCTTCGAATTTGAAAATGCTGGATACCAGAGTAAGTGTAATGCTGTAATGCATATGTATCAAATAAAACATTCCTAAATTGCCATGTTTGTGTGTCTCAACACTATTTGATTTTTCAGGCTGCAAACACGCTTAGTAATCTACCTTTGCAAAAATTTTCCATTGTTGTAGACACAAACACATTCAGCCATGGTCAGGTACAGACGGTGGTGTTTCGAGCTTTTCCCAGAACAGAGCATGAAATAACTTTAATAAAGTGTATACTTGCGTGTTCCCGGTCGCTAAAGACAATCAATATCAGGCAAAGCGATAGGAGTCATGATGGGAATGAAAATACCAGGAACAACTGGGAGTTGGCTAGGAAGCTGTTGAACCTCCACCGAGCTTCCCCCACAGCCGTAGTAGATTTCTTTGACTGGTTGTAGTTTAAGTTGGGTTGAATACCCTTGCACAATTAATGTTGCAAAATAGTTTTGGTAATTTTGTACAATAATTTTTTAAATGGTTTGCTTAAAATTAGATTGTTCATATGTTGTTGTTTGTGCGTATTGTAGGTGATGAAAGTTTGACATTCGAAAGTCAAACTTTCATTTAGCATTTTAATTTGATTGTAGCAAGTAAAACTGCATTTCCAGTTTACTTTAGTTAGTCAATACTTGAAAATGGTGAATGGGTTAACTGTGAACGAGAGTCGTAATGTCAGAAGGATTGAAAACTTTTGGAAGATTAAGTGCAAAAGGCATAATGGTATTTGAAGTTTGATGATAAGGATGGCTAGTGGAATGTTCAATAATATATAGAATGGTATTTGACTTTGTAAAGTCAATATTGCAAAACCATTACTAAATATTTGTTTTGGAGAGAATTGATAATTTGATATGTTTTAGAAGTTTGACTTAACAAAGTCAAACTTCTAATGGTTTTACGTAAGTTGGCAACTTGAGGGACCAATTGTGTATTCTAAAGTGATTATTGGGCGGGAGTTTTAAGTATGACAACGGCAACCAAGACAAATTCAGGGACCGAGTGTGAAAAAAAAGTAACTATTAGACCCTTCACCGTCTCTTACCGGAGACGATATTAACTAGTGCACACCAAACGATACACTCATCTACCACTTTTTCCACACACACACAACTTTCCAATGGCATATTTCCCCATTTTAAACGAACTCATGGAGGTGGCTGATTCGCCAAATCTGAATGATCGTATGGCTATCTGGTTTGAAGAAGAGGCTGTCCAAGAAGGGATTCTAAGGAAGCTAGTTCTTCAGTGCATTCAGCATCTGAAGACAGGAATCATCAAGCGTAGGGAGCTGATAGAAGAGAATCAAGCTCTGGGACCTCGTGGAATTGCGCTTGACTGTGTGGATGCGCTGAACAAAATCCAGTCGAGGCACACAAATCAACTTGCCCAACTCATACAGATTGTTGGTCAAACAGATGAAGGTATTCGGTTTAACCAAGAGTTTGTTAAGAAAATGGCTGAACATAATGCCTGAATTTTTGGTTTTCCATGGGGTAGGTAAAGGCGGTCTTTTGGGTGATAGTTTTGCTAAAAAGGGTATGTAAATTAGATTTGATGTAGTTGGTTATGATGTTTAACAGACTTTATTAATGATAAAATATCATTTGGGTTATGTGTTGTTTAATCTATTCTTGTATTGTGATATTGGGTGTATTTTAGTGTTATTAGTATCAACAAAATTAAACATCCTCTTATATCAGCAAAACCAAACAGGCCCTTGTATCAGCAGAACCAAACAGGCCCTTGTATCAGCAAAACTTTAATCAGTAGAACCAAACACCCCCTTGTATTAGCAAAAGCAAAGGCAATGACTTAAAAAGATGTGGTGAAAATGCAAATACTTTGGCACTAAATCATAATGTATCAAATAAAACATCCGCTTGTATCAGCTAAACCAAACGGCCCCTTTTATCAGCAAAAGTTGTTACAGCAAAACCAAACACCCCCGTATCAGAAAAATTAGAGGCAGTGGTTTCAAAACACGGGTTCAAAATGCAAACGCTTTAGCAGTAAACAACAATGTATTGACAATGGTGTATTGTAACATCTTGAATTTTTACTTACCAAAGTCAAACAAACTTATGAAAACCAACAAATTGTAACTTACTTGGGTAAGTCAAATCTATTAAGAAATGCAAAACGATTTCAAACACAATTACTTAAATAAGAACACAAAATTTTATTCATCGATTTCATGTTCTCAAGAACTAAAAATGTTTATTATCATCTAAACATACACTTAGCTAGACCCACAACTCTCCCTATCATCATTTTCCTTCTTTTCCTTCCTTTCCTTAAGATATTTAAACAAAATTTCCAGATTTTTAATCCTTTCTCCCAAATCGTTAAACTTTGATAGCAACATGTCATCCTCTTCCTTCTCCTTCTTAACACCCAAACGCTTTTCATTTGCGCAGTCTGCTTTCCTCAACAAACTCAACAAACCCTTCCCCTTATCGTTTTGTGCCATTATTGTTTTTCTTTTTTCTTTTTGCTTTGGGAAGAATGTGTGTTGATTGTATTTTAGGGTTCACTCTTGGTCGTAGATACATATATGGTTGAAGGTTGGGTTACATTTTAACTAGGTTGGGTCAAAAAAGTGAATGGTCTATAATACCCTTGAAGGAAATCGGTTTGACTGTCCCAATTCTGGTCAAGGGACGAATCTGACATTTGATGGCCAAGGTTTGGACCTGTGGCGATGAAAAGGGCGAGTTTTGTCCCATCGCAATCCGTCCTGCCAAGTTTAGGGACCAACGGTGTATTTCAGTCTTAAATTAATAAAGGACTCAAAATGATTCACTCTTTAATCTTCATCGTTTACGTTTTATGTAGGGCTGATCATCGGGCGAAAACCGGACCGGACCGAGAAAAACCAGACCGGACCGAGACCGAATCCGGCAATAAACCTAGATCGAGACCGAGACCGAATGTGGTCGGTCCGGTCCGGTCCGGTCTCGGTCGGTCGGTCCGTTCTAACAAGGCTAAATTTTTGGTTTGTGGTCCGGACCGGACCGGACCGAGACCGAATTTGCCAAAAATGGTAGACCGAGACCGGACCGCCGGTCCTTCGGTCCGATCCATCCGGTCCGTTTGCTCACCCCTAGTTTTATGATCGTTCTCTTTTAGATTTAATTTGCGATTAGAGTTTTTTTATCGTTCTTGGGTTTTTAAGGTTTCTTTGTTTCGTCGGCTAGGTTTATGGTTAAAGTGTTGTTTTATTCATACTAATTGAAATTGGGCTCCATTAAATATTAATAACCATAACCTTTCAGTAGGGGCTTTTATCAGGTAAAGATTTAATGTTGTTTCTATTCTAAACCATAATTTTTAGGGTTTTTGTGTTTCCTAAAGATATAGACGTCTATTGTTCTTCTTAGTTTCATCGTATGAGTATGGGTTGAGTATGAAAAGTGGGTTTTTGGATTAAGGAGGAGGATACAAAAAAGAAAAAAGACAATAGTTTGGCCGATTAAGCTATGTATAATCAAACTGGGATTATTGATAAGGATATTAGCTTCCTTAAGGTAAGTAATCTTGCATCTAAGCTGCGTAATAACGAGGGCAAGTTGTTGGGGGCTGACGGTATGCTATTAAAACCTAGGAGTGGCCCTCGTGTTGATCATGTGGGTACTATAGTTTCGCTGATTTATGTGATGGTTGATGGTGTCGACTCATTTGTTAGGATGATCATATGACTAGTGTGAATATTAAGTTGAACTCTAATATATCACTTAGTGCTGGTAATGTTATTACGAGTATTGGGATTGTCGAGGTCGTGGAATCGAGTCTAGATGGAAATAAAGTGAATAGTAAAAGTGCTAATGAAGTACCCAAAACAAGTTGAGTAGGGGCTGATTGGGGGGGGGGGTATACCAAACGTGAATAACAATAAGGAATCTGGTTCGTATGCAAAGTTGTTCAAGGGTGTAACAAGTAGGAAAGGAGCAAAGTTTCATCCATTACTAGCACAGGCTGGAAACCGGGAAGATGTAGCAGTCTCGATGGAATCGGTTCATGTTGTTCATGAAAGGTTTAGTAATACGGTATATGGATTCTTTTTGGGCAAACTTATGGCGTACCCAGTAGTCGAGAACTATGTAAAGAATACTTTGAGTAAGTTTGGTCTAGTTAAATCATTGATGAAGTTTAAAGGTATATCTTCTTCCAATTTAATTCTAAAGACGGGATGTAATCAATGCTTAAAAATGGCCCGTGTTTAATTCGCAACGTGCCACTATTTCTGAAAAAATAGTCACCGAATGCAAACATTATAAAGGAGGATGTGTGTAATGTTCCGGTTTGGGTTAAGCTTCATGATATTCCTATTATCGCATTTACGGAAGATGGTTTGAGTGCTATTGCAACAAAACTACGCACCTCATTGATGCTTGATTCTTACACGTCCACTATGTGCATGGAGTCGTGGGCTAGGTCGAGTTATGCATATGCCATGATTGAGTTAAGAGCTAATGCGGAGTTGAAACACTCCCTCATGGTGGCGGTACCAAAATTCAAGGGTGAGGGGTATACTATGCACACTATTCGTATTGAGTATGAGTGGACACCTCAAAGATGCTCAAGTTGTAAAGTATTTGGTCACATTTTTAATGAATTTCCTAAGAAATTTGTCCCGGGTGCTAATAACTTGAAAGTGCAAGCCAAGCTATACACGGGATTCAGATTGGTTCAAAAAATAAGTTTACTTATCAAACTTAGGCACAAGGAAAACCGAATGTAACTAATGATAAAAATGATATTAGGGTTCCTTTTACTTCGAACTTGTTTGATGTATTAAGCTGTAGATTGGATGTGGATGAAGGAGAGGGTCGTAAAGCTTCGGCATTTGGTAGTCCAAGTACTAGATCTCTGGTTGAAAGTGTTAATGAGCTAGAAATTTAAATGCTTGATGAGAAGCTTGTGCTATTGGATGATGATGGAAAGCCGCTAAAACATTGTAGATCAAAGCTTTCTATCCAAAAGGCGGCTACTATGACATCAGTATGTGAACCTAGTACTACTATGAAAAAGCAATGGGAAGATTCGAATAGTGATTAAGTTGAGGATATTGATGATGGCATGGCTCGATATATGGCTAACCCGAATATTTCTGGTGGAGTAGTTAATGATGCAAGTCTCCTTAAGTATGAAGATTATGATAGTTATGAGTATGATGTTAATAACTTAAATAAGGAACAACTTGCTTTCTGTGACGCACGAGACCTGTATCCTTAGTAGAGTTAGGAAGTAGTTCAAGCTTTTTTGTTGGCGTTTTATTTTTTTATAGATTTATAAGATTGACATGTCTCTTTTATGATGAATTTTGTTTAAACCATAATAGGTGCCTTTTTTTACCTGTAACGGGCTAAGATGTAAATTTCACTCTCATCCTATGTACTTAATTGTTTCTTGGAGTAATACCGAAAATAAATAAATAAATAAATAATGAAAAAGAATATTGATTATAAGTAATTAACCAAATACCCAACTCTTACTAAACCAACTATATACCTTCTATTTAATACTTTCTTCTTGATTTTAATTGACCAAAACGGAGAAAAGAGTAATGATTTAGTTTGTTAATATATAAATCACCAGACTAGTCTCTAGCAAAGGTCAAAACAATTAAGATAATCAAGATTCGAGAGAGATATATTTTATTTTAGGTTAAGACAACTGTCAAAGACAAATGTGTATAACGAAGAAGAGGAAAGGGGTTTATTGGAGTCACATGATAATTTAAATCCATCAAAGCAGACAACACTCATCAGTACATTAAAAATAAAATTAAAACCGAATTAGCAATTTTACCATACGTACTGTTATTGCATTATTTGCAAGTGGAGCGTCTGACCGACCTTTAGTTGATTTTTAAAGAAGAATAAAAGCCTCAAAAACAAAAGTCTTCATGGAATATTAATAGGGCTATTAATATATATGTACATACAGAATTGGTTTGAAAAAAAATGATGTTTTTATTCCATTTCTGAATCCAAGGAAAACATCCCAGCATCCATAGAAAAATACCTACTTCAGTATATATATATATATATACCTCTATCTCTCTTTCTGTCCCTCTTGTTCGCATATATGTACTGTTAGCTTGATTTTCTGAAGCTTGATTAGAAATCAACATGAAGGTATCTACCAAAGAAGGCTGGAAGAACTTTCATATGTCGTCTTTCCTTTCGATCTTTGGTTTCATTTAATTATGTAATCAATCATATATTACATAACTTTTTTTTCCCACTTTTGAAGATTTCTTGTTTTCTATCTGGTAACCACTAGTGTTTTGTTTTGTTTTTTGTTCTTCGAGTTCCTTAACCACCAAACAATCCGTTTCTTTCTTATTATATTTTAAGAGTATATATATGTTAGAGCATAAGATCTTCTTACCCTTTTGAAGTCTATTGTATAGCTGTGCTTCCTCTATTTAAAAGATAAACTACATAGGTGATTTTATGTTGTTGCTATTTGCTCAGTTGACTTTAACTCAACTGTATACGGGTTGCTCAAGCTTTTGGAATCCTTTATCACATCGACAAGAAAATTGGAAGGAATTAAAGTAGAATGATTATTGTTCGACACAAAGAACTAGGGTTTGATCAGCGTCAAAAGATAGTCGTAAGTTGATATGTATCTATATATTTGATCATGCAATACTATATATTGAAAAGAAATAGTCTTATGGTTGTTTCCTTCACTATATTTGTATACTTCATATTTGATTTGATCAAATCCAAACAAAAGTGGGTAGAACAATGGAGAATAAATGTACGTAATGGCTCACAAATATCATACAGAAGTTGCAAAGAAACTATACTAATTGTTTGCCTTCAAATTTGGTGTCTCCTTTACTAGTATAATAGGCAAGTAGATGAAAGAGTGTAAATATTGTATTCAACATCTTAACCACTAAATTAAGTATATTACTCATGGTTGGTGCAGTATACTTGAAAGTGAAAATTAAAATATGCATTTAGTGTCAATTCCGTGTATATGTGTGTGTCCGAGAAATTGCCAATAAAATTTTCCTACTTGCCTTGTTCTAGCAAAGCAAGTTAAAACAAAAGATCATCTATATTCTATAAAAGCTAGATCTATGTCTTCTGCATCATTCTTTTCTCATTTGCTTCCATGTAAAATGAAATGCCGCATTTTATACTTAATTTTATTCTTAAATACTTCTATTTCAGGCAATTTTACGGCTTTACAAATTCAACGTTTTGATTGTGTATCGATATAGAATTTAACCATGTCAGGAGATTTGGATATGTTAGAGAGTAATGAAGAAAGTAGTTTTGATCAATATGGAGAAAATACATCATCTATCTCTTCGATAAATAAGCATGTCACTTCGTTTGACTTGAATGAAGAAGCAAGCAGCCAAGAGGACCAAGATTTATCTATTGAGGATGATGAAAGGGCTGAAGAAGGAAGTTCTTCAAAGAACAGAAAAGGTCCGGTTAGGCAATATGTGCGCTCCAAGATGCCCAGACTTCGATGGACTCCTGAACTCCATCACGCTTTTGTGAACGCGATTGAAAGACTAGGTGGACAAGAGAGTAAGTTATTTGTAGCTGTTTCAGTAAATCAAGCAATTAAGGTCATAGTAGTTGTTTTTCCCTTTTATGAATGAGCATACTCTTTGGTTCAGCTAGTCCATGAAATTATGATCATCCCTCACAGACACACTTTAGGTTTTGATATGCGATAATACTTTAAGCGTTATACTGATGTTATTCCTACCGTTTGTAGCAACTTTTAGTGCTAAATGTAAGACACACAAAACCTGATGGCTAAATTGGTTATTCTTAATTTAGTCCAGCATTGATTCCAAAAACTGAAACTTTAAATATACAATATATAATACATGGTATATATATAAATTGAACTTTTTTTTTTTTTTTTTTTTTTTCGTCATGGTGAATAAATTAGATATTTATTTGGCTAGTTTAAATTTATCGGACATGTTTTTAATGATTATAGCTGGTCAAAATGTTTTCTCTAATGTAACGTGAAATGTTTTTTTCTTTAATACAGAAGCAACTCCTAAATCAGTTCTCCAGCTAATGAATGTGAGAGGACTAAGCATCGCTCATGTAAAAAGTCATTTGCAGGTAATTAAATTCAACAAATTTTAAGTACTACCCATTTTCCATTTTCACCCAATATTGATCAAGAATTTATTTTTGATGCTAGATGTATAGAAGCAAGAAGCTTGATGATTCTGGACAAGGTAAGACATGAGTCTTGAACTCTTAATTTGAAAATAACACCTATCTTAGCGGAATAATAAGCAGTGTATATATATATTCACGAAAATGAATACGTATGAGTTGACAAATGTGATTAGGAATAAGATAATAAACACTTGAATCACACAAAAATAATGTTCTCTACCAACATATAAGCGCAGCAGATACACTACTTCCTTCATCTCATGAAAACTGTGATCCTAACATCACAAGATGATTTATATATATTCTTTATAATTCAATAATGACCGCATATATGAGATAGATGCTATCTGATAACAACTTGCTAATAGTGTATAACGATGTTACTAGATATATAGGCCATTTACGTTAAGACATTCCAATAAATGAATCATTACATTTGCTAAAGGCACGTAAAATAAAGGGATGTGATTTGTACACTCATGAATTGATTGACACACTTTAAAATATGTGTCTTGACAATTATACCCTTATGCTAATTTTAAAAAATAAGTGATGCTACTTATGTATTTGAAGGTATAAATGTCAAGACGCATATTTTAGAGTCTGTCAATCAATTTATGAAGTGTGCAAATCACCTATTTAAAATAAAACGAAAATGTTGCAAAACCCTTTTTTTATGAAGATGTCGATATAAAAGCAAAACTTATCCCCTTTTGAAAAAGAAAAACCAATCAACCATGAAAAATAAAATATTGCTCATAAAGTGTTAATAAGACCCATGTTTGCTAGCCATATTGATAGTCAAGGACTTTTTCGGAGCAGGAATGCAGTTGAGCAATGTGAATTTTATCTTAAAAGTATTCGGCAATACTTCCAATTCTAACAAATCCAAACGAATATTTACATTTGATAGTTATTTAATGATTTAAGCTAAATTATAATCTCTTTACTTTGTTAGCATTGCCATGAGTACTATAAACAAAAAATTTAAAAATTTAAAGGATTAATATTATACATATTAAAATGAGAATCTGACATATGGTGAAATGCAGATCAGGATGAAAATATTTGACACCTAAGGTTTTTTATAATTATGTTGTTTGTCCAGTATTATCTCATAGAGCTACAACCATGACACAAGGAAGACCTCACATTTATAGCAATTTGTACTCCAGAAGTAGTCCCTATGAAAATTTGAAACTAGCGAATGGTGGGATAGTTTTAGCAAGAAATTTAGAAGAGGGTAACCATCACTCAAGGAGTCACCTGCATGAATCTGCTTTTCGTCCAACACATAGTATCCAACATCTCCTTTCAAGGTATGCCAAAATGAATGCTTGTTAGTAACGGGCTGAGATATAGGATTCACCCATATCCTTTGTACTTAAACATTTTTTGGAGTAATATATTTACCGGGTCTTTGACTTTTTACCAAAAAAAAAAATGAATTCTTGTTTTTATTATTTCCAAATTCTATCCATGTCAAAGAAAAGATACTTGAACGTAATAATTTACGTGAACTTATATGTGACCTTGTGATCACCTCAATCTTAAGCAGAAATCTTTGTCTATTTATTCAGATTCTGAGAAGTTCTGTAATGTATGTTTTTTATGTATTTTTCCCTAAAGGCACCAGCTGTGGCTATCCAACCAAAGTCTAATGTCTTCGTCGTTGAGAAGAGAATTTGCACATGGGAACAATATGATGAAAGATAATATGAATCATATGCACGAGACACCCTCTGGTTCAAACAAGTTATGTGACTCAAGAATCCGAAATGGACCTATGAGACCTAGCCAGTTTCTTGAGGAAAAGAATTGGCCACCACAGGATAAAAGAAAAGAGAAATGGTTACCTATTACAGGCACTTGCACCAGCAGTACCTCCTCAGATCCATTCAGTGTTTCTGGATGTCAGTGGTATTGCAGAGAGGGAACAAGGATTCTGAATTCTCAATCACCTTTCAGCGATTCTACACCAATATCAAATTTCCAATCTGAAGCTTCATTTCTACATGCGGTATCACTCTTTCTTAACTTATCATTTTGTTATGTTCCGATGAGGAAGAAACTGACTTTAAATCTATCTTTTACTTTTAGTTAACGACTGAAGGGTGGAAAGATAAGGAACGGAAGCCTGATTTGCAGCTTAGGTTAAGCCAACATAAAGGTCCAGACGAGGAAAATCATAAAAGGAGTACTCCTGAAATCAATACAATGCTCTCTCTTTCTTTGAATGAGACATGAAAATCCTAGAGTAAGTTATTAGCTTATATATGATGACATATGTAACAGCAGGCTAGACGGAGACGAGTACTTAAGAATTAAGATCTGACCAAGCTGGAGGATTGACGTAGCCCGTAGGAGCTAGTTAGATCTTCTAAGTACTTGTCTTCAATGCCATTAATTACAAGGTTTTTTTTTTTTTTTTTTTTCTTCTATTACATTTTAGTAGGAAACTTCTTAGTCTTAGTTAAAGTTGGCATGTAATTAAATCGACAAGCTTCTATGGTAAAAACTTTTGTGCGCCAACCTTAATTTATAAATGTAGTAACGAGATATCACATATATGCAAGTCATGCATATTATGGACAATTTTTATTTTTTTATTTTTTGGAAACTGAATTATCTATTTATCTTTGACAAATGTTGAATTGTCTATTTTTTGGAAACTGAATTATCTATTTATCTTTAAGACTTTAACAAAGGAGTTGTCGGAAAAAATTACGAAAATACAAATTTTCCAATATGGGGTATTTGCGAATCCCTCGTTCATCGTCAAAGGATACCATAAGTTTAATCTGGCGAACAGAAGTGAATGTCAAGCACAAAGAATTTGGGTAATTAGTAGTATCATTTTTTGAAGGGCAAATCGCATAAAAAGGTACTCAACTTATGTCCAATTTCAATTTAAGGTATCTAACTTAATTTTTCTCAATTTAAGGTATCAAAGTTATTTAAGTGTACAAATTGAGGAGTTTTTTACCTGCTAGTCAGGTTTCAGGTAATTTTTTTGATGAGTTGGCTATAACTGCAGACTTGGCATTCTTGTTGGCACTAGTTGGCAATTTATGATTACTTGGCAAAAACTCCAAACACCCCTTTTCTTCAACCCTCAACCACCTATTCATCAAACACCACCACCTACCATCATCAAACATCACAATAAATACAAACTCCTACCACAACACAACCTACCTGTGACTTTCAAGTCAAAAGGAAAACACAAAATAACCAATTATCAACCGTGTTACTTTTTTTGGCTATGGTGTTTGTGTGGCGGTGGCGACGGCTGTTATGGTTTTTGGGTGGATGTGGCGTGGTGTTTGATGGATGGCAGCGGCTGTCATGTTGAAGAGGTGGTGGCTGTTGTGGTTTTGATGGGTGGCAGCGGCTATGATGTTAAAGAAGTGGTGGTTGTTGTTGTGTTTTGGTGGCCGTGGCTTGGTGTTTTTATGATGGCAGTGGCTATGATGTTCAAGGGTGGTGGCTGTTGTGGTTGAGGAAAGGGGTGGTTTGTGAGTAAATAGGAGGTTGAAGAAGAGTAATGTTTGGATATGGGTGTAACCAAAAGAAAAGAGGGTGTTTGGATTTTACCTTGATGACTAGGCATTTTAACCTAAAAACCTATTAATTGTCTTACATTGCATAATAAAAAGAATTTGATACCTTAAATTGAGAAAAAAATAGATTAGTACCTTTAATTGAAATTGGACTTAAGTTGGGTACCTTTTTATGCGATTTGCCCTTTTTTGAATAATGCAATTCATTTGAACAGTGCACAAAGTTTCGGATTAACAATCATATCAAGCCACTTTGGGCATGAGAAATTGCTTCTACGTGATAATCAATGTTAGCTTTAGAAAGTAATGATGATAATGTAATAGCTTAGACTAGGATTGTATTTCGATATTGACTTTAAGTAGTTTGAAATGCATATGTATAATTAAATTACTTTAACTTTTTTATAATTATACCTTGTTATAAATACACATTTAGCGAATGGCATATAATTATGTCATTAAGAATGTGATGAATTGACGGATTCGAATTTAAATAGTCTAGGAAGCCAATGTTGTGAAAATTTATAAACAAATTTTTATTCAACCTTAGAGACATTTCACTCAATCATTATGTTTTTCAAATGATTTTGAGATAATTTAACATTGTCTTAACTAAGAGTTGCTCATCTTTAAGTTGGTTATTAGGGCTACTTATCATTAAAAAACTAATAATGGATCCTATTAGCCAAGCAACATAGTAAAGTGCTCAAAGTTTTGACATATATATGGAAATCTCTCTTAGGCCAATGCTAATGGCTTGGTTGATTGACCCTCAAACCGAATTGGTGACCGAGTTTCTACCACTAGTTCAACCAAATTGGTGACGGATCACCCCAGCCTTTTCAAAGTTATGGTTTGTCAGCCAACCATAAGTTTCAATTGTATTTTGTGTGTAGTTTTTTTGTTTTATTTGTTTTTATGAGCTATGTTTTTTGTTGTAGTTGTGGTCGCCTTATTAGCAAATTGTGGTTGTGTGTAGTTTTGGAGAGAGAAAACTGATGTGGCATGGGGTGACCACAATACTTACGGTCACCATTAGCATCAGTCTTATGCTAATAAAAGCTCTTTTGAGACAATTTGATCTTGACCTAACTAAGAGTTGCTAGTCTTCAAGTTGATTATTAGGGCTAGTTATCACCTAAAAGTTGATAATGGATCCCTTTAGTCAAGCAACGTAATATAGTTCTCAACGTTTTGTCATTTTCAGGAAAATATCTAGCTTATGCAAATAAATGATCTTTGTCAATGATTTCCTAACAAGTTTTCTAGTATACAGTAGATTACTTAAGTTTTATTAAAAAGATGATACTTTTTTAAAAATACATTCAATGACGATAAGATGAACGTATATTTTTCTGCATGAACATATAAAAACAACGCTTTCGAAAAAGTATCAATCAAACAAACTTTTTGTGAGGATATGCAAAAACAGACAAAGAGAATTAAATATCATGTTAAAAGAAAAAGAACATGTGGTTGTGCAATAAAGCAAGAAAGCATAAGATAAGAAAATAAAATAAAATAAAATAAATGCTCGAAAAGAAGTGTTAGAGCTTACAAAAACATATAGAGTGAAATAAATAAAATTAAATTTATCCATGTACTTAATATCTTTCATATCATTTCAGAATCACATCATGCAATGGCTCAACAACAAGAACAAATTCAAGCTGAATAACCATGTGACAACCGTCAAACTCAGATGACCAACCATAGAGTTTTTATGATCTCTCAAACTAAACTTACTTGTGTGAAGTTCATTTTGTACTTGTCGGGTCATTTAGTGCATAGATTATCACTTTATTAGGAAACCTCGTTTACCAACGCGCCTTCAAACTAGGATCTTATTTAAACGTCTTCTTAACATCACGATATGCTTATGTCATTTTAAAATACTAAGTTCATTCACATTTTTAAACTTAAGAAATTTTATAATTTACTACTTTTATGTTACCCGATGAACTCAAAAATTGCGTAAGTCATTTACGGTTAAATACTTATACTATTTTAAGTTAAAACTTACATATTGATAACATCAAATGTATTATATTTATCTATCATTTATCTCATAATTATTGCTCAATTATTATATGTTTATATCTGAATTGATGCTTAATTCATTACTTTGGTCATTTTTAGTATTTATGAAGCAATCTCGGTAAAGACACGGAAAACAACGGGATTTAGAGCATTAATGAAGAATTTGTGTGCAGGTTGTTAAGAGAATACGGCGTATCCACCTCTGGAGATACACCGTATCAACACCTGGAAGAATTCACTAAGTATTGGTGAATTAAAAGACATACAACATATTAAACTCTAACAATACGCCGTATCTAAAGCTCTACAGTCAAAGCCCATGTCAGCCGTTGAAGGCATGCGGCGTATGAAACTCTGGCCATACACTGTATTTAATATCTTATCCCCAATCCAAGCTTTCAAGAATTATAAAGAATACGACCTATCACTTTTCAGCAATACGCAGTATTTAGAGATACGCACATCTATACTGGGAATATTTTTTCTTATTCTCTACTCAAGAAATTTTGCATACGCCGTATCACAACCCGAATACGCCGTATCGGTGCTCTGGACAAAACAATATAAATAGAACCCTCACATACCGGTTTTACATACATTTTCACACCACCACAGCCGAGGTCCAGCCAAGATCACAGAAAAAATCAGTTCTTAAGGCTAGTAGATCAAGAGGAGAAGGTTCATAATCATTGTACTAAGAGTGTTCAATCGGTGTGTACGTTAATTAAATTATGTCTTTCATTTGTGAATCTTTTGTAATCTCTTTTGTATTTGATACCTACATTATGGGCTAATACCCTTTGGTGTTAGCCATGTTATGACTATTTGGTTATGTTATTTAGTTTATTTAAGATTTGATGCATTGTTTTTGATAATTTATGTGCTTACCGTTTAAATAGCATATTCATTTACTTGTTTAGCATTTAATGTCTATTTTCAAGATCATCATAGTGTAGCTCTTTAGCTATGTAGGTGGTCCGTATCACTAATATCCGTAAACATGAGATGGGGTAAAAAGCCGAATTGTGTGTGGGCATAGGACTCGAGGAGTAGGAACCTGAGGCTAGACAGATAATGCGAAAACACTTAAGTAAGAATAGTTCTCTTCAATAAAGTGATCGCGTGAGAAGAGTAGGTTTCACCAGGACCAGTGGGTTACCACTGGTAAATCACATAGATTAGTTGACACCAATTAATGCTTGTTTGTAACTAATTAGACTGATAAGTTGCTTCAGAGATATAGGTTGCATGCATAGGACTAGGTAACAGAAAAATCTGGCCTAGTTAAGTTAATAGAAATGTTTGTCTGTGAGTTTCTGATGTCAACACTACATTACATTAAATCATTGCACTAAATAAACTAATAACTAAAATTTAGTAGAAGTAACGTGGCTAGCAGTTACTTCTCATTATTGATCACAACCTTAGTTTAATAGTATTTTAATTAGTTTTATTTACTTTTCTTGTTTAGTAGAATAATTAATCTCAAAATCAAAACCTTCTTTAAAAGCTGTAAAATTTACTAGGTTAATCTAGAAAATACTTCTCTAGTGAACCTCTCGTACTTACCCCACTAGTTACATTGATCAAGTACAATGCCCAGTAGTGTTTGTCTATAGGTGAGTTCGGCAAACTATAAATTTAAAACTTGGTAAAATAAATAGACTATAGATGACACATCACATATACATATTTTTAAACTACTAGAGTCATTATGCTCGAGAATAATTATTTTAACATTTTATAATTCATCACTTTTATGTCACCCGGAATCACGTTTATACGTTTTAAACCTTAGCTTTTTACATTATGCATTTAAATTATATTTAAAATACTTATAAAAAATATTTAAAAAAACATAGCAACCCCCCCCCCCCCCACTCCCCAATTGACCCTATGGCCGACCCTTTATAGGGAACGCCCAAAACCAAACCAACACTTATGGTTTTGCACTTCTCTTTACACATAATCATCATTTTGGTTCATGCATTTCTCTCATACTTCATACACACACTCCTCACTCTCTCTAAGTGTTTTTCAAAACTTCCTATCCTCCCTCTCTAACTCTAGCAACCAGCCGCCCTACAACCACCACCTAACCACCACTCAAAATTTGATTTTATTCAAGTACACACTAAGCTAGTCTTGTTCTATATAACAAGTTTCTAGCTTTGTGTTTTCACCAAAAATCACCCACCAAGAACCATAAAAACCACAGCCTCGAGACCCTTATCATCTTTTTGAAGTCTTTCTTGAAGGTAAATAACAAGGTGTAAGGCAAAATGTGTCTACCTTACACCAAAATCTCTCAAAAACAGGTTTTTGAACCTTGTTCTTATATTTATGTTCATAGGTCTTTTTAGCACGAGTTGCTACAGAGATTTATGGATATTTAAACATGTATTAAATAGTCACATAAGTGTTATAAAACATGTATTGATAAGCTTTAGTGGTTAGTTTAGAAAGGTGACACAAAGAATAGCTTAAACACATGATTTCAGGTCTTTTTGACCACCTTAAAAGTATATACAGAAAGATAAGGTTTAAAATCTTGTTGCTACTGAGATTCTTGCATAACAATGATTTTATGATATAGCTAAAATAGGTTTGGGTGCTTTTTAGGATAAAAACCTATTTTTAGGGCTGACTGAAATGGATAGTCAAGTTGTGTTGGTCTTAAGTTAGTCAAAATTGAGTTTCTTTAAATGATTATTGAGCCTAAAATCAAGTAATTTGAAATACCTATCCAGAAAAAGTAAGTTTGTAAAAAGATCATGCCATTTGGTCGATCAACTAAAGGTAAGAAACTGAGTTGTTAAAACTGTCCTAAAATGGTAGTTTCAAAAGCTCAACTTCAATCATGCATAACTTTATCATTTTTCAAGCTTTTACCTTCAATAAAATCCCATAGTTAAATTTAATATGTTAGCTTTAAAATCCCATGAGTTTCTTGCAAGGAATTGAAATATTGAATCTTCCATGACCTTTTTAAGTCGAAGTGTCAAAATAGTTTCATTTCCAGATTTGTACACCCAACTTTCAAAGACCATAACTCATCCATACTTTGCATTGGTGCTTGAAGCTAATTTGGTAATTAGTTTTAGGTGTTAATATAATCCCCCGTTGGCCCGAAACATAAAACCCTGATTAATACCACCTGCTAGTTGAAACAAGTCGGTGTTAGTACAAAAAGTGTGACGAGTTATAATGAGTGTGTATGATGCTTGTTGGATTGGGTCGACAAGTTTTTGATGGGCTAATCTTTTACTAATCCAAGTGATTGATTGAATCCCTGCACAAGTGAGAGTAAACCGTTAGCCTTACCGTCAGGATGGACCCCACGATTAAGCTCCGGCGTGAGAGTAAGTATACATTCTTGTCAGAGATAATAAGAGTGTGTGTGTTATGATGAGAGAGAAAGTTGTACCTTGTGAGAGGGTTAAAACCCCTTTTATAGGCGAGACTCACTGTTAGGGTTTCCTAACAAATCGCATATAAAAGTTAGTGGTCGGAGTGGGACCCTTGTCGGGCAAGGTCCCGTAGTAATCGCGGATGCACACATAATGCTTTCTGCGGCCAAAGGTTTGGTCCGCTAGGCATTCTGCATGTGCCTTTGAGTCTGGACCGTAGCCAATTTTGCTATTGGGCTTATTGTTGATCTAGTACTTGTGGTTGTTTTGTTGTTGGGCCTGGGACTAGAATGCCTATATGTTAGGAATTGGAAATTCCATAGTGAAGAGTCGGTCACCCCAAATATTATCTAGCATAGGTTAGCTCGTAGACTTGTCGTTAGTTACGTTATTTAGCAGTTTATTAGTTAGTTTGTAGCGTAGTTTAGTTTAGAGTAACACCGTGGAGGAAGGACGGGTCTTTACCCACTGTATGCCTGATCCACAGTCCGACAGGAGGACGTTATGTTTGTAAGTATAAATACCCCTTCCATCCATGGAAGGGGTGGAGCTTTTCAATCTAACCTTTCAATATTTTGTTCTACAAGTCTCTACCAAGAAACTCCCTCTCTCTACTTTCTATCTCTAATAGATAACATGTATTTTGATCATCCAAGACCACCCGAATCATCAACACAATAAATATATCGATCCTACAATTGGTACCAGAGCCAAGGTTGTTGTGTATTGATGATTTATTGTCGTTTCGATACATGTTGTTATGCTGTTTTTGGTATTTTTTTGATGGTCTGAAACTGTTTGTTCCATGGTTAACTGTTTTATACATGGTATCATTTATCACTTTTGGTCTAATATGTTTTTAAACTGTTGTGGTATTCGTGGTTTAACATGTTCTTAACATGTTTTTTGTATCCTTTTTCTGTTGGTCAAAAATATCATGTGTAGCTTTCTTGGTCTCAAATTTGTTGTGTCAAAATAACTTTGTCCAAACAACAGTATTGTAACTATTACTTTTTGTGACTTCTGAAACAAAACTGTGATGATAAGTGGTCTGTTGGTCATTTTAGAGGTCAAAATGGGTCATCTGGTTAGTTTTTTAACAGTCAAACTGGGTTAAATGGGTAATATGGATGCTCTTTATGCTTTTCCTGGGTATTGTTTGAAGATGGTCAGAAAATAGTGGTCATTCTTCATAGCGACTTGCCCATGTGTCCAGATACATTGTACCTCATTTTTAGCGACTTTGGTAGCGAGTTGTGTGATTATGGTGACCTAGCGACTTGTTATTGAACAAGTTAGCGACTTGCGTGCTTTGAAAATAATAGCGACTTGACTCACTCAAAAATGAAGTAGCGACTTATGTTTATAGGTAGCGAGTTGTGAATGAAAAAACAAGTAGCGACTTGTGTCAAACCAATTTAGCGACTTGCCATTATTGAATGGTCAAACGAGTTGTCACTTGACTCAAAGACTCATGACTGATATTACAAAGATGTACAAGACTCACGACTAGACTTGACAGATAGAGATGAAGTAGAGTTTAACCATAAGACCAACACCAATGAACAAGAACACAATACCTTATACCAAAACTTCATCACGACTTCAAGTTAACCATCATCAGTCCAAGACTAAACCGACATCAACAAATCAGATTCAAACATATCATCTACCATCTAATCAAAAACACAAATTATTGATCTAGTTTTTGATCTCAGTTTGTTCATGTTATCTATTGCTTCATCATGGCCACGAGGGTCTACCACACAAACACATCATCATTGATCTAGTTTTTGAAGATTACCTTCTGTTACTCTTCGAACCATTAAAAGGGCAAGACGAAACCATTAAGATTTCGTCTCACTTTGGATTCGGTATTAACTAAAGCTAAACGTACAATCAATATTCAAAAGCAAGATCTCAGATTCTTTCGAGGTATATCAATGACCTTTTCAGATCCATTCAACCCCTATGGAAACATCACTGATCAATTAGTATTGCTCTCTTGATACATATTTGCTTTTCGAAACAAGAGTTGAAGTAAAACAATTATGTTTCATCCACTCCTTTTTCGGTCAAATGAAAACACAAGAAGATTAATGGATCTCAGTAATGATTCATGTGATATACAAGATATATCATGACTCGAGGTCTTTAAACATGAATATTCACCATCATCGATCCTTTTGGAGGTTTCAATCCAGTTTTTTATCCGAAAATCACAAGTACTAACACTACTCGATCTCAGAAATAAGTAAAAGTAACATGTATTTGATCTCAGAACACGTGTTAATGTCTAAAAACCAATATCTTTTAGGGCTAACACGATCTCATCATAGATCAAGACGTTTTTGATGATATCCGACTATAAAGTATTGAGTTTAACAAGTTTGTTAACTCAAAACTTTGATTCGTATTATTCTTAAACTATTAAGATACGAATTAATCAAGATTAATCTTACCTTCCCACGTCCATGGTCATAACTTGAAGATGAGGCTCGAACCATCCCTGTGGTGAGCTCATTCTAATCACATGCTCGGTGAATGGAGATGACTATCGTATGAATTAACCGCTTTTGGATTGTGAGATTATTTAGAGGAAGGAGGCGGATGGTAATTGTTTATGGGATTTGAGCAGATTTGTGATTAAGGGGCGGACTGATTTTGAGAGAGAGATATTAGGGTTTGGATATGAGTAATTTTAGGGTTATGAGTGAGATAAGGGGTTTTATATATCCGTGTATTTAGGGTTGTGTATTGACCGGTTATGAGTAAGATAAAGGGTTGTTTTTTGGGCTTCACTTGTTTAAATCTTTTGGACCGTGTAAACTGTTGTCTTCATGGGGCCTTGGATATCTTATTTAGACGTGCACCGGACTTGAATATTGGAGTGATAATGGGCCTCGATTGTTTCATCTTTTGGACCTGGTAAGTGGAAGTGAAGTGGACGTAATATCAGATTTGGTTAATTAACTCATGGACGGGATTTGGACAATTTTGCATTTGGGATGTTAAAATTCGATAAAGGGTTTCGTTGGTCTAATGATATTTTTGGTTTGATAAAACTTGGACCGGGCTTGAGCGTTAATTGAGAAAGTGTTATGGATCGTGTGTTATTATTTGACTTAGATTTGGACTTGGTGTATCATGGGCTTTGACTTGGTTGCTTGGATTAAATTTCATTGATCGAACCTAAATTATTCAAGTAACCAAATTTGGGACATACACTTGATTGAGACGGATGGGCTTCTTAAGAAATATTGATGAGATTGTTGAAGATGGGGAATGAACCGTTGATGAAACCGCTGCATGTTCCCCTAAAACAGATATTCTCTGAAACCAAAGTTGTCATAACACGTTCAAACTAACATTGTTTACGGTTTTGTCTTGATTTTGTAAAATCCCGCGAAAGAATCTATTTCTCGGTTTAAATCATAGACTTGTAAAATCCCGTGACAATGGAAACATCCTGGTTAAAGTAATGTGCATTTCTGGATCTATCTTACGGTTTATTCTTGGTTTTGTAAAATCCCGCGAAAGAAACTATTTCTCGGTTTAAACCATAGAGTTGTAAAATCCCGTAATGATGGAACCATCTTGGAGAAGAGAAAGTGTAATTCTGGATCTTACTTGATGCTGGTGCTACGGTTTCTGCTTTGAAGAAGGGATAAAAGGGTGTACTTCATGAACTGGGTGATTGTTTGGATATTCGTCATGGCAGTTTGGTTATCACAAGGTTTTACGGGGTTATGTGCTTTTAACTATGGTCGGGATGAAAACCATTATCAAAGTTCACTTAAAACGTAAAAGGAGGCTAGATTTGAACTTTTAACCAGAAGATGTGACAACGGAGTTAATTCACTATTATTTATTTGAGGTTGAAGTGAATTATCACGGGCGAGTGTACTTAGTATCTGAAGGTATCGGGGATGGTTGGATTAAGATTCTTCAAGATCCTTGTTCGAGCCTATTATCAAAAACAAAGACTTGGAAATCTAGTTATTGTTGGCTGTCTTTTACCTTTTCTTTTACCACTTGGGGGAATTGGGCTCATACCACTACAAAATAACTATCACTTAAAGGAGTTACGTTGTAGTGCTCAGTGTCACATTCAATTGTGGATTTTCAAGAGGTAATGTACGTCTTATACTTGATGGTTGGTTGGTTGAAGAGTATAGAGTACATAGAGAGTACTTAGAGATGCTAATGGAAATCGGCACCGCTCTTTGTTACATATGTGCAAGTTTAAGTCACGAGTTCGGGGTAGTTTACTTCAGGGTCAAATTCATCATATTGGGTTTTCTCCATCAGCTGTCACTACAAAGAGCCTACAGAATGATAATGGGGATGATTACATGTTTTGCTAAGAGAGCTGAAAAGAGAGAGATTATGATGTATGTTCACATCAGTTCAGGCCTCGTACTTCAACATAATGACGTATGAACACAACAGTTCATGCCTCGTTCCTCAAAGAAAAGAAAAGTGTACGCTTCAGTGCGCTTTATCTTCTGAAGAAGAGAAATCTTCTTATTATGACCATTCTCATCAACATGCTTCATGCTTTTTCCATGCGCTTCAGTCATCAAGTGAACCGAACTACTGTTGATTGTTTTCTTATTCAACTTGCTCAACTATAATGACAATGGCGACATCATGTGCTAATTTTGCGGGGGAGAAGTGTTAATAGAATACATTTAGATGATAATCACTTGTTTAATCAAGAATGGCATCTTCGTATGCAATTCTTGAGGGGGAGAAGAAGTATGATCATTCTGCATGGTTGATTGATATTTGAGAATAAATGGTCAAAAGGCTCCAAACTCATGTAAGAACCGAGCTTCTTCTTATCGGGTCATCTTTACATGGTGTTTCTTCTAAGAGCCGTTAGTTGACATCTTCACAAGCTGATATGAGTTTATTCACAAAGTGCTTCCGGTTAATGCTTCACGTGCACATCAACATGATGATTCCGAACAACCTTCTGTTCTTGTTTGATGTGATTGTTTGCTTGGTGTTACCAGTTCGTGTGTTCGCTGTGGCCTGATTGCTGATTTCCTTGATGAACATCTTTCTGTTCTTGTTTGATTGGGAGGGATCTTAATTAAGGGGACTTGCAAGATGTAAGTTAATTGGGATGCTTTTTGGTGATGTTCTTGTTTTTGGTGAGGTGGAGATGTTAACTATCTATTCCCCAACTGGACAATCTTGAAGAAGGTCGAGTCTACAGTCGGTTCTACATTTTCAGCTACATGTTAGAAGACTAAAGACGAGTTGCATTTAACGATCTAAAGACTTCTTCATACTCCGGGCATTTGTCGAAAAGATTGTCAGTCTAGGGGAGAGCACTAATTGGGGGAGAGTGATATGTCAAATTTAATCCCTAATTAGATTTGCTCACATTCTTCAGCAAGTTGATTCTCACAAAGATTACAAGTGTTCTTCTCAAAAGATTTCTAGTACATGGGCTTATAGTATGTTGCTGATTCTGAAGTGTCAAAACCAGCAAGGGGGAAGGAGACTCACATCTAAACACAAAGCGAGTAAACTTGATGAACTTAATTCTTCTAAGTGATTGAAGATATCCCGGGAAGACAAATGTTATTACCGTAGAGAAACTTAAGGTTTGACTCATGGCGAGTAAACTTGATGAACTTAACTCTTCTAAGTGATTGAAGATATCCTGAGAAAACAAATGTCATGACCGCAGAGAAACTCAAGGTTTTACTCATCAAGGCTTTTTGTGTTATTATTCCAACGACGTGGGGGAAGGGATGTAAATGAAAGTTTCTGAAGATAAAAAGAGGTACACAAGTGTGTGATGATTTTGATGTTATCACAATCATCATGGGAGAGAGATAGTGTACATTGGGGATGCTCAGCTGTTTTACTTGAGGGCTTAATCAGTGATTCAGAGATATAATCACTTATTTCGGTGTTGACATCCGCAGAGATTGTCACCCGCAGAGATAATCAGTGATTCGGCCTGCTTCTTCAATGTTATCGGTTATTCTCTCTTTGGGCATTCGGGTACTTCGGGTTCTTGAGCTTCATACACTTTCTTCGGGGTGAGAAAAGTATACATCGGGGTTATTCTTTGGATATCGGACTTAATCTGCTACTTCGATGGTATATGTTCTTTTGTCTTCAGGTATGTGTATTCGGGTTCGTTAGCTCTAGTCTAAGAGACTGACTGCATCAATTCATCAACTTGGGGGAAGTGGTCTCTTGACAACTTGTTGGAGATGCATAGCTTCAGACGTCAGTTGAAATTTTTTTTAGAAGAGTGTTTTATGTGTGAGATGATACAGTGTTGTTCTTCTATTAGATGATATAACCTCGAACGAAGAATCACGGTGATTATTTTTAAAAGGATCAGCAAGATCGATGTGATAATGGTGTGCTTCTATGTGAACTTGGCTAAAGAAAGCTTGAAATAGAGCTTCGAATCTGCTCAGCCAAAGGATTTTCGGTTTGGGGGGAAGCTGCCAAAGTCTCACTTTCAGATGGTTCAATTTCTTTCTTCATTGCAAGAGACTCGGAAGCTTTGGTGGTGAAAGTTTTAGGGATGATGACTTCTATCTTCTACAATGGGGCTGCTCGATATCCTTATCTCGGTACTTGTTTCATCATCTTCTTTAACTATATCATCTAAACTATCTTTGTATATATTTATCAGAATAACCAAATACAAAAATATAAAACCAGCAAAACAAAATAGAAAAATATAAAACCAACAAAAACCCATAAAAATCAGAAAATTTGAAAATTCCAAAAATATTGTTTTCCAAGACATGTCTTCTGGTATCGATAACATCTACGGTCTTAGAAATGTCATTCAATAATGGCACGGGACCATAGATGAAGTTCGAGTAGAAGGTGTAAATATTCTTTTCCAAATCATGTCTCTAAATATGGCTTGCAGTTACTTGAGACTGTAACCCGTGCTTAAACTATGGTTTGCTATTATTTCTTATAGCAACCCGCTCTTTTAAAGAAAGGAAAGTGTTGCACTAAACCATTTTTCAAATATATCGTGCACTTATCCTAAAACAATTTGAGGAAAGTATGTCGAAGGACTGCTGTTCCTACACAAATGTTTTTCCGTCTAAAATTCTTCAGAAAAATATTTGTTGTTTTCGAAAATGGTGGTAAATTGAGTTGCTTGTAAATCAATCAGTTTCAGAGTTTTATTAAAAAATTTGCAAACTCAATCAATGACTTCAGCGCTTTTAAAGTTTTTAGAAAATGAGTCATTGATTGAGGGGGAGAAGTTTTCAAATCTATATCATCTAACGAGATTATCTAATTATCCTATATGCTTAATTGAAAAATGATGTTAACCTATGTTGAAGGACTAGGTGCCTAGGATATGATTGTTAGGATTAGATGATTAGAGTTTGATGAACACATAAATCCCATGCCATATATGAACTGTTTGATATGTTGGATTGACTTGTATTAGTCGATTGTTGTTTGGGTGTTGTCGACCACCGTATATCTGAAAGTGTGTTCACTAACGTATGCAGGTATGTTGGTATATAACAATGTTCCCGATCCGGATCCCACAGTTGAAGACGATTGGATGCCGAAAGGAAAGGGTAACTATATCTTGGGTTGACAAATGAAGAAACGGAGCTTAATTGGACTTCAATGGAGAGTTGGCATAAATGCAACGTAAGAGGTGTCACTGCATCAGCAGATGGTTTTCTTCTAAGTGATTGAAGAAACGGAGCTTAATTTGACCTCAGTTGGCATTAAAATGCAACGTAAGAAGTCTCACTGCATTTGCAGACGGTTTTTCTTCCAACCCTCAGCAACAACAACAAAAGCTTCTCAACCACTAATGTATCTTTGTGCAGGATACCATTTTTAAACAATTTTTGAAAATTTGATTAAAAATTGTTTTGAAAATGGAAAATATTATTTTTGAAAATATATTGGACTTAATTTTGAAAATCACCGGACTTCATTTTATCAAAACTATAAGTCACTCAATCATCGACTACGGTCATCGATTTAAAATAAATTATTTTCTAACAATATTTCTTCATAAAAGTCCGGATTGTACAAAATAAGTGGTGATCTAAAGATTTAATATTATGTCATGGTATGATTTTTTGTTTAGAATCAAGATCTTTCAAAATGAAATTTTTTCTGTTCTTGTTTGATTGTGAAATTGTTTTATTTTACTTAAAGATCTCTTAAAAACTATCATACCTGACACTAACAATCTTTAATGTCGAAAAACTGTTCCTTATCAGTCATTTTTCAAAATTAAATTTTGCCACGTCTTTCCCCAAAATCTTTTAAATGATTTAAATCAATTGGGATCACAAATCTCAAAAGGTTTGAAATTTTTGATCGGGAGAGAGATCGTGATTTAAATCTTTAATGGAATCGGTTGTAGTCCTTTATAGGCACTCCTGCCTCCATGTGCCAAATGATTTCAAATACACAATGCACATGTTGAGGAGGAGGATTTATCCATAAACAAGATGAGTATTTAAACCTGGCCACATTTTCTCCCATGTTTTCTAAACCTTATTAAATCACTTGGAATCAAAATCTCAAAGGGTTTGATATTTTTGATCGGGGGAGAATTTGTGATTTAATATGAAATTTGATAAAAGGTGATCATTTAATTCAATGTGCTGGCTCTCACTAATATGTGCTAAACTCTTTCAAATATTGATGCACATATTGAGGGGGAGCGAATGGTTTCTTAATGGCTTGTGTGATCGTAAATGTGCTTCAAAAGAACTCTTGCCTCTATGTGATAAAATGATTTCAAATATCCTACGCACATATTGAGGGGGAGAATTTATCAAAAGAAATTCAAATGGCTTTTTCTACGGAAATTGTGATCAAGAAATTATTTCAAAGAACTCTTGCCTCCATGTGCTAAACAATTTCAAGATCATATGCACATGTTGAGGGGGGGCATTTCAAAATGATCAAAACTATTAAGGTACAAAATGCTTTGATTTCGTATCACAAGTACCTTGATTGTTTTTCCAAATGATTTTTCAATTGGTTTCAAGGAAGAATTAACTGTACCAAAAGACCGACCATTTTACTTTATGCATGGAGTTATAAGGATGGTTAGGTTAGGTATTCGTTCCCACGATCCCGCCAGAGCTGGAGGGATCTACCCAGGGACAATCCACTAGATAGTGTAGAGTCCTTAGGTATGATGAAAAAAAAGGAGAAAAATGAGAAATGGGAAGAGTGCGGACTGAGACTGAGCTAGTACTGGAATAAACCCAACAAGGTTCTAGTAATGAAGTCTCGGTAAGCACTGAAGGGGTTGAAGAATGAAAAAGAATTAAATGTGAAAAGGGTGAAAAGAAATAGCCCTCCAGTAATTCAACCTTAGGGCAGAAACCGGGTTCAATACATATGCTACTGGTAGTTACTAAGGTAACACTGGTATTGAAGACAAGAGGTCAAGGACCCAGTGACGCACTGCACTAAACTTCCCAAGCTACTCAAGTTCCTCTTAAAAGGACTTGTTTCATTCTCACGGGGAACCGACATTATCTATCGACTCTCTCTTAGAGATTGTTGATATTGAAGAAGGAGACCCTCTCCCTAGTCTCCGCATAGGAACCAAATGTGCACGATTGAGTCTAGAGCCAAGAGATCATCCAGAATATCTCATTAGGACACTAAATTAATGAAGACTTGCTGTTTCACACAATGTGGAAAGTAAGAATATATTAAGAGTCCTACGCATTATCCTTGTGGTATTGCCAGAACATCCGAGTGATATGTAAAAATATTCACAATGAAGATGGAAATCCTTCTAGAGCCAACATCAAACAAGCTCTTGATGGGTGACATGTGAGATCTTCTCGTAAGATCAAGCTTGTGACAACTGGATAGAAACGATGGGGCGATTCATTCTTGAATCAAACTTGGTCTAGGAAATGGATTGACGGATACCTTTGAAAAACCGGTCGTTGTGCTCAACAATTCTTTTCTCTAGCACATCGGCTGTGTATTAATCTTTCAAAATTAGAAGGGTATTTATGATCGAATGTGTACTCTTTTCAAATACAAAAAGTATTTATTGAAAATTGATCTTTCTCATAAAACCTTCGTCGTATTGCAAAACTCTTTCTTCTAAGAAATACGCGATTGTTTTCAAATCATTTTTCATAAATCAGTGAATCTTAATTTTCTGGTTCACTCACTCCGTGTTGTCTTCTTTGAGACGTTCCGGTTTGAGAACGGCTAGAACAGCTGCGAAACCCTGTCAAGGA
The DNA here is from genome assembly GCA_019973895.1 of Chrysanthemum seticuspe. Classification (NCBI taxonomy): domain Eukaryota; kingdom Viridiplantae; phylum Streptophyta; class Magnoliopsida; order Asterales; family Asteraceae; genus Chrysanthemum; species Chrysanthemum seticuspe. Next base: position 212,579,058 of record BPTQ01000009.1, on the reverse strand, counting down.
GATTTTTAGGAATCCTACCTGTTCACAGGCAGTACTTGTACTGATCAACGGGGAACCGTGGGCCGTGTACCTCAATTCAACGAAAGTGATCAAAGATACTTTCGTGTGTTTTATTGCTAACTGTTGTTTGCAGGTACATTTGGACGGTTGCAGCTGATCAGAATTGATGAGTCAATCCAAAGCCGCATGCTCACAGTATCCACACTTAATTAAAGAAATCATGACTGGTGCATATCTACAGAACCTGGCTCTGATATTTTCATACTATACTTCTGCTACGCTGCTGCAAATATCATGAACCAGTAAAGCTTCCGCTACTCTGATGGAAAGATGTCATGATTCAAAAGTGTGAGCATGTCGGTCCGAAAGTCACAACATCACATGAAGGCAACAAAACTATGGATGATCCAGAGAGATTTAATGTGGCTGATGATCTCAATGAAGGCTCGAAGATCATCAAAGATGTGGATCAGTTCAAAGGCCTCCACTGAAAGTACAAAGTAATCGGACTTTGAACAATCGCTACAAAAACACAAAGATGCAGATGTTGAAGAATTCAAGTCTACGAGCTCAAGACTGAAGATTATATAGAATGCTAGGATTCAAAATATAAAACATGGGGTGACCTCCCTTAGGATTCAAAATATAGAATGCTAGGATTCAAAATATAAAACATGAGCTCAAGACTGAAGACTTGAAGAATTAAAGTCTACGGTCACCCCAAATATTATCTAGCATAGGTTAGCTCGTAGACTTGTCGTTTGTTACGTTATTTAGCAGTTTATTAGTTAGTTTGTAGCGTAGTTTAGTTTAGAGTAACACCGTGGAGGAAGGACGGGTCTTTACCCACTGTATGCCTGATCCACAGTCCGACAGGAGGACGTTATGTTTGTAAGTATAAATACCCCTTCCATCCATGAAAGGGGTGGAGCTTTTCAATCTAACCTTTCAATATTTTGTTCTACAAGTCTCTACCAAGAAACTCCCTCTCTCTGTACTTTCTCTCTCTAATGGATAACATGTATTTTGATCATCCAAGACCACCCGAATCATCAACACAATAAATATATCGATCCTACACTATAGCACGAGCTAAGCCCAGTAGGCCTGTTGTACATGCTATACGTCATCAAGTCCCCCCAGTCTAGTGTATTCATTGCTTGCGGTTCCTTTATCGTGTGCGGTGAATGCTACTAGACTTAAGGTAACTAAGTGGCTTCTTTTCCGCGTCTTGGAAGCGTCTTTTTGACGCTTCTTTCTTGGTAAGTGGGACATACGACGTGGGCTATCTTCAGCTTTTCATCTTCTGGCTGATTTGACCTAGTGGGCCATCCGTCTTACTGTCACCCTTATCCTTAACTTTCAATTTTGATCGTTAGATCAAATTATTTTTGACGCGTGTTTTTCCTTAGGGTTTCCTTGGAAGAAAATATTATGTGTGTATAAATACCATTCATAGTCTCTACTATTTTGTTTTTCGTTTTACTGTTCTTAGCTACGAATGATATTTCTTTGACTTTCGATCTGTCTTTCTTGGACTGCTCTTTTCTTCCCAGGTTCTTCTGTTTTTTCAAGTTAGGGTCTAACACTTTTTCCTTCTGTTATGGGTACCATTATGCATGCTAAATCTAAACTTTCACAAGGGGCGCTCGACCATTTTGTGATAAGTTTTCTATTCCACTGATCGTTCATCCAGAATTTCCCGGTCCTAACCATACCATTCATGAGGTGGCGGATGGAAAAATTGGTGTGTATACCCAATTTTTTGAGTATGCCAATTTCCATCTTCCCTTGTTTGTTTTCCTTGTGGCCATTCTTGACTATTATCGTATTAATATATCCCAACTTTTGGTCATCATAGCTGCTAAGGTTTCTCATTTTGAGATTCTTTGCCGCGCCCTTGGTATTACACTAACGGTTGGTTTGTTTAGGTGTTTTTATGTTCAATCTAAAAGTAACGATTGGTTGTCTTTTAGCAAATGTTCGGATAGTATTGGTGTCTGTTATACTAAACCTATTGACTCTCTTAAGAGTTGGAATAAGCACTTCTTCTGGGTTGATGCTTTTGCCTGCCCTGTTATTTATCTGTGGCATACTACTAAGAGCATTGTCACACCCCCAAATTACCTGTTTTGCAGCGGAATGGAATACCTTGGGGGATGACTGTCATAGCATCAAAGTTACAGTTATATCGAACGACCTAAAGTGTCGTTTTGAAAATATCGCTTGATTCATTAAAATAATCAGAGTTTACAAAATGTAGTTCCCAAATAGAAATCAATTTGTGCGGAAATAAGTTTGTTACAAGCCAAACGTTGTTTTAAAATGCATAAATGCCATGTGTGACGCGTCGTCACCACGACTCTATGATATGTCCATGCATGCCATGAAGTGAATGCCTTAGATACCTGAGATAAAACATACTAAAGTGTCAACACAATGGTTGAGTGAGTTCATAGAGTTAACAAGTAAAGCTTTTAAAGAGCGTTTATGCAACAAAGGCAAAGTTTTTGGTCAAATAGAATAGTTCGCAAAGCAAAGGCATCGTAAATCCACTCAGTTCCAAGTCCCGCCCATACAAAACTTGCAACCTGTGTGTTTACAACCCACTGCTAAAAATAGTATGTCAATCATGTATGCATGTATCATAGTAGTTAAAAGTATAAATGTCACCACAAGGTTCTTCCAACACTCGTGTTGGGATGTTTGTAAATTAATAGCCTTACAACAACTTAATTTGGAGCCACTAATTCTTGTATGTTTGTAAATTAATAGCCTTCCAACAACTTAATTTGGAGCCACTAATTCTTGTATGTTTGTAAATTAATAGCCTTCCAACAACTTAATTTGGAGCCACTAATTCTTGTATGTTTGTAAATTAATAGCCTTCCAACAACTTAATTTGGAGCCACTAATTCTTGTATGTTTGTTCCAAATATGCATGTGAAATCAAGTATAACCCAATCAAGTATATAACGCAATCAAGTGTAAAGTATAAGTAATGTTGTTTGGCAAAAGAGTTTAAATATTTTGGCCGGCTCCCGCAGGAGTTAACCAGTTGCTAAAGTATGTATGTTGATGCTTAATTGAAAACAAGTTTAGCACATTAAGGCACATATCGCAATAAACCACACATAATGTTCAAAGTATATAAGTATAGTGTAACAAAATTGTATAAATGGTTTGAGTATTCGCAAGAGTGAAACAAGTATTTAAGCATGTATCTCCCCCAAATAGTTTGTAAGAATTTAAACGAGTAAAAGCGGGGTATGAACTCACAGTAGTATGTAAAAGTTTAGAGTAATTGTGAAAGTAAATGAAAATAGTTTGAGCATGTATCTCCCCCAAAAGTAATTGAAAATGTATAAAAGTAGGGGCTATGAAACTCACCTGGTATGATTGATATGCTAACAAAATGAAGTGCACTAAAATGAGGCTCGGAAACTATCCGCGACCTAAAATGAATGTCATGACTTGAGTTATGATATGTTGTCATGAATGCGTGATACAATGTTGTGCATGCAACTCCATATGATATCCATACCACTTGTACGTTTTGGAAATAATGTTTATCGTCAAAATATGTTTATGACATCCCGTCATATAATAAAATACTCTACAAGTATTTATGTTGAAATGATATCCCACGCTAGTCATTTGATGATTTATTGTGAAATTATAACTTTTCGTCGTAAAATAATGTCGTTGAAATTTTCATGAAAGTGACTAAAATGGCCTCTAAAAGCTAGTCGTAAAATGGTGCACGTCGAGCGTTAGGAAACGAACTCAACGGTTTTGGGAAGCTTGTATCAATATCTCAAAGTTTTAGTGTTTAAGTTTTTATCATAGAGGTCTCGATCATGGAGAAAAACATAGGTTAAGTATTGTACTTTAGCCCAAAAGTATAGTTTAAAGGATGGTTTTCGGCAAAGTTTGAGTGACTATATGTTATTCGTTACAACTCCGCTCAACAAACGGTTGGACATTTTGGAAAATATGCTAGGCGAACTTACTTTTACTAGAAGACATCACGTTATAAAAAGTTCTACATCATTGTTAAAAACGTCCGCCAACATGGTCCTTTAGTTGCCGTAGTATGTTTGTAATAAAGAATATATTAATTTTACTAATAGAATAAAGTTACGGCAACTTGGTTTATCGCGTGTAATTTAATCGTTACAAGTCCGTTTTCTACGTTTTCTACATCCTTAGATTCGTGTCAAAGTATACTAATATATTTTTGATAAGTCGACACAATTTATAAAGCTTAAGACTCATTTTTGACTCGTAAAGAGTGACATTTTCATGCTGAAATTTCTGAAATTAACAGTTTTCTTCGTCAAACTTGAAAAATTCATAACTTCTTCGTTATAGCTCCGTTTTAATCCGTTCAAGCGGCCACGTTTTCGTTTTAAAGTGTATTTTCTAAATATCTAGCCCAAAATATTATACCCACTGTCGGATTTTCCCAGAATTAAAAATATGGACAGACCCTATTTAAAACGTGTCGAAATGAGTTTTTCTCGCGCCAAACCTATTCTAACCCATTCAAAACAACTCCGAAGCTATTCTAATCCTACCATACACCTTCTTAGGGTGTCATGGGTTCCTTGACATCACCAAAACTAAAATATAACAAGGAGTAATTTATAGGATGGATTATATATATTTAACACATAAAAACCTTAAAAACCTTTAAAAATGGTATAAACATCATGAGACTTGCATGTTTCTCAAATAAAATGATATGACCATGAAAATGAATATGAAATAAAAATATGAATATGAATGCTTACTAGTGATATGATGAGGTTTATGGACAAAAGGTTTTTCCTAATCACTTGAGGTTTGTATTACAAAACCTTGCAACAAATGAGACTAGTGTTTAATTAAACTTGACTTGGAAACTTGGAATGATCCTTTCTCTTTTTCTTGGTCCCTTGGCTGCCGTTTATTTAGAGAGAAAAGCAAAGGAAATATTTGATCTTGTTTTTGCAAATGAAAGAAATGAAATATGTTATAATATAATAAGTTGGTAAAAGTTTGAAAATATCTCTAGACAAGATCCTAAATTTTAGGGGAGTTGATGGGTTGGCTAGCTTTTTTTTTTTTTTTTTTTTTTTTTTTTTCTTTTATTATGTATATAATTGTGTAAGTAAAATAATTTAAGTAAAGATAACTTGTAACTTGTATATACATTTGAGTATTTAGGGTAGAGTTGGCTAAAAATAAATTTTAAGGGATCAAAGTAAAATATATTGAGGTCATAAAAATTGTAAAAATACCTTTCTTGTAAAATTTGAGTGAAATAATAATTATCGTGTAGTTTTTAAGAAAACCGTCGTAATTTATATAAACATAACAATTTATATGCGAAATAAATTTAAAACACCGGGTAAACTAAAAATAATATTTTTATAACTTAATATGAGTATAAAAATATATTGTGATGAATTTTTGGAAGTAACGGATCAAATGTTCAAAATAATTTATTACGCGATTACGTTTATTTAATATGAAATTATGCGTTTAACGTGAAATGTAAAACCATGCATAAATTGATATGAAATGATGAATATGGAGTTTGAGAAATGACCGGAAATTGAGAATTGTGACATTCTTCCCATGTCAGAGGAATCACGTCCTCGTGATTCGATTAATGATACTATGGCCCAAAACGCGACAAGGGTTCTAAAAGTTTATGCTCATGTATGGTCTAAATGATTATGTCAATGCTCATGCATATGAGTTACTCGTCCCACAAGGTACGTTCCCGTGCTATCGTGAGCAATTCCCGTCCTAAATACATGCTTTCTTATGATTAGGCTCGATGAGACAAGCTTTCCCATTCTGAAGCAAAATTTTTAAAAGACTTTTTGGTAACCGATTTTTACTTAATCCCACAACTCATCAAACAAGAACTGTCATACGATTAGGCTAAATCGGTTTAGGTAATGACTTGTTTCTAGCTCGATCTTTGCAACTCATCAAACAAGAACTGTCGCTCGGATCAAACTGGAAACAAGTGGTTTGAAGAAAATCTTTTGAAAATTTGGCTTGATTACGGAATTGCTTACACATATGAGACTACTACTCCCTTCATTGCATGATTCTTCCTGAATTAGACATAGGTGATCAGGCTATGTATAATTTAGGAGTAACTATGCAATGCTTGGACTAATCGACTCATATGATGTTTGGTGTTGAGTCATAAGTCCGCATGTATAAAGAATGTGCACTTATAATGATATGATGAGATGCTATGATGATGTAGTTATAGTCTAGGGTCAATGATGCAACCTAGTTCTCTATAACCGATGCTCTGATACCAATCTGTCACACCCCCAAATTACCTGTTTTGCAGCGGAATGGAATACCTTGGGGGATGACTGTCATAGCATCAAAGTTACAGTTATATCGAACGACCTAAAGTGTCGTTTTGAAAATATCGCTTGATTCATTAAAATAATCAGAGTTTACAAAATGTAGTTCCCAAATAGAAATCAATTTGTGCGGAAATAAGTTTGTTACAAGCCAAACGTTGTTTTAAAATGCATAAATGCCATGTGTGACGCGTCGTCACCACGACTCTATGATATGTCCATGCATGCCATGAAGTGAATGCCTTAGATACCTGAGATAAAACATACTAAAGTGTCAACACAATGGTTGAGTGAGTTCATAGAGTTAACAAGTAAAGCTTTTAAAGAGCGTTTATGCAACAAAGGCAAAGTTTTTGGTCAAATAGAATAGTTCGCAAAGCAAAGGCATCGTAAATCCACTCAGTTCCAAGTCCCGCCCATACAAAACTTGCAACCTGTGTGTTTACAACCCACTGCTAAAAATAGTATGTCAATCATGTATGCATGTATCATAGTAGTTAAAAGTATAAATGTCACCACAAGGTTCTTCCAACACTCGTGTTGGGATGTTTGTAAATTAATAGCCTTCCAAAAACTTAATTTGGAGCCACTAATTCTTGTATGTTTGTAAATTAATAGCCTTCCAACAACTTAATTTGGAGCCACTAATTCTTGTATGTTTGTAAATTAATAGTCTTCCAACAACTTAATTTGGAGCCACTAATTCTTGTATGTTTGTAAATTAATAGCCTTCCAACAACTTAATTTGGAGCCACTAATTCTTGTATGTTTGTTCCAAATATGCATGTGAAATCAAGTATAACCCAATCAAGTATATAACGCAATCAAGTGTAAAGTATAAGTAATGTTGTTTGGCAAAAGAGTTTAAATGTTTTGGCCGGCTCCCGCAGGAGTTAACCAGTTGCTAAAGTATGTATGTTGATGCTTAATTGAAAACAAGTTTAGCACATTAAGGCACATATCGCAATAAACCACACATAATGTTCAAAGTATATAAGTATAGTGTAACACAATTGTATAAATGGTTTGAGTATTCGCAAGAGTGAAACAAGTATTTAAGCATGTATCTCCCCCAAATAGTTTGTAAGAATTTAAACGAGTAAAAGCGGGGTATGAACTCACAGTAGTATGTAAAAGTTTAGAGTAATTGTGAAAGTAAATGAAAATAGTTTGAGCATGTATCTCCCCCAAAAGTAATTGAAAATGTATAAAAGTAGGGGCTATGAAACTCACCTGGTGATCTGCGCAAAACCGTCAAGTTTTCTCACGCAAGCAAGAAACTTAAAACAGCTTAAGCACAGATGCAATGAAGATCTGAGGAGTATAGTGTTTCCCCGGGTCGTTATGTCCCAGCGAGTTGTGCAATGGATTATCAAACGTTTAGTGATCGAGGAATTTGAACGGAAAAGGATTTGATTGATATTATAACTACAGGAAAAGCCAACAAATTACAACGGCTTAAATACAAATTAAAGAAAGTTAAAGAGATAAAATCTATTAAATAAACGCTATCACTATAATTAAAATGATGTTTATGTTTTTATGTTTTTATAGAACTGAATTAAAATCTACGCGACGTACAAATAAAAACGTGAAACTAAAGCAATATTAACCCTAAAAATATGAAAATGATATTTCTACAACCCTAATGATAAAAGAAAATATTTAGAAAAAGAAAATTATTTTTATGACTAATTATCTAATTATTATTAATTTAAAACTATTTTTAACTATTTAATAATTACCTAAAATACAAGAAATTAGGAAATAAAGCTAGAAAAATAAAATTATGAAATGGAAAAGTCTAAAATAACAAACTAGAATTTTCAAAACTATTTTTGTATTTTTCTGATTATTTTTCTATTTTTTATGAATTTTAAACTAATTTAATCTAATTAAAATTGTGAAAAATACCAAATAAAAGTGGAAAAATAAGGAAAAATCTTTTTTATGCTTTTTATATTTTTCTTAAACTAAGAAAAATGAAAAATTATTTTTTTGGAACTTTTTCTCAATTATTTTCAATAAAAGCTAATTAAAAATTGATTAAAATCTATTTAAATTGAGAAAAATAGCAAATAAAGACCAAAAATTATGAACTCTTCAGGAAAATTCTAAAATGATATTAAGAATCTATAAAAAATGAAAAACTAGCAGGTTATGTGTAGAGATTAAAAGATGTAGTGCAAATGCAACTAGAATAAGCTACTAAGATAAGCAAATAAGCTAGTTATGAAACCAAACAGTGTCTTAAGCTAAAATCTACTATAATAAGCTAGTTTCAACTGAAAACACCTACTCCTAACAAGTTCTAACCTCAGATCAGACAATTAAGCCAACTGCTTATTTAGCTAGAACAGTGAATCACCCCTACTGTTCAAGCTTATACACCAGCTTATAAAAAAGCTCAAACCAAAAACTACTTATGCAGTCCTATAAAGCACCTGGCCAACTATGATTGTGCCAAATCTCAAGTCCTAACTCCTAGAAATGAACTTGATGCAACCAATGAAAGATTGCCTGATTCACACTCAGTTTTACTGAGTGTGAACAGGGCAGTTAAAGCTAATTTGAACAGCTTATTAGAACCTTAAAATGACTAAACCAGATTTCACCAAAAGTGATTATCAACTTAAGACCAAGTGAACTTTTAATATCCAAAGTTTCAAACACTAACACTCAGAAATGAATTAGACATTGACTATCAAAGTTTGGTTCAAAACTGATTGACAGATTTTTGACTTTTGAAGATTAATGCTAAACTTTGACCAAACTGAGATTTGATCCACAATTTAGAACTGAATATGATGTATTTAAACTACTGATGATATCCAAAAGCTAGATCTACTAAATTCAAACCAATATGCAAGCTATGACACAAACTGATTTCAACAGTAGCAGACACAAGATCAGTTACACTATGATTTTGACTTTTAGAGCTAAACTGCAATCAACAAGACCTCAATTAACTTCCAATAACCTATTTAAGCAAGTAACAACTACTCTAAACAGATCTACTATCCTCTAGCATAGATTAAACAGTTGAACCAAACATTAGTTTATAACTTGATTTGCAACTAAAACAGATTTAAACCATGATTCCACTTGTTATTATAATCAAACTGACTTACTATCACTTAAATACTACTGTTTGACCAGGTTTTAACAGATTTATACTACAAATACATTAAGTGCAAAAACTTGTGAAAGCTACTTACAAGAGTCCAAAGCCACAGTGGCTAGCAACATGTGAACCAAGGACCTCTAACCTATCACAATCAACCCAATAAGCTATAATTCACCCCATTCCATGCCTGCAACAACCCATTCCTGTTCTGCACCACTTTTGCCCATGTTTGACTTATTTTGACCAATATTCAAAAGAGCTTGAAATTGAAGTTTAAGCTTACACAAAGCTTTAATAAGCTTTTATAAGCTTGTTTGATATGGAAACTAAACTGTTAAAGGTTTAAACACAGGAGTTTGAAGATGAAAATCTTAACAGTGGACATAAAATGAGGAAACTTAACATTAACTTGAATTCAAACTTCAAATGAGTTGGAACAAATTTAAATACTATTGTTTGATACAATTAAGCTTAAAAATACAGATGAAAGTTATTTAAGACAAATTAAACTACAATTCGACATACATGGTAAAAAAATAAAAGCTAACTCCCTCCTTGATGCTTCCCTTGGTCTTTTATATACCCAATTCTTCATCTCTCCTCTTTCTGAATAGTTCCCACTAATAAAAATGACCATTGGATCACTGAAAATGATCTTGGCCGTTTAAAACATTTTGGCGCCAATTTTTTGGTTTAACAGTTGTGTTTGAGTGGGATTGGTAGAGGATGCATTTAATGATCCTTGGCCTCTTGTGTTTGGAGGGGGGGGGAATAGGGGTGATGATGGTTGAGTGTGAGCAGGTGATATGCAAGATTGTGATGATGGACATGGTAGCTTGGTGTACCCGTGAATGAGAGAGGGAAGGGGTGGGTCAAACCCATTTGACCGGGTTTTAATAATCAAAGGGTGTGGGTTGGATTCGGGTTAAAAACGGGTAAAGGGTATTGGGCTGGGTAATTGGATTGGGTAATTTGTTTGGGCCAAGGGTATTTAATTAGGGTCCGTTTGGCTAAGTAACACACAAGGACCAATCATGTAACTTTTGAAATTCCAGGGACCAAACATGCACTTTCTGAATTTATGATCCAAGGGCTTAACTTGCCATTTTACATAATCCAAGGATTACAATTGCCACTTTTTAAAATTCCAAGGATTAATTTTTGATCATTTTAAAAGTTCAGGGACCAAAACTGCAATTTCTCAAATGTTTTTGGATTTTCCACCAAAGGACTAAACATGACAATTTATGATTTTAAAAGGACCTTTGGTGACTTTACTTTTGAAATTATGGCTCAGGGACTAGTTTTGACAATTTTAGAAACTTGGGGGACTAAAACTGCAATTTTTGCAAATTTGATATGTTTTTCATCTGATTTTGATATTTTTGTATTTAAAACACATAAAACACTGATTTGTGATATTTTGATCATTTTGATGTGTTTCTGAGTGTTTCCAGATGATTTTGCAGTTTATATTGTACAAAAATGATGAGTATTTAGACACTCATCAATCCCCCACACTGAGATATTGCTAGTCCCTAGCAATGATTTGAGAAAACATAATGGATTTTAATCTCTTTACCAAAAGCCATTACTTCTGGAGTAGCCAAATGTTTCAGTTCAAGTAAGAACCATGGTACACCGATAACCATGTGATTTTGAGCAAACCACCAGCTTCCAACGGATTTGATTTTGTCTTTACCAGAAGCCGTACCCTTCTGGACTAGCCAACTCTTAGATAAATTATCAATATTATCTTTGGTGAGTCGATTACCAATTATGGTTTTTCCACTGCCTTTACCACAAGCCATAACCTTGCGGGCTAGCCAACTCTTCACTTTTAAGGATATGGTGAGCTGAATACCATACAATTTTGGGCAAATTGCAAGCCGTCAACGGATTTGAGATATCTTTACCAAGAGCCGTTTGCTCCTGGATTAGCCAATCCTTTTGTTTATTAGACAAGGCGGACTGATGACCTAATGAGAAAGTGTAAAACACTTACTCCAAAAAAAAAAAAAAAAAAATTTGGCCAAAAACGGGGGAATTGGTGTAATAATATGATAAAATTCGTGAGAATTCCCCCCCACACTTAGAAATGAATATTGCCCTCAATATTCAAAGTACCGGCGGTTATGCCGAAACAAAGAACGTAAAAGGGAAATACTACGGCCATTATTTAGAAAGAAGATTTTTTTTTTTTTTTTTTTTTTTTTTTTTTAATAACATGTGGGGCATCACCCCCACACTTAGGTGGTAGAAAGGGGTAAGAAGACAGAAAGATGGGTGAAAACCCATATGGTGTGTGCTACTGTTTTTGGTTACCGAGTCGCTAGCTTGACTCGACCCCGCATTCATTGGTTCATGGGGAAGCAAGTGGAAGATACAATCTCCATCGGACTTTCATTCAAGATGTTTGGATAAACATTGAAGTACGTGAAAGTTCCACACCGATGAGATATAGAGAGAAAGACCCGGCTCACAGATTGATAAATGAAAATGCCGGGGTCAAAGATAGTGTCCTCACTCCCGAAGGAGTGAAGAAGAGAGGAAGTTACATCATAAGTGAGGAATGGAAGAAAGATGTTGATAACAATCAAGATCCATTCTTCATCCTCAAATGTAGACATGTCGGGAGGAAGGGTGAAGGTAGTATCATCAATAAGCAAACTCTTATGATAGAGTACACCTTCCTCCGAGCCAATATCATCCTCAAGATCAAAATAGAAATGATCATATTCCGGAGGAGATATGTCATGAGAGAGTTCACCGGAGAACTCTTCATGAAGAAAATCATTGGAAAAAGCCTCAAGCTCGGGCTTGTCCAATGTAGAGACACTATCCACGACGGGGATAGGAGATGAAGCTGACTTAGCACAGAATGATTCGATCTTAGAAACGAGGAGATTTATATTGAACAATTGTTCACGAAGTATCTCGTCCTCAATTTCCAGATCATCAGAATTTCTCACTTCCTCTAAGCTAACTAGCTCAGAAGGTAGTTCCTCGACATAATCGATGTCTCCATAGGATAAAGAATCGTCAAACGAAGTACAATCGTTATCAGAATCGGAGAACATCTCGACATGATCATATGGAATGTCAAGAGGAGGAGAAGAATCATCATTAAGAGGCTCATCACACATATTACCGGAGATAACCTCGGACTCACTTGGGGTTGGAACAAGGCTCTCAACACTAGACGATTCCATTTCTGGAATAGTGCTAGAAGGCTCGTCCCCCATTATCAGAGAGTCTTTGGAAGCAATAAAAGGTAAGATAGGTGTGATAGCAATAGACTGAGGGAGTTGAGAAATAAGATCGTTCAATTGAGTAACACTCTCCATGCCGTAATCATAGTATTCCTTCATTTGAATACTATCCTCATCATCATCGTCATCATATATGATTCTTATATTCATCTGCTGAAGCTTACACACCATTCTTTTCATTTGCAGTTTCTTTCGAATGCGTATTTCTTTAGAACTTTGAGGAAGATTACACTCCTCGTAATCATTGAATTGATGTGAAGGCTCGGAAGTCTGATGACTGATGGAATACTGTGGGGGTTGGAAATTGTCAAAACCGGGAGAATTGGAATTTTGAAAATTTTGATTCATCGGTTGACATTCAAAAGTCTCATGAGGACCCCCGCAATTCTCACAACAGAGATAATTGGGAGAATAACTTTCACCAAAGTTCTGATTGTAACATGGTTCTGGCTCATAGACAAGCGGGACCCGTTGTGGACAATCAAAACCGTAATGAGAATCATTCCCACAAAACTCGCATGAGTAAGATTCGTATTGGGGTTGTGGAGGTAGGTAGGAAAAATCGGGTGCTTCATTATTTGAAATGGGATCGGGATTACCGACAAACTTGTCTCCGAAACCCACATTGGTACATCGCCGACAATTTCCACCGTTAAATGGACCTCCACACCAGGAACATGTCAAATACCATGACATAAAGAATTAAACAGATAAGAGGGATAAGAGATGAAGAATTAAACGGTTATAGAGGATAAGGAATGGAGAATTAAACAGGTTTGAGGATAAAGAAATGTAGAATTAAACATATTAGAGGATAAAGGATGGATATTTTTGGATTTTTGGATAAGAAAATGTAAACATATACAGATGGATGGTATGAACAAAGAGTGAATGTCCAAATTACTAATTTGCTAAACGTAAGATAATCAGCACAGCTCCCCGGCAGCGGCGCCAAAAATTTGATCTGCGCAAAACCGTCAAGTTTTCTCACGCAAGCAAGAAACTTAAAACAGCTTAAGCACAGATGCAATGAAGATCTGAGGAGTATAGTGTTTCCCCGGGTCGTTATGTCCCAGCGAGTTGTGCAATGGATTATCAAACGTTTAGTGATCGAGGAATTTGAAAGGAAAAGGATTTGATTGATATTATAACTACAGGAAAAGCCAACAAATTACAACGGCTTAAATACAAATTAAAGAAAGTTAAAAAGATAAAATCTATTAAATAAACGCTATCACTATAATTAAAATGATGTTTATGTTTTTATGTTTTTATAGAACTGAATTAAAATCTACGCGACGTACAAATAAAAACGTGAAACTAAAGCAATATTAACCCTAAAAATATGAAAATGATATTTCTACAACCCTAATGATAAAAGAAAATATTTAGAAAAAGAAAATTATTTTTATGACTAATTATCTAATTATTATTAATTTAAAACTATTTTTAACTATTTAATAATTACCTAAAATACAAGAAATTAGGAAATAAAGCTAGAAAAATAAAATTATGAAATGGAAAAGTCTAAAATAACAAACTAAAATTTTCAAAACTATTTTTGTATTTTTCTGATTATTTTTCTATTTTTTATGAATTTTAAACTAATTTAATCTAATTAAAATTGTGAAAAATACCAAATAAAAGTGGAAAAATAAGGAAAAATCTTTTTTATGCTTTTTATATTTTTCTTAAACTAAGAAAAATGAAAAATTATTTTTTTGGAACTTTTTCTCAATTATTTTCAATAAAAGCTAATTAAAAATTGATTAAAATCTATTTAAATTGAGAAAAATAGCAAATAAAGACCAAAAATTATGAACTCTTCAGAAAAATTCTAAAATGATATTAAGAATCTATAAAAAATGAAAAACTAGCAGGTTATGTGTAGAGATTAAAAGATGTAGTGCAAATGCAACTAGAATAAGCTACTAAGATAAGCAAATAAGCTAGTTATGAAACCAAACAGTGTCTTAAGCTAAAATCTACTATAATAAGCTAGTTTCAACTGAAAACACCTACTCCTAACAAGTTCTAACCTCAGATCAGACAATTAAGCCAACTGCTTATTTAGCTAGAACAGTGAATCACCCCTACTGTTCAAGCTTATACACCAGCTTATAAAAAAGCTCAAACCAAAAACTACTTATGCAGTCCTATAAAGCACCTGGCCAACTATGATTGTGCCAAATCTCAAGTCCTAACTCCTAGAAATGAACTTGATGCAACCAATGAAAGATTGCCTGATTCACACTCAGTTTTACTGAGTGTGAACAGGGCAGTTAAAGCTAATTTGAACAGCTTATTAGAACCTTAAAATGACCAAACCAGATTTCACCAAAAGTGATTATCAACTAAAGACCAAGTGAACTTTTAATATCCAAAGTTTCAAACACTAACACTCAGAAATGAATTAGACATTGACTATCAAAGTTTGGTTCAAAACTGATTGACAGATTTTTGACTTTTGAAGATTAATGCTAACTTTGACCAAACTGAGATTTGATCCACAATTTAGAACTGAATATGATGTATTTAAACTTCTGATGATATCCAAAAGCTAGATCTACTAAATTCAAACCAATATGCAAGCTATGACACAAACTGATTTCAACAGTAGCAGACACAAGATCAGTTACACTATGATTTTGACTTTTAGAGCTAAACTGCAATCAACAAGACCTCAATTAACTTCCAATAACCTATTTAAGCAAGTAACAACTACTCTAAACAGATCTACTATCCTCTAGCATAGATTAAACAGTTGAACCAAACACTAGTTTATAACTTGATTTGCAACTAAAACAGATTTAAACCATGATTCCACTTGTTATTATAATCAAACTGACTTACTATCACTTAAATACTACTGTTTGACCAGGTTTTAACAGATTTATACTACAAATACATTAAGTGCCAAAACTTGTGAAAGCTACTTACAAGAGTCCAAAGCCACAGTGGCTAGCAACATGTGAACCAAGGACCTCTAACCTATCACAATCAACCCAATAAGCTATACTTCACCCCATTCCATGCCTGCAACAACCCATTCCTGTTCTGCACCACTTTTGCCCATGTTTGACTTATTTTGACCAATATTCAAAAGAGCTTGAAATTGAAGTTTAAGCTTACACAAAGCTTTAATAAGCTTTTATAAGCTTGTTTGATATGGAAACTAAACTGTTAAAGGTTTAAACACAGGAGTTTGAAGATGAAAATCTTAACAGTGGACATAAAATGAGGAAACTTAACATTAACTTGAATTCAAACTTCAAATGAGTTGGAACAAATTTAAATACTATTGTTTGATACAATTAAGCTTAAAAATACAGATGAAAGTTATTTAAGACAAATTAAACTACAATTCGACATACATGGTAAAAAAATAAAAGCTAACTCCCTCCTTGATGCTTCCCTTGGTCTTTTATATACCCAATTCTTCATCTCTCCTCTTTCTGAATAGTTCCCACTAATAAAAATGACCATTGGATCACTGAAAATGATCTTGGCCGTTTAAAACATTTTGGCGCCAATTTTTTGGTTTAACAGTTGTGTTTGAGTGGGATTGGTAGAGGATGCATTTAATGATCCTTGGCCTCTTGTGTTTGGAGGGGGGGGAATAGGGGTGATGATGGTTGAGTGTGAGCAGGTGATATGCAGGATTGTGATGATGGACATGGTAGCTTGGTGTACCCGTGAATGAGAGAGGGAAGGGGTGGGTCAAACCCATTTGACCGGGTTTTAATAATCAAAGGGTGTGGGTTGGATTCGGGTTAAAAACGGGTAAAGGGTATTGGGCTGGGTAATTGGATTGGGTAATTTGTTTGGGCCAAGGGTATTTAATTAGGGTCCGTTTGGCTAAGTAACACACAAGGACCAATCATGTAACTTTTGAAATTCCAGGGACCAAACATGCACTTTCTGAATTTATGATCCAAGGGCTTAACTTGCCATTTTACATAATCCAAGGATTACAATTGCCACTTTTTAAAATTCCAAGGATTAATTTTTGACCATTTTAAAAGTTCAGGGACCAAAACTGCAATTTCTCAAATGTTTTTGTATTTTCCACCAAAGGACTAAACATGACAATTTATGATTTTAAAAGGACCTTTGGTGACTTTACTTTTGAAATTATGGCTCAGGGACTAGTTTTGACAATTTTAGAAACTTGGGGGACTAAAACTGCAATTTTTGCAAATTTGATATGTTTTTCATCTGATTTTGATATTTTTGTATTTAAAACACATAAAACACTGATTTGTGATATTTTGATCATTTTGATGTGTTTCTGAGTGTTTCCAGATGATTTTGCAGTTTATATTGTACAAAAATGATGAGTATTTAGACACTCATCACCTGGTATGATTGATATGCTAACAAAATGAAGTGCACTAAAATGAGGCTCGGAAACTATCCGCGACCTAAAATGAATGTCATGACTTGAGTTATGATATGTTGTCATGAATGCGTGATACAATGTTGTGCATGCAACTCCATATGATATCCATACCACTTGTACGTTTTGGAAATAATGTTTATCGTCAAAATATGTTTATGACATCCCGTCATATAATAAAATACTCTACAAGTATTTATGTTGAAATGATATCCCACGCTAGTCATTTAATGATTTATTGTGAAATTATAACTTTTCGTCGTAAAATAATGTCGTTGAAATTTTCATGAAAGTGACTAAAATGGCCTCTAAAAGCTAGTCGTAAAATGGTGCACGTCGAGCGTTAGGAAACGAACTCAACGGTTTTGGGAAGCTTGTATCAATATCTCAAAGTTTTAGTGTTTAAGTTTTTATCATAGAGGTCTCGATCATGGAGAAAAACATAGGTTAAGTATTGTACTTTAGCCCAAAAGTATAGTTTAAAGGATGGTTTTCGGCAAAGTTTGAGTGACTATATGTTATTCGTTACAACTCCGCTCAACAAACGGTTGGACATTTTGGAAAATATGCTAGGCGAACTTACTTTTACTAGAAGACATCACGTTATAAAAAGTTCTACATCATTGTTAAAAACGTCCGCCAACATGGTCCTTTAGTTGCCGTAGTATGTTTGTAATAAAGAATATATTAATTTTACTAATAGAATAAAGTTACGGCAACTTGGTTTATCGCGTGTAATTTAATCGTTACAAGTCCGTTTTCTACGTTTTCTACATCCTTAGATTCGTGTCAAAGTATACTAATATATTTTTGATAAGTCGACACAATTTATAAAGCTTAAGACTCATTTTTGACTCGTAAAGAGTGACATTTTCATGCTGAAATTTCTGAAATTAATAGTTTTCTTCGTCAAACTTGAAAAATTCATAACTTCTTCGTTATAGCTCCGTTTTAATCCGTTCAAGCGGCCACGTTTTCGTTTTAAAGTGTATTTTCTAAATATCTAGCCCAAAATATTATACCCACTGTCGGATTTTCCCAGAATTAAAAATATGGACAGACCCTATTTAAAACGTGTCGAAATGAGTTTTTCTCGCGCCAAACCTATTCTAACCCATTCAAAACAACTCCGAAGCTATTCTAATCCTACCATACACCTTCTTAGGGTGTCATGGGTTCCTAGACATCACCAAAACTAAAATATAACAAGGAGTAATTTATAGGATGGATTATATATATTTAACACATAAAAACCTTAAAAACCTTTAAAAATGGTATAAACATCATGAGACTTGCATGTTTCTCAAATAAAATGATATGACCATGAAAATGAATATGAAATAAAAATATGAATATGAATGCTTACTAGTGATATGATGAGGTTTATGGACAAAAGGTTTTTCCTAATCACTTGAGGTTTGTATTACAAAACCTTGCAACAAATGAGACTAGTGTTTAATTAAACTTGACTTGGAAACTTGGAATGATCCTTTCTCTTTTTCTTGGTCCCTTGGCTGCCGTTTATTTAGAGAGAAAAGCAAAGGAAATATTTGATCTTGTTTTTGCAAATGAAAGAAATGAAATATGTTATAATATAATAAGTTGGTAAAAGTTTGAAAATATCTCTAGACAAGATCCTAAATTTTAGGGGAGTTGATGGGTTGGCTAGCTTTTTTTTTTTTTTTTTTTTTTTTTTTTTTCTTTTATTATGTATATAATTGTGTAAGTAAAATAATTTAAGTAAAGATAACTTGTAACTTGCTTCCCTTACTGCCAATCCTTCTCCATTTTATAAATTTCCAGAACCCTTTCTTTGCTTGGTTGGGTTGAGTCGTAACTACACTTTAGATGCAGATTCTTATCCCCTATTTTTTGATGAGAATGGACAGGGTGGGTATGCCATATATGCATCCCTCAATTTGCTGTTTTGTCTTTATGTTTTCTAAACCATAGTCCTTCTCTTTTTTTTTTCTTTTGTAGGGATGGATTTGCTTTCGTTAATCCGAGTTAAGGATCCTATGAAGTTGAAGACTGGGGCCCGAAGCGAAAGGAAGGCGAGCCCAAGTTGCTAGATCTTACTACAAATCGGACTGTTTCCCTCAACCCTCCGCCTTCAGGTGATGGCTTGGGAGCCAAATGAAGATATGAGAGCTGGTTCTGAGACTGACTGTTAGGAAATAGAAATTCCATAGTGAAGAGTCGGTCACCCCAAATATAATCTAGCATAAGTTAGCTCGTAGACATATCGTTATTTACGTGTTTATTAGCTTAATTATTAGCTTAGTTATTAGTTTAGAGTAACACCATGGAGGAAGGACGGGTCTTTACTCACTGTATGCCTGATCCACAGCCCGACAGGAGGGCGTATTAGTTGTAACTATAAATACCCCTTCCATCCTTGGAAGGGGTGGTGCTTCTCATTCAATCTAACCTCTCTCTTTTTGTTTATCTTTCTCTCTAGAATCACCCTCTCTACTCTCTTCATCTCTCTAAACATGGCATACTTGTATAATCATAATCTTAGACCACTGATAACATCAAATAGTCCTGAATATTAAGTGTCAATTTCCCCCGATAATGCTTGTAATTTATATCATTTATATGGATTTACGCTTGTTTTCCATTGTTTTCCACTTTCAGGTAAATTACGAGCATTGGAGCTAAAGAAACGCGGAATTGCAGAAATATCAAAGATTTATCATAGTATGCTGACTTTGAAGAAGTTACGGCATAACTCATCTCTCACATTACGCCGTAACTAAAGCATGACTCAGAAAGCCAACTCATCAGAAGGTTACGGCGTAACTCTCAAAAGACTACGACGTAACCATATTAGGTCAAATGAGGTTCCACGCCGCTGATAACTACGCCGTAACTCTTGTTTAAACTACGGCGTAACCAAGAAATATTGAAGATACGACGTAACCACTCATAAGGTTACGCCGTAACCAGCAGATCTAGTGCAAATTACGAAGAAATAGAAGATTACGGCGTAACTATTATATTAGTTACGCCGTAACACAGATCTGGCCTATAAATACCTCACGATTTACAGCATTTCAAATCATCCCATTCCACACACCACAACCAAAGAACGTGGGAAGAAGCCAAAGGTAGGTCTAGTGGAGCATACGGAGTTGTCTCCACGGGAGAAATCACTCCCCTACGATAAGCATTAGCATTTTATCTTTTCTTTACTTTCGATTCATGTATTTCGTTACATTAAATATTAAATTAATTTGTATGGTTAATGTGAGCGGCTAAGCACCTCTTGGTTCTGGCCTTGCTATGATTCCTTAATTTTTTTGTTTGCGTTTACATTACTTCCGTATAACTATTTCTAAGTGTATGCATGCATAGTTTCTTGGTAGCTACCCTTGTTTCGGTAGTTTTGAATGGCGGTAGAGGCTAGTTGCTTAGTAGATATGACCAACTGACCCTAAGTGAGTAGACTGAGACGGGAAGGGTAAGATATGACCAACTGACGACCCTTTATACTTGTGCGATTTGACCAACTGATCACCTACCGTTTGGATGAACTTAAGAATTAGGGGGTGAGTGTTTAAGTTGCTAACGCCCGAGCACTCACTATTATAAGTCTAGCATGTAGCGGTACTTAATGACTCGACTTAGGGGACCAGGAACAACTGGACTTATGAGGGGACACCTAACTTCTCCAGTGGTGCCATCTTTGCTGATATGTTAGGGCGAATTGACCAAATGCTGTCCTCTCGACTTTGACCCCACCTGAAGTAATTGGAAGTAATTAGACGTAGACAATACTAGCTAGGATGATTAACTAGGTTAGCACCACTCTCATCTATTGATTGAACCTTTTCCTTTATTTTCTTTTATCTGCTTTAGTAATTAATTAATTAATTCCTTATCAAAATCATATTAAAAACTGTGACACCTAAACTTAGTAATAATCCAACACACATAGCTCTTGGGACGACCTCGGTTTTACCGAATACTACACTACACACGACCGGGTACACTGCCCGTTAGTGCATTAGGGTAGACCATATGTATAACGAGACTATATAAATATTAAAACCTGGTCAGTAAAACATGCATCTAGTTTTTGGCGCCGCTGCCGGGGAGTTATATTAGGATTGCTATTAAGTCTTTCATTTTTGTTTTGTTTTAAAATTTTATATATTTCTCACGATCACTATTCAAGTTTTCAGGTACCATGGAAGTTGTTAACATTGATGACCTCAATCTTGAGGAATATTTGGCGTTGACGAGAGTAGAACAAGGGCCGGGTCTCGTAAGACTGGCGATTGGAGCTGATGTTCGTTTCGAAATTAAAGACCAATTTATGATGGAGCTTCGTGCTAACCCTTTTTCTGGAAACAGGGACGAAGATGCATATGATTATTTTGAAAATGTCCTATACATTGCAAGCCTTTTGAACATTCCAGGTGTGTCTCATGATGTCGTTATGCTAAGGGTATTCCCCATGACTCTTACTGGGGCTGCCAGAAGATGGATTGAAAGATTGCCTGCCGGGGCAGTTAATACCTGGGTTCTACTCAAGAAGTACTTCATTCAGAGGTATTGTCCGCCTTCGAAAATTTCTAACCAGCTTTTGGAGATCCATAATTTCAAACAAGAAGACGATGAAACATTGTATCAAGCCTGGGATAGATACAACGATCTCCTTTACAAATGTCCTACTCATGATCTGAACAACCAGCAAAAGGTTAACATCTTCTACAAAGGAATCAACGTGACTATAAGAAAGATGCTGGACTATCATGGGCCTATCCCGAACATGACTCCTACTCTAGCCCTTGAAGCCATTCAGAAACTTGTTGATCACTCTCAAAAATAGCACGATGGGGGAAACAACCAAAGCCTTGAAAGAGGTTCAATAAGCATTGCCACCATTTCAAGCAAATTGGAAAACCTTGGAAGAGACATGAAGAAGCTCCAGGAAAACGTTCATGCTATTCGGATTGGATGCAATAAAAGTGAAGACTGGGGCCTAACCGGAGATTTTCCTATGAAAATTGTTAGGTCACTAGTTTTACAACACAAGCTTATGAGAGAAGAGATAAGGCGATTGAACAAGTAAACCAAACACACACACACAAGTATACTCGACCGGTTATGCGTAGAGTGTAGTGAAAGAGAAAACTTGAACAACCAACCCTCAAATGAGGGTTTACAATAGTTTATATAGGCAAGGAGCTAGGGCAACACTCCCTCTCCTTCCCTATTCCTTATTGGGCTTGGGCCTCAGCTTATGGGCCTTCTACATAAGCTGGACCTTAAACAAACATAAAGTCCAGAATAAAGCTACCTATTACATATGAAATATAAATACTTGAAATACTGTTTAGGAGTGATTCCAACAATCTCCCCCTCAAGTATATATGAATGTAAACGGTGAAGGCGTTGATGTAATAGTAGCTGTGACGTCTTCTAGCATTCTTCTTTCTTGTGAGAGGAATTGCCTTGATTCAAACAATCTCCCCAGTGTAGAGAGATAGTTATCTTTAAACGGTTAAGCTTCGACGTCATCTTTAACTTTGTTCTTTGATCATTTGTTCTTTGTGGTGAAAGTGATAGTATGTTGTTGTCTGCATCAGTCTGCCTCAGGTCTGCTTCACTGCTCCAATGTCTCCACGTCATTCTTCAACATGCTCACACGCTCTATGACGTTGGAATTCAATACTGATGAAGTTCTCTAAGTCTTTAACTTTGTAGATTCTTTGGTTAGACGAAGAATCATTCTGACGGTTGTGTTGCTTTTGAATAGAACTTCCATTAGTGATGATGTTGGCGTGAGCATGAGAAGAATCAGCACGATCATTCCGCTCCAGAGCTTCCATAAGAAGAAAACATTGCAAACGGTTAGAAATAAGCGGTTTCCGGCACTTACAAGTTTGAACTTCGAGAGTGTTAACAGCATAGTGTGAAAACACAACTCTAATTCTTACAAAGGCCGTTCCTGAACTGGAGTCCCACAAGTGAGATAACGCGATGTACCGAAGTACATCTACAGTTCAGATGAGTCGCTGAGGTACACCGAAGCATCACCTCACGACTGTAGACCGTTTGAGACACACTCCGCGTAATCCACGGGGAGTTACCGAAGCGACCTGCTGTCAGGGCTGTTTGATGTTGACCCTGGCAGGAGTTTCCATTCAATCACTGAGGATCACAGATGTGAACCTCTCATAAATGTTCTCGACAGATTGCTAAGATCTGTGAAGGACTCGATATGAACCACTGAATTACTGAAGATCTTATTTGTTGATCAACAAGTGATTAAATGTCAAGTGTTCCTAAGAGATCTTATGATGAATCTCGTGGCTCTAGACTCAATAGTGCGTTTTGGTTTTCCTGAGCGGAGACTAGGGAGAGGGTCTCCTTCTTCAATACCAGCGATCTCTAAGAGAAAGCCAATAGATTATGTAGGGTTCCCTGTGAGAATGAAACAAGCTTCTGTTGAGAGAAACTTGAGTGGCTAAGAAGGTTTAGTGCATGCGTCACTGGGTCCATGACGACTTTTAATCTTCAATACCGGTGTCACTAAGTGACAACCAGTAGCATATGAATTGAACCCGGTGTCTGCCCTAAGTTGAATAATCTGGAGGGCTATTTCTTTTCACCCTTTTCTTTACATTTCTTTTTGATTCTTCAACTCCTTCTTTCTCCGATTCTCATTTTCTCCTTTTTACAATCTTTCCTAAGGACTTCTAACACTAACTAATGGTAGTGTCCTTGGGTAGATCCCTCCGGCTCTGGCGGATCATAGGACGGTTATTCCTAACCTTAGTCACCTTATAACTCCATGACTAACCTATGTTTGCCATTTAAACCACTGTAAGTGAAAAATATCTCTCAAAGGGTTTGTAGATGAAAAACATGTTTGAACCACTGTGAGAGATAAGTTTTTGCATAAATACTCCCCCTCCACATGTGCTTAATAGTTTTAATGGTTAACTGCACAGTGAGGAAAGAGCGCGCATTTTTTTTTGAATTGATCCACTAAAGATAGACAATCTCCCGCGAGACACGGTTACGTTGAATAGTTAAAGAGTTGCATTGTCAGCTTTTAGGTGACAACTAGCTCTAATAACTACCTTGAAGGTGTAGACAAACCTTGGGAGGTTGTCAAACCCGTCAGAGTTCATGTCTACCAAAAGTTTCTCGAATGGTACTTTCTACTCAGACAAGTCCTTTGCGAGACACGTTTACATCACTAGCGAACTAGCTTGAAATTATTACCCGTCCAGGACAAGTCTTTTCGAGTTGCAGACAGTTAAGGATCGTCAATTCATTGGTTAAGTCTTTGCACACGAGAAAGCCAAGGGGCTTGCACATGTTGCTTTACAAAACATATTTCTTATCACACAATTTTCTCCCCCTCAAAAATGGCATATAAGATGTTATTTTTGAAACATTTTGAGAATAAATATGACCATTTTGAGTGTTGCGGGAAGAGTGACCACTGTGAACAATTTGTGAACAAAGTTTTCATCAAATACTCCCCCTCAACTAGTGATATAACGGTTGAGGTTTTGAAATCATATGGGGAAGTACTTGTCTTTTTGAGCAAAACCTTGAAAAGTGAAAGGTTTGATAGGTTTTACTCAAAAATAAGAAGCTTTCGCTCCTTTTATAAGGATTGTGGCACTGAGGCGTACCACAGGGTCCTTTCTTGACAGATACGGGTTGTACACTGTCATGTGTGCACAAGCCATTCACATATTTAATCATACATCCAAAATTATATGAAGGAAACCAATTAAGGGGTACCAGGAAGTGCAGTGATATTCCCAGGAGTGCGCACCGGGCGTTGAAAGCCGATGATGTTTCTCCTGAGTCGACCACCAACATAGCTCTCCAGTCGTCTGAACTGATCCCTTCTGAACAACCGTTCATCAATCAAGGTGATGATACGTCTCACATCCCTCCTTTCCTGAGAATTCCAACGCTTAGGATTCCCAATTTTATTGCGTATATCCTTCAATCTGTATGCCAATCCATCCCTAACCATCTTCAAGGTATGATCCCCGAATTTGTGGAGCTCACTACACGCCATTAAACAGTTTCTGCGAAGTTCACTGCGGTAAACAATGCCGAAAGGTTTGCTGATGAGCGTAAGTTGTTTGAGCTGGTTGATGTCAGGAAGGTCAAGCTGTGGTGGAGTGAAGTTTACACGTTTCTGATATGATTCAACAGCCATCTGGATATCTTCGACACGTTCTTTGATCACAATGCGTCTAATGAAGATGAGAACTGACTTGATAAATTCACGTTGAACTTCAGTCGAGAACTGTCTCATACGACCCTGTACTTTGGCAAGATACATGTCTTCGATGTCGTTGAGGGACAAGTTCTCAAAGTCAGCTTCGGAGAATCCATAGTCTTGTTCATCATGTCGTTTGACTATGATATTCTTTAAGAATGTGTAGTCCCACTTAGACTTGAGATCAATGTGTTTGATGGCCACGATGTCCTTCGAGCTATACACTGCATGTTGAGACTTTTGAACCAGGCAGCTTCGGTAGTAGATTCTTCGGCGTTCAGGCCAATGATGAATCCCATACAATGCATCTTGGTCGTATGCTTGCACGTTGTCAGAAAACAAGTGAGTTGCACGTTCCTCGATAGCTATGCAGTTAGAGTAAATGGCTGCTGGGAATGGAAGAGTCAATGATGTAGTGTATTTTCTCGAACCATCGCCACCATGGAGAAGAAATTCCAGGTCTTTGTTGAAGAAATATCGGAAGGGAATCCTTGGTTCGTCTGCTTGGCCAATGGTTGGTAGAGGTTTAGTCCAATCGGTGTAGTATGGAGGGTTGTCCCTTTGTGTGAAGTCAATGTTTGCTTCCGGATTGAGCCAATCCATGTTGTTAGACATAGCTCGAGCGATGTTCTCAAGATGATATTCGACCTCGAGGGCACTTTCAGAGCTGTCTTTCCATAGTTGAAATGCTTCATTCTTGATTCGCTTCAATTCAGATTTCGTCATTTTCTTCACATGGAACTTTTCTTGCAACAGTTTTGCATGCTCCAATGTTGAACCATCTACCAATTCTTGACCTTCATCAGGGTAGGGAGTTTGATTGACAAGTGTGGAGAACCATTCAAATTCTTCGGTTTTATCGTCATCTAGCCATGATACGACTCCGGGCTGAGTCGTCTGTTTCTTCTTTTTGGAAGGCTTTGATGATGAAGCTGGTTTCTGCACTTGTTTGGGTGAGGTGGGTTGTTGTTGGGGCTCAAGGACCTCTTCATCGTCACCACCCGTGTACTCAAAGTAGTCACCTGTTTTATGAGACAGGGGTGGTAACTCGGAATCGTCCCGAGGTTTATCAGTAGAAGACCGAGGTGATGGAGACTTATGTTGAGAAGAAGTCCGTTGTGGAGGAGGTGGCATAGATGTAGATTGACCAGACTGTTTCTGACGTTTAGGTGCAGAGTCCTTATCCTTATCATCGTCATCTCTTGGCCGTTTGGGTTGATCGGCTGACTCCTTGCATGATGAACTGAGTTGAAAAGCAAGTAGACCTTCGAAAAATTTAGCTTCATTTGAAGTAAACGTTCCAGATCGCTTTGACATTTGCATCACTAGTTTAGCGATTAACTCAGATTCAGAGAGATCAGCTTCTTTGGCCATTGTATGTTTAACCAATTCGACGATGTTAGGGGTGAGTTGTCTGGAAAATATTTCTCTAGTCACACCGGGGACAGTGTCGAGAAGAAACTTGTGTGTTTGTTCTCTTGCTGACTTCTCCAGTTCCTTATGGACTTTAGGAACGACATCCTTAAGGTACTTTTGAGTGTAACCTTCAATCATTTCATTCAGTTCCTCCTGACGGTGTTGTTTCATGAATTCCTGAACAAACTTTCTTTCCTTTTGCATCTTTTCATTCTCGTCATATAGATGCTGTATGTGATCAGCAAAGAAGTTCAGCTTCTTGTTGAGCACGGCTTTCTTTCTGACTTGTTTGACAGCTTTGGTAATCCGTTCATGAGCTTGAGAAATCCAAGATTTAGGTGGTTTCTTCACTGATTTGGATGATGATCTGGTTGACTTAGTTGATGGTGGTGGTGATGAATGAGATGAAGAGTCCGATGATGAGGAGACATGAGGAGACTTCATGTCCTTAGGAGTTTCTGAGGTTTTCTCCTTTGAGTGAGTTGGACTGTCCAGAAGAAACTTTGTATAATCATCCTCTTCATCCTTAGACTTTTCGTTCTCAGTTTCCTGCTTCTCAAAATCATACTCAATGGTGTCTTCAACAGGCGGTTGTTGTTGCAGAAGAGTGGCGGGACCAGATCCCTTATCGGGTTGATTAACCGCATCAGGATCTGGAGAGGAGTGGGCAGCACCACTTGATCCTCCAGGGCCTCCCATTTGATCTTTAGCAAATTCAGCGGCCTTTTGAGTGTGTCGGATGTTGTGAAACTTTTTCCTGTATGATTTATCCAATTGCTCTTCTTCATCTTCAGAGCTTTCATCCTGAGGTACAAGTGCAGTAGTCTTCTCTTTTCCTTTAATAGTTTGAGGACTTGGAGGTTTTGGTACTGAGGGATTTTCATCCTTTGCAGTTTCAGAGTATGAGATCTCTTCATCTGATTCAGTAGCCTCAGAGTCCTCGTCCCTAAGCTGTCTTTGTGGTTCAAGAGAAAGGATCGGAGTGGCTTCCTGAGAAGGAACTTTCTTCTTAGGAGTGGGTTTCCTCTTTGGAATGGGTTTCTTCTTAGGAACATTCCTTTGACTATCTGTACTTGTGACACTTCCTGCACTTCCTCTTCTGGTTCTCCTGACAGGTGTTCCAGAAGATTTTTCATCAAGATGACCAACTTTGCCTTGTCTGACTGCTTCCAGATATCTCTTGTACGTTTCGAGCTTTCTGACATCTTCAGTTAGAAGGAAATCTGGGAGCACAGCACCTTGTTTCTTTGTGGACGTTTCCTTGATTCTGACAGAGAGAATAGGTTCCGTCAACATGTCGTGATTGTCGGGGTCATTGAGCCTCTTGGGAATATCAGGATGAAGTCCAAGTGCTCTCTGTATCAACAGTTTAGTGTATCTGATGTAGGGAATCTTTGAGCCAAGTTTGTTGAGAAATGACATCATGTCATCCCAAATCAGAGCTTCAATAGCGATGTGTTTCATGTTGACGAATGCCCAAAATATTTGCAGTTCTATGAGCTTAGGATGCTCATAGCCGCTGTCACGACCAGAAACAGACTTGGTTGCAGAGTTAGTAAGCATGTTCTGATATGGTGACTTGTTTGTGGTTCAGAGTCACTGTTACAGCAGTCCTTCCTTTGACCCTTTCCATAGTGTTCCAGAACTGTTGGATGTAGATCTCAGGAATGGTTGCAGAGTTAGTAAGCATGTTCTGATATGGATGAGTCCTCAGAATATCGATAGCAATAAGACATGAAGATTCAGAGCAAGTGAGGGTGTCAAAGTCAACACGGAGGTTATTCTTTCCAATCTTCATTGGATAGCCATGAGGATAGATATCAGCAATTGAGAGAACTTCAGGTGCATCCACATTCATTTGTTCAGCCATGTCGTGATCTGAAATAACATTAGCCAAAAGAACCAACATATCGAAAGACATAATGTTAGTCAACAGAAGGTCTTATTGTCTAGTTGTTGAATGTATAGTGATAATGATTGTTACGAGTTCTAAGTCACTTGTATGTTCAATCAATGATGTCGTGAAATGTTTCGTGAGTTAGTTAACTTTAAGTTTTAAAGCTTATTTTATCACATATTGTTCACAACATATCAAACGATTTAAGTTTATTAGTGACATTTTGGATTCGTGATGATATGATTAGTTTATTTACAAGTTTGTACAAGTAACAATTCATCATGAAGGTCAATCCATGGTTAAGCGTAGTTTTGGTAAAGATACGCGTAGACAGGAATGATATATGTTTTAGGCGTAAACTTACGCGTAGAACCCTAACTTACGCGTAAGAAATGTTACGCGTAGGAAAAAGAGTCCTTATGCGTAGAGTCTATGCGTAGGCATATATAGTCCTTACGCGTAAGGCTACTCGTAAGAGTTGACCTTAAGCGTAGGGGTCACTGTTTACGCATATCCTTCACAGGATACGCGTAGTCCATTGTAGAACCTTAAGCGTAGAAGCTACGCGTAAGATAAGTCTTACGCATAACAATCTACGCGTAAGGTGATCCTTATGCGTAGATAATCAAATGACCTTGATTCTGACTTATAAGTGTAGCAATCCTGAAATAAATTATCAAATCATCAAAATCAGCACATACATTCATTTCAATAACAACACATGGCATGAATTATGTATAAATCAGTTACGCGTAGAGTATCTTACGCGTAGACTAAACCCTAGTTATACGCGTATCAAATCTAGCCATGGATTATGCACCAAAGTTATTCTGGTAGTTCAAGAGAGTTGTATGAGCTTATATACCAAGTATTAACATCTAACTCACGGTGAATCAAAAATACCCAATCTTATGAACCTTAAACCCTAATTTCAAAATCAGAATTCATCAGTGTTTCTGGGTAGTTATAGAGCAAGGATATGATTAATTCAACATCATATGAACATAACCCAGCAATATTTAGACCAAAAACACTTCTCATTTGGAAGAACCCAAATCCACGCATAAACCCTAAGTTTCAAAATCAATCAATTCATGTTTCTGGGTAAGATTTGAGGATAAAGATGTTATCATTGATGCTAAATACACTTTTTGAAACAATCCTTTTAACCACAAACACACAATCTTGATTATATGATCATACACTTATGCGTAGATCATAAAAACGAGATTATACATAGTTTTAACCGTTGGATTTTTGAAAAATTCAAAACCATTGCTTAAAAACATGTTGTAAACGCAGAATCACTTACAAAATGATGATCTGAAACACGGATTCGAAGATTGATTCTTGTGCGTAGGATATGTTTGGTTGATAGTAATAAATGAGAAGAGTTAAGTTAGGTGGAGGTTTTATTTAAAATAACTTTAAGTTTTTGACAGTTTTGGTCCCTCCACCTTTTCCATTTTCATCCAAAGCCTTTTAACTTCCAATTTTGGTTATCAAACGAAGATTTTAGAAACCTTGACGACACTCCCCCTCGACTTGAGAAAATAATGAAAGGTTATTAATTAAAGTCCGAGGAGTGTCAATGAACCAGAAATTTACCACCATTTGTAAAAGAATCAACCGAGATGTGATAACATGCAAGTACACAGATGATTTGAAGCAGTTAATGGATTATTTTCTCCCCCTCAACACTTGATCGGAAAAATACTGAATTTTGAAAGATTAAAGTGTTGACGGAAGAAATGTACTTTCCATGTTGAAAGAAATATAGATTAGAAGAATATTTTTGTTGTTTTATCGGATTTTATATTTTTGTATTTTGTTTTTGAAAATTTATTTACAAAAGAGGTTTTTGATGTTCGACAGGTTTTTAAGACTGTTTTAAGAGGTCATCCAGTTCCTCTTGAGTCAAACACCTCATACCAATTCGGTGGACCAACTCATTAAACCGAGCGGGAGGCAAGGCTTTTGTGAGCAGATCTGCCAATTGGTATTCAGTACCCACAAAGTATAATTCAAGGGTACCCTGTTCCACATGGTCCTTGGTGAAATGATAGCGTAGATCAATGTGCTTTGATTTCGAGTGCTGAACTGAGTTGCACGAGATTGCAATGGCACTCCGATTGTCGCAGTACATCGGGATTCTGTCAAATACGTAACCATAGTCTTTGAGTTGTGTTCTCATCCAAATGACTTGAGCACAACACGCGGACATGGCTACATATTCTGCTTCAGTTGATGACAGCGATGTACAATCCTGCTTCTTTGATTGCCAAGACACCAATTTATCACCGAGAAATTGTAGAGCTCCTGAAGTACTTTTCCTTGAGTCTAAGCATCCTGCGTGATCAGCGTCTGAAAAAGCGATAAGTTCAAAACCAGAATCCTTCGGATACCAGATCCCCAAATTAATGGTTCCCTTTATGTATCGGAGGATTCTTTTAGCCTCAGAGAGGTGGGTTTCAGTTGGTCGCGACTGATAACGGGAGCATAGATAAACGGCAAAGACAATATCAGGTCTGCTAGCTGTTAGATACATGAGGGACCCAATAATACTTCGGTATTTGGTGGGGTCAACTAATTTCCCATGTAAATCAGCATCTAGCTTCTTGGTATGAGCCATTGGTGTGGCATAAGTATCACAGGTATTCATTCCAAATTTGTTTAACAGTTCAAGGGCATATTTGGACTGACTCAAGAAAATACCACGGGGTGATTGATGAACTTGCAGTCCTAGAAAGAACGTAAGTTCACCCATCATGGACATTTCAAAATTTTTCTTCATGAGTTTTGCAAAAGCGATTGAAAACTTTTTATGTGTTGACCCAAAAATGATGTCATCCACGTAAATTTGAACAATTAAGATGTGTGCCCCGTGATATTGTATGAAAAGAGTTGGGTCAACCGAGCCTTTGGTGAAATTATTGGCAATGAGAAAAGATGATAGCTTATCGTACCATGCCCGAGGGGCTTGTTTGAGACCATAGAGAGCTTTGTTCAGTTTGTAAACATGGTTCGGGAACTCAGGATTAACGAATCCATCTGGTTGGCTGACATAGACCGTTTCTTTAAGTTGCCCATTGAGAAACGCCGTTTTGACATCCATCTGATAGACCGTCATGTTCATGTGAGCCGCGAATGCAAGAAATATCCGAACAGCCTCAAGACGAGCAACCGGAGCAAAAGATTCTTCAAAGTCTATCCCTTCTTCCTGACGATAACCCTTAGCAACTAGCCGTGACTTGTTTCGGATGACATTCCCTTCAGCATCCAATTTGTTTTTCCAAATCCATTTTAGACCAATGATGTAGACCCCTGTTGGTCTTTCAACCAGTTCCCATACTTCCAGACGTTTGAATTGGTTGAGTTCTTCTTGCATGGATTCAATCCAGTTGTCTTTTGTCATTGCGTCTTTAATGTTTTTAGGTTCTGATTGGCAGACAGTGAGTGCATAAATGCAGTGTTCACCATCTGAGTGAAGACGTTGTCTCGTAACGACTGATTGATTCGGGTTGCCAATGATGTTAGCCAGAGGATGGTCTTTTGTCCATCTATGTGTAGAGGGTTGATGTTGGTATACATTGTGCAGATTCTGAGGATTCAAATGGTTTGTTGAAGATTCCGCAACATCTGGTGCAGCAGTCTCATTAGCAAACGGGTTGAAGAACGCATTTGGATCAAAATCTGCAGGTGGGGGTACTTCATTCAGAATATCATCAGCTGGTTCATCATTGTTGGAAGCGGTGTGTTCAACTGTTGTGTTGGAGTCAATTGGTGTAGGTGCATCTTCAACAGTAGTTGTTGTAGCAGGTGTATCAGGTATAGGAATATTATCAGGTTGTGCAGCGGAAACAGCGGATACACCAGGAGCACGTTCATCAATATCGTCACAGAACAGAGGAGCAAATAACCTTTCCATTTGTTGACGAGTTAGCTGAGGGCTTTCTTCAGCTGATGATGGGGGTTGAGGGAAGTTTAAACGGTTGTGACCGGGTTCTAAGCTGTTATACTCAGAAGCCATTTCCGTGAGTTCATCGAAATGAGCATGAATCGTTTCCATTACCTCCTTAGTACGACGATTCCAGATTCGGAAACCTTTAGAATTATCACAGTATCCAATAAAGACTCCAATATCAGCTTTTGCTTTGAGCTTTCCAAAATCATCACGATCATTATTCGGATAGCAAAGGGATCTAAATACATGAAAGTGTTTGAGGTTCGGTTTATAGTTGTGAACAAGCTCAAAAGGTGTTTTGTTGTGGCGTTTTGTGATCATAGAACGGTTTTGAGTATAGCATGCAGTAGATACAGCTTCTGCCCATAAGTAATCTGGAAGTTTAGCATTGATTAACATTGTTCTTGCAGCTTCCACTAACGTTCGGTTTCGTCTTTCAACAACTCCGTTTTGTTCAGGTGTCCGTGCAATAGATGTTTGATGCTGAATTCCCACTTTCTCATAAAATTCACGAAGGGTTTTGTTAACAAATTCAGTTCCTTTGTCTGTCCGAATAATCCTGACGGTGTTGCGGAGCTGAACCTGTATCTTTGTGAGAAAGGTGATGATCATTTGTGGAGCTTGGTCTTTGCTACGAAGGAAATAGACCCAAGTCCATCGTGAGTAGTCATCAACAATTACTAAGATGTAGCGTTTGCCGTTGATCGTTTGCACACGCATCGGGCCACACAAATCCATGTGAAGAAGATGAAGCACATGCTGAGAGCTGTGTTCCACCTTTGAAGGAAAATGAGTACGAGTGCTTTTCCCTTGTTCACATGCTGAGCAAAGGTGATCTTTTGAATACCGGAATCGTGGGAGTCCTTCAACTAGTTTGTGTCGAGCAAGGTTGGTGATGGTTTGAAAGTTTAGATGTGAGAGACGACGGTGCCATAGCCAAGATTTTGTTGATGTTGCCTTAGAAAGTAAGCAGATGGGAGATGAAGCAACCATGTCTTGCATAGAGATAGTGTAGAGACTAGAATTACGCGAGCCAGACATAAGGTCGTTTCCTTGTAGATCACGAATGAAACAAGTTTTCTCCCTGAAAGCGACCTCCAAATCTCCATCACAAAATTGACCTACTGAAAACAGATTGTGACCGAGGCCTTCCACATAGTAAACCCTGCTGATTTCGATGTTCCCATTAATATAATCTCCGTAGCCCATGATGGCTGTGAAGTGATCGTTCCCGAATCTGACAGTGCCAATGAACTTTGCAATAAAGTTTGATAACAGTTTAAGATTGCCTGTCATGTGTCGGGAACATCCGCTATCAACAATCCAGAGAATGATCTGTATCACCTGCATTACACACAGATGACACAGATGGAATAGAAGTAGATGTGGAACCCGAAATGTTAGAGGGTTCCGAAGCAGGTACATTAGACATACACACATTGATAAGTTTAGGCATCCATTTAAATCCAAGTGTGTTATATATCCATTTCTGCCATCTATAACTACTCTTTGCTTTAGTCTTAGTGAAAGCA
Organism: Chrysanthemum seticuspe; assembly: GCA_019973895.1. Lineage (NCBI taxonomy): Eukaryota > Viridiplantae > Streptophyta > Magnoliopsida > Asterales > Asteraceae > Chrysanthemum > Chrysanthemum seticuspe. Next base: position 212,544,799 of record BPTQ01000009.1, on the reverse strand, counting down.
CTAGATGATACTACATTCTTAGGAGGTGTAGTGGGAGCTACTGTGATAGCAATGGTTGCCTTAGAATCTAAAGAAGGTGGTTTACCAAGCACAGACTTAGAATGATTAGTGGGCCTAGAGGTATTCCGATTCTTAGGATTCCGTAATCTAGAGATTATAGCTTTAGCAACACATTTGTCATGACAATCAGAATTCATACTCTTTTGACAAATATCACAAGGTGCATCAGACTGAATATCAAAGGTACTTAACGGTTTAGCATTCGTTACATCACTATTTCTATTACATTTGCCAGACGCAACATCTATAGTGGAAGTAACATGAGTTTTATTCAGAGTCCTAGGGTGTTCTTCTACTTTAGCATTCCTTATTGATCTTTTCTTAGGTCGCAACTTCCTATTCTTCGTTTGAGTGCTCCTAGGCTGTGAAGTGCGGACGTTTGGAAAAGATGCAACTATTCCTGTTTCAGTAGAGGGAAACACATTAGCAACTTGTGATTTGGCAGTGGGAATTCTAGGTTCACGATTACTAAGTGTGACTGGTGCTAATCTCTTAATCACAGTAGGCGGGAGTTGTTCATACTTTCCTAACATTTCCCGTAACTTAGAGATGGTGTGAATCAGATCTTGATTTTCAGAACGAAGATTACCAGCAAAATTCATGACTTCTCTAGTGTGAGCCAGATAGTGATCAAGTTCATTAGATGCTTCATCTCGAGTCTTTTTGAGTAAATCAAATATGACACCATATTCCTGTTTAACTTTTAAAAGTTCTTGTTCATATTTTGAGATTTGACTTTTCAAAGACACGTTTTGATCATCCAGATGCTCAATTTTAGTATCAGAAGATTTTGCACTCAATTGAGCGATTTTCTTTTGAAAACTAAGTTGATGGTTGTGAATATCTTTTTCACACCAATGTAGACGTCGTTTTGCATTGTAAATTTCCGTGTGTAATCGTTTATTTTCAGCTTTTAAAGACTCGATCTGAAGCACATTATCGGTGTTTTCAACAGTAACAACAGTGTCAACAGTATCAGCAGAGATATGATCAGATGCATATGGCAACGAATAGAATAGCACAACATTATGGATATCAGCACAGATAACATCTTCCAAGAGTCGATCAACATCTTTTCTCAACAGTTTCTTTTTGCGTTTTGTGTTGGTAATAGATGTTTCTGTTTTCTCGAAAACGTTTTTCATTACCCCAAGTTCCTTATGAAAATCCTTTTCCCAGGCAATTGCACAACTTTTCAAGTTTTTAACATTAGGTAAAAGATTTTTCTGAAAAATGTCTCTTTGTTCTCGCGCCAGAGGCGATTGAAAATGTTCAACTTTTATTTCAGATCGATATTCTATCTCATGTTGTAAAATTTTGAGGTCAGCCATGAAAATGTCAAAATATCGAAGAATTTTTCGATTTTCAGGTTGTGAGTTTACTTCGCTAATGGAAGGTAAAGGACCATAAGTTTGTGCAAAGACTGTTTTGGGATTAACAATAGAAGACTCGGGTGTTTTGATGATAACCCTTGGTGTGTTAGAAGAATCCGTTGGTGTGACGAAAGTGACCGCGTTTTTATAATTAAAAGGTTTGTTGTAAACAACGGTTTTTAATTTTGATCGACTCTCGTCTTCTGCATCTAATTCCTCTTGACGATGATATTCAACAACACTCATGACAGTATTATCAATTTTGTATTGTGCACTGGAAACTTCAGGAGTTGGTTTGAATGTTTTTAGTGAAAGCTTTGGTTTGTAATCAGCTAGATTTTTTCCATATCCATTAGGATTAGGTTTTAAGGTAAACTTTTCAATAGCTGTTACGGATTCACCATGTTTGTAAACAACAGTTTTAAACTCTTTAAGTTTGTTTTGCAAACCGAGAATTTCTGCAAGAAGGTCATCTACCCGATTCGTTGAATGCTTTTTGTATGCGGAGAACTGTTTTTGACAATTTAACAACTCAGCCTTAGCATTTTGATTTTCCAAGGTGAGAGCGTTAATTTGCTTTTTATGTTCATGTTTCAGTTGTTCTAATTCGGACAATAAAGCATTCTTCGAGGCGGCTAGATCACGCATCTGTCTCTCTAAATATTTTTCGTTTTGATGAGATTTTGCAAAAGCGGCTTCAAAACCTTTTTCACGGTTTTCTTGAGTTTTGAAAAAGTTGAGTTGCATTTGTAAACATTCAAAATCCTTGGTTAACAGTGCATTTTTGCTTTTTAAGGATTGATTTAATGCATAACATTCCTCCATTTTGATTTTATGGTCTTGAATTAACCGAGCAAAATCCGGGTGAGGCAACAGATCATCTTGTTCAACGTGAGTCTCAACATGATCATTCTTTAGATCCTCAAGTACGACCACGGAGTCAATTTGATTATCAAAGGAGACCATAAGGTCATCTTGATCGTCAAATGTAACTACAGGGTTAACTTGAAAATCATCAGAAGAGTATGTAGAAGACTCATTTTGAACAGTCTGATCCGTGCCGGATTCAGATATTGGCGGAGATATTAGTTCAGATATGATGATGGTTTGTTCGGGTACCTGAGACAAGCCATCAGTGTCATACACTGGGCCTGAATCACTCATGTGTAGCTCATGCATATTAGCCATCAACATAACAGCTGCATTAGCCTGCAAGTCCTCCATATCATCATCTGAGTCTGCATCTGCCATAAAGCTCTGTTCTTTGTTTGTGAGAGATCCACCGGCTTCATCCTTAAGAGCCAAAAGTAAGGCCTCTTTGAAATAAGCACTGCCCCTAGTCCTTGGCTTTGGGCATGCATTAGCCAGGTGTCCCTTCTCATTGCAGTTGTAGCATCGAAGACCATTTAACCGATTCTGAGCATTTCCCTGTTCCACCACTTGAGCTCTGTTGTTATTCCTACCCACAGCATTAAACCCTTGACCACCGCTCATCTGACGACCATAATCACGATTCTGAACTTCAACACGTCCATTGTTCACAACAGCTTGAGTCCGTGTGTTAGATGAGGAACGAAGACGATTGTTGGATTTGTTGGTGTAACGGCCAAAAGCATTAGCAATCATCACAAATCCTTGTTGCAATGCTTCGAATGGATCGATTTCCTCAGTAGCTTCACTGACATATGCTTGAGCATTGTTGCTGTATGGGACCAATTGATTTTGTTGAGGTTGAGGTTGTTGCTGTGAAGGTGTGTTGGAAGCAGTTGGTTGAGTTGCTGGTTGAGAGGGATAATTCTGTTGAGCATACAAGGCAAGTTGTTGATTGTCCGGTTGTGATTGTTTAGCAATTTGAGCACGAAGAATCCGTTCCCGATCAACTTCCTTCTCATGAGGCTTCAAGTAATCGTACAACAATCCATAAGTAGAATGATGCATATTCTTCGCTTGACGGAGAAAAATGACATACTTCTCCCATTCTGGACCAAGACTACTCAGGAACTTAGTATTCACTGCTATTCATGGCATGATGATGTTGTGTTTATCCAAATCATTGATGATGTCTGAAAATCGGTGATGATATGACTCAAGTGTCTCTCCAGGTTCAATCATGAAGTGTTCATACGCCAAGTAAATTTTGGATTCCAAATCCTCCTGATTGAGTACAGATCCTTCCATAAGAAGACGAATATGATCCCACATTTTTTGTGCAGTCTTTTGAGCATCAACACTACGAAGAATTGGGTTTGGTAATCCTAAGAGGATGTATTCCATTGCAAGTTCATCAGCTTCATAGTGTAGAAGTTCTGTAGCATTTAGATCTGCAACAGTAGCAATGTTGATTTGTTCATCTCTTGGTGGAACAGCAGTTGGATCTCCGGGTATAGTGACAGTAGGCATCTCAAATGGACCTTCTAAGATAACCTTCTTTAAGAACTTTCCGTGTGGCTTCTTCAGATCACAGAACCTAAAGAACCTTATCACCCATTGATCGTAGTTTCCTGGAGTGAGCATTGGAGGTCTATCAAGTGATCCAGCTTCATGAATTGATTGTTGGCTGCTTAAAGCTTCACACATCTTAGCAAACCAAGTGGGTTCCTTCATAGTTGTCCGTGATGGATGTTGATTGAAATCAGTTGTGTAGGGTTGAACTTGAATGCTTGGTTGTGGTTGAACCATTTGTGGTTGTGGAATTGCACCAAGTTGTTGAGTATGTTGCTGATTAAATTGTTGTTGATAAATTGCTTGTTGTTGATTCCATTGTTGATGTTGTGGAGTTAATTGTTGTTGTTGTTGATTATAAGTGTTAGGGAAATAGTTAGAGTATGGTGGTTGAGACATGAAGATAAACTTGTGAAGTAAGAATGGATCTTTGTAGTCGAATGAACCTTTGTTGATGAAGTATCCTTAGGCGTAGAAATGACAAGAACCAAGTAGCACTTATGCGTAAAAACACCAAAAGTTACGCGTAACAAGAATAGTTACGCGTAGTATTTAGCTTACGCGTAAGCAGGAAAAAAGACTAATGTTATGCGTAAACAGTAAGTTAGGCGTAGAAAGTTAGGCGTAGGATTACCTTATGCGTAGGACTAATTCTACGCGTAAGATGAATCTTAAGCGTAAGATTTTCTACGCGTAAGCTTTATGCTTAAGCGTAAGATTAGGGTTTTATCCCAAGTGATCTTTTACACTTCACAGTGCAAAAGATATCCAAAGTCGACGTATTTTCAGACTTATCCAAGTAAGAAAACACGGAATAAACCAGAAAATTGAAGATCAAACCAAGGAAAGTCTTACGCGTAATTTTAGGGTTTTGTTACGCGTAAGATTACTCGTAACTTTGATTCTATTCAAATGTGTTTCTAAACCAGTTTTTTGTGTTGAAATAGCTTCAATAACACCAAAATAACACAAAAGTGTGAAACTTGATGATCCAAAGCACTTAAAACAGTTACGCGTAGGATAACACTTGCGTACAAAAACGAGCTTAAAAAACAAGGAAAAACACGTAAAGTTCCAAACTTTTTGCCAAAAACCAATAGTTTAACACCTAATAACGTTGAAAGTACAAGAATCTTGGATTCAAAAGTGTAAAAAATTAGTTTTTAAGCGTACCAAAGATTATGTTATCTTTACGCGTAAACCCAAACCAAAAACTTCAAAAACAAATGAGTACACCCAACTATTTGGCGATTGATACCACTGTTAGGTCACTAGTTTTACAACACAAGCTTATGAGAGAAGAGATAAGGCGATTGAACAAGTAAACCAAACACACACACACAAGTATACTCGACCGGTTATGCGTAGAGTGTAGTGAAAGAGAAAACTTGAACAACCAACCCTCAAATGAGGGTTTACAATAGTTTATATAGGCAAGGAGCTAGGGCAACACTCCCTCTCCTTCCCTATTCCTTATTGGGCTTGGGCCTCAGCTTATGGGCCTTCTACATAAGCTGGACCTTAAACAAACATAAAGGCCAGAATAAAGCTACCTATTACATATGAAATATAAATACTTGAAATACTGTTTAGGAGTGATTCCAACAAAAATTATAAGCCCCCGAGTCGAAAAGGTAATGTATGGAGAAGGGAGACCCTTCTATCAAGATTCTTTTAAAACAAGAAATTCTTCGCTCGAGGAATCAGTAAATAAGTAGCTGGAAGAAGATGATAAGCGGCAAGCCAACAGGAACGCATTGTTCAAAAAATTCCAGGATACTACAACCACTCTCTTTGAACAGCATAAGGATTTAGAGGACAACGAAAAAATGATTGAGGAAAATGCAATTAATCAAGACAATTCATTTGACAATAGTTTCTGTAATGCCATATACTCCAGCAATGGAAAACCCCTCTATACCCCTTTCAGATACGATGAAGAGGAGCTCTCCGGATTGCAAAAACAAGCTAAAATCATGTGTAACATGACGAGCTTCCAAAAGGATGAATTACAGACAAAAATTGAAGCTGCTACGGAAAATGAAGTAAAATTAAACGCCAGGTGCTCTGCAGTCATTCTCAATCAAATCCCTCTCAAGGAAAAAGACCCAGGAAGTTTCATTCTCCCTTACTCTATTAATAATTTACATAATATCAATGCCTTAGCTGACCTTGGGGCTAGTATTAGTATCATGCCATTCTCTATGTGTAAGAGACTGAATCTCGGCCCCATCAAACCCATTTGCATGACTATAGAAATGGCTGATAGAACAGTTAGCATACCTAGAGGGATAGTTGAGAATATGCTCATCAAAATCAAATAATTTCACTCTTCCCGTCGACTTTGTTATTTTAGACATGGAAGAAGACCTCGACATTCCATTAATTTTGGAAAGACCCCTTCTGGCTACTGCTCGTTCTAAGATTAATATTTTCAAAAAAATCATTACTTTGAAAATAAACGATAGAAAGCTTACGCTGAATATGGATGACGTTGGAAAATGTCACCTAGTGGAAACTGTTTGTGTTATCAAGAAAGGAAAAAACAAAGCTATTCCTCCCATCATCGCCCACATGCACTACGCTACTAATGATCGTAACATGCAGGAAGGAAAACCAAGGAACACAACAAAGGAGGAATACAATGCGATGACACCTCAAAAACTATGGAAAAGAGTCTGACGAAATATGGCACGAAGTTCAGAAAGTGGATTACAAACACTTTCCCAAATTAAAATATCATTGGTGTAAGGCTATCCCTATTGACCACGATAAAGGATATGATCTACGGGCCTCATGCAACCCTTACTTGGACGTCTGTGATGGGGGACATGAAAAGGAAAGAGTAAAAAACAACAAGTACTTATGGTCCTCAACCAATGACAAAGAGATAACATTCGAAGCTTGGGTACGAATTAGGTATGGAAATGTTAGCAATAATGATAAAATAAAAATATGGACTGATCTTTGTCTCAATAAACCCTATGAAAATGAAAAAACAACCACGGATCAGGGGCTCATTGGTCGAAAGCATTGGTGCGAAATTATAACGACCATTAATGGGGATTCTTGGGCCTCGTGTGATCCTTACGATGACAACTGTAATGGAGGAAGTAATGCCAAAAGAGTAGGAGCTGATGAATTTTTGTGGAATTCAACAACTGACAATAAGCGAACCGAGTTACAATGGTCAGGTGGATTAAGGTTTAACGATTGGGTAAAGATCAAATATGGAAAAGTGGATACGTCCACTAAAAATAAAATTTGGAAGGACTGCATGAATGAAGATAATCCTAATGAAGAGACTCCTCAAGATACGGGTAACTCAACAAATGATGACAAGACAGACACGAGAGAAGATTGCAAGTATGGGCATTTGGATAATTCAATTGAAACTAAGGACTACAACATTAAGGGAATCATAGACCACCAGGAGCCACGATATAAAGCAAGTATAACTGACCTTGAAGATGAGGAGTATGCGCGAAGCAGGTGCAAGCTTCTTGGGATCCAATATAAAAAACCACCACCTATTTTTGCCGAAAGATTTGAATTCACTAGGTATCATTTGGGGCCGAATGAAAATTTTTGAAAAGTTCGGAAAGAGGGAATCAAAGAATACCTCCGCACAGCTTCCAATGTCGTTTGGATCAGGAATAACTTAATGAAGGACATGGAGGAAGTCGGCCGAGTCCAAAGGCCCCCATAAAGCCCCGCGACTCTGATTCTAACTCAAAGACTCGTTAATAAAGAAAAGTGATCTTTCGGGAGACAAACCGAATTATCCATTTCTTTTGTTTTATTTCCATTTCTGTAGGTTTTGTGTTTTTAAACATTTTTGCAGGAAACTTGGAGTGATTGCTGCTGTAGCTTGCTGATCTGACCATAGTTACGGCGTAACTCATCTCAGTGGTTACGCCGTAACTAATCCCTTACAGCAGAATTTTAGACGCATTACCGATTACGACGTAATACCATCTCAGTGGTTACGCCGTAGCCACTCGCTTTACAGCATATGTCAGGTTTTTCCAGTTACGGCGTAACTCCCTCAAAGACTTACGACGTAACATTCCTCTGCTTTACTTCTTTCATTTTAAAACACAATAACCTTGTATTAGTATTTTAAATGAACTTTGTGGGTGTGTTCCCTGTAAACCCTCATGAGACTTCACTCGTCCACTTGGGACACCAACTGGTTTAAAAGGCTTGTTGCATATGCTAAATGCAACCGTGATTCCTACAAAAGTGAGTTAGTTTTTTATTTTCATTTTTTCTTTTTTTAGAATTATGCTTGTCGGTAGTGTGATTTCAGGGATTGAAGTTTGTTCATGGATGCTCATACGAAGGCACGTCTCTTTTTCGTGGGCCTTCTTTCTTTTTGGAGCAAATTTCAGGGAAGTTCTCGCTCTAATTCTACATTTCTCTTCACCTTTATTTAACGCTTAGTACAAAAGGGACTTTGTACAATTCAAGTGAGGGGACGGGAGTAGAATTATCTATTAAACTTTATTTTGCCCTCGTTTTTCTAGTTTATTTTGAAAAATTATGCCGTTTTTAAAATTTTGACATGTTTTTCTTAACCTAACTAGATTAGACCTTAGCCAAGCACATGCAACCCTTGATATTATATGGTGAGATTAGCCTTATCCGTTTCCAATATTTTACCCCAAATCCACCAAATTATGAGTGTGCCGGTAGCTTGTAAACTTTAGAACTTGGCCTTTGCATAATTTCGAGACCATAGGCGAGGTATGTTGAGTTAGCTCGATGTATTTGGACTTTTCAGTTTAAGAAGGCAATATTATAGGATTATCACCCAAATAGCCTACCATTGTGTGTCTATCGATTAGTCACCTCGACTTCTCGAACCCCATGTGAAACCATTTTGTTGCACTCACCTTTAGTGCAAGATACCCCTAGATACACCCATCTGAGCCATTCCTTTCATTTTGTTAACCCAATATATTGTTTTGACACACCTATACACCTTAGCCTACCCTGTAGTCTTTATTTGTATTTGGGAAGTCATCATTTTCCTAAGTTCAAGGTTCAAGTGGAAAGGTTCGGAAATCACGCTTTCTTTAACGACATATTCTTAAAGATCATTAAAGACTCCCCGAATTCCCGTTGTTCATCTCAAGTGGGGGGATATTATGTTTAGTTGTTATTGTTACGCTTAAAAAAAAAGTTGTTATGTTATTGTAAAGTGCGATATTATAAGCACTATGTTATGAGCTTTATGTAGATTTAGTATCGAGGAGGCCACCTCGGTCACATTCGAAGATTCGAGTTGGTAATTATACCAACAGTTGGAGAAAAGGTAGTGTGCCCATCATGACGTCCTCTAATGACACATCTACCTAGTATTTCATGATCCGGTTTCTTAACTTCAAAGCTTGAACTTTGGGCGGACGGTAAGTGGTGATGACTTGGTTATAGATTTAGACTACCTACTTGATTTTTATTTTACACCATTTATATATCCCATGTCTTATCCTACCCTTTAGTCATGAAGCGTGTCTAGGTGATGCAGCGAGCAATCTTTGGTGTCTTAGCCATGGATTTGGTCATGTATCATTGATTTTGTCCACTTCGCCGTGACATGTTAGTAATGACGAGTCACCCCCTTAACCTTTGTCGTGTCTACCCATATTGCCTTCGAAAATTGTTTAGCCCTTAACTCTAGTGGTGGAGATTTGTGTAACCGCCAAGCTTATGATATAATACATGCTATGACTGTGCGATTGAGTGATCACCCCGAAATTGACACTTAGAATAGTTAAGAGATTTGAGTGTTTTGTTCCCATTTCGTGAGGTGTTCGGCTTTGTTTTATTCTAGCATAAGGGATTTGTAAACTTATATTTTCCAAGTTATGTGAGATATCTTTTTAGGAATCTTTCTAATAAGGTCTAATTGAGGGCAAGTAGAGTTCAAGTGGGGGGATATTTGATAACATAAAATAGTCCTGAATATTAAGTGTCAATTTCCCCCGATAATGCTTGTAATTTATTTCATTTATATAGATTTACGCTTGTTTTCCATTGTTTTCCACTTTTAGGTAAATTACGAGCATTGGAGCTAAAGAAACGCGGAATTGGAGAAATATCAAAGATTTATCATAGTATGCTAACTTTGAAGAAGTTACAGCGTAACTCACCTCTCACATTATGCCGTAACTAAAGCGTGACTCAGAAAGCCAACTCATCAGAAGGTTACGGCGTAACTCTCAATTGACTACGACGTAACCATATTAGGTCAAATGAGGTTCCACGCCGCTGATAACTACGCCATAACTCTTATTTAAACTACGTGTAACCAAGAAATATTGAAGATACGACGTAACCACTCATAAGGTTACGCCGTAACCAGCAGATCTAGTGCAAATTACGAAGAAATAGAAGATTACGGCGTAAGTATTATATTAGTTACGCCGTAACCCAGATCTGGCCTATAAATACACCACGATTTCCAGCATTTCACATCATCCCATTCTATACACCACAACCAAAGAACGTGGGAAGAAGCCAAAGGCAGGTCTAGAGGAGCATACGGAGCTGTCACCAAGGGAGAAATCACTCCCCTACGATAAGCATTAGCATTTTATATTTTCTTTACTTTCGATTCATGTATTTCGTAACATTAAATATTGAATTGTTTTGTATGGTTAATATGAGCGGCTAAGCACCTCTTGGTGCTGGCCTTGATATGATTCCTTAATTATTTTGTTTGCGTTTACATTACTTCCGTATAAGTATTTCTAAGTGTATGCATGCATAGTTTATTGGTAGCCACCCTTGTTTCGGTAGTTTTGAATGGAGGTAGAGGCTAGTTGCTTAGGAGATATGACCAACTGACCCTAAGTGAGTAGACTGAGACGAGAAGGGTAAGATATGACCAACTGACGACCCTTTCTACTTGTGCGATTTGACCAACTGATCACCTATTGTTTGGATGAACTTAAGAATTAGGGGCTGAGTGTTTAAGTTGCTAATGCCCGGGCACTCACTATTATAAGTCTAGCATGTAGCGGTACTTAATGACTCGGCTTAGGGGACCAGGAACAGCTGGACTTATGAGGGGACACATGACTTCTCCAGTGGTGGCATCTTTGCTGATAGGTTAGGGCGAATTAACCAAATGATGTCCTCTCGACTTTGACCCCACCTGAAGTAATTGGAAGTAATTAGACGTAGACATTACTAGCTAGGATGATTAACTAGGTTAGCACCACTCTCCTCTATTGATTGAACCTTTGCTTTTATTTGCTTTTATCTGCGTTAGTAGTTAATTAATTAATTCCTTATCGAAATCATATTAAAAACTGTGAAAGCTAGACTTAGTAATAATCCAACACACATAGCTCTTAGGACGACCTCGGTTTTACCAAATACTACACTACACATGACCGGGTACACTGCTCGTTAGTGCATTAGGGTAGACCATAGGTATAACGACACTATATAAATATTCAAACCTGGTCAGTAAAACCTGCATCAACCACCCGAATCATCAAACAACATAATATGTATGATCCTACAAATGGTATCAGAGCTAAGGTTGTGTTGTTTTGGTGATTCGTGGGGTTTTATACGGTTTGGTGTATGCGGTTTGTATTGTTTTGTTGATGCGGTTTGATGTGGTTTGTGTGAGATTTGGAGGTTGTTTGCTATTGTTTGTTCCATATTGTTGCTGCTGTTGGATGTTGCTACTGTGTTAGATGTTGCTGCTGTTGATGTTGTGTACTATCCGTGGGTTTTAATGTTGTTTTATGTTTCTGGTTTGATAATTTGAATTCTGGCATGCTGCTTTGTGGTTCTTGTATGCGATTTGAGGTTATTCTATGATGCGTTTTTAGAGCTGATTCCATGATGCGGTTTGTGTTATGGTCCAGATTCATCGAATCTAAGATGCGGTTTGTCTGTTTTAAAAAACATGCGGTTTGACTTTTGAGTCAACTGCGGTTTGTTGACTTTTTCCATGTATAATGCGGTTTGTCAACTGAGTTTTGACTCAGGATGCGATTTGTTAATAAAAGTCAAATAGTCAACTGCGGTTTGATGAAAGATATGGATGCGTTTTGTCACTAATTGAAAGATGCGATTTGTATGTCTTGGAAAACTAAAGCGATTTGTCAAATTATTGAGTTTGACTTGGTCAACTGCGACTTGACCTTGGGTGCATTTTGAATTGAAAACTATGATGCGGTTTGTATCAGTGAATACTAAGGTTAAAAGTCAAATGCGATTTGATTAAAGTGTTTTGAATGAAAAGGGAAGGGTGCGATTTGTCAAGTCATGAAGACGTTTAACTATGCGTTTTGACCCGAGAGCAAGCGGTATGACAGTAATAACTAAGAAGAACAATGCATTTGGGTTGACCACATATTCAGAACATCAAGACTTAAATCTTAAACCATCACAAATCATATCATACAATCATCACAACATCATTCTACAAGATCTACATCTACCACTGATTATTACTATGGATTCCTACAACAGATTCATTCATCACTACACATATTCATTCATCAAGTATTCATAAAACTCATCAAACATAAACAGTAACATCATTCAAGCATCAATCATCATTTATCACATATTCTCCAATCTCATCACATCAAAAAGACTAGTTCTAACCAAGGTTCAAAATAATTTCAGAAGTCAAACCTCTTTCTCTATTCGAACATAAAGGACAAGGATTAACAAGATTGTTAATCTCTTAAACTTTGGGTCGATTATGAGATCACTCCCACTGAATCGTATATGTTATTTATACGAAACCTCAGACCATCGTATTTCATGTGTTACAAAGGTACATCTAGATTATCATAAAACTCTTACACGAAATAGACTCTCATCATTGGTTTCATTTTACCTTAATCTTCGAATATACAAAGATAAGAAAATAACAACAATGTTATTTCTTATTCCATGATTCGTTCTAAAATTGATATTCAAGGATCGACCCTACCTGAAATGGAAAACATGTACACGATCTCAGATTACTTCTCTCGTGGTTATAAGATTTCTCAGTGACCTTTTTCCAGATCCAATCTAACCACAATGGAAAATCATCATAGATCCTTTTAGAAGATTGCTGATGAGTGTGTAAATACTCATCATTTTTGGTTAAATCTGAACTGCAAAACGTCTAAAAATGCTCAGAAATGCATCAAAATACTGAAAATATTCCAAAATTGCATTTTATATGTTTCAGATGCAAAATGTTCAAAATCAGATGAAAAATGAGCTAAGTTTGCATAATTGGCAGTTTCAGTCCCCCAAGTTTCAAAAATTGTCAAGAATAGTCCCTGAGCACATAATTTCAAAAGAAAAATCACCAAAGGTCCTTTTAAAATCATAACTTGTCAAAATTAGTCCTTTGGTGAAAAATGTCAAAATTTTTGAGAAATTACAAAATTGGTCCTTCAAGTTTCAAATTTGGCAAAAATGGCCCTTGGAAAATTGGAAAATGACAAGTTTGGTCCTTGTATTATGGAAACTTGTCACTTGTGGTCCCTTGAAGCAACTTTGCAAAATGGCATATTTGGTCCTTGTATTTTTCAGAAATTGCATAATAGGTCCTTGTGTTTACTAAACCCTTTATACCCAATTGGACCCTTGTCAAAATCCCATGTGACCCCTGCCTTTTACCATTTGGACCCTGCCATTTGAACCCTTCCCTTTCTATTATTAAAACCCCAGTCAAACCTTTTTGACTTTCTCTTTTCCCTCCCAGTCACGGGACACCTTCTTCATCATCACACATACCTGCATACTCAACCCACTGTCCACCATCATATCCCTACCCCTACCCTCCACCTCACCCCACTCCAAGAATCATTAAATGCACCTTCAACCTTTTTCACTCAACCTCCAACTGGCATAAACCCATTTCCCGCCAAAAATCAATCCTATGGCTAAAAACTCTTCAAGTCATCCAATGGCCATAAACAAAGGTGGGAACTGCTCATTTTGGAGAGAGAAAGCTTTTGGTATATAAAAGGAAGGAAGAAGAAGCAATAAAGGGGATTAGTTAGTTTTTATTTTTTCTTTGAATGTCGTTTTTTTAAGTTATCTTAATTAAGTGTTTTAAAATGTAATGTTAAGCTTTATTGTATGAAACTCAAGTCACTTTATCTTTGTAATTTACTTTTAAGCATCAATAACAAGGTTTTATATAAGTTCATGTTTTCATGTGTACTGTTGCACTATTCATTTTCAAATTCTCATTTGCAAGCTTTCAAAAATTCAATTTTCATCTCAAATAAGCTCATTCAAGCTTATTATAGCTCTGGTTAAGCTCACAATTCAATTTTAAGCAATTTTGGCTTTTGGTCAATAAAAGTGAAACTGGGTTCATTGGGTCTTGGAAATGGAAAAGGGTGATGCAGAGCTTGGATTTGGATTGATATTGGGTTGTTTCATGGATTAGAATAGGGTAGTGGAACCTGTGTACTTTGGCAATCCACTGTGGATAGGACCACATGTAAGTGATTTTCAAGTTTGAGTGCTTAACTTGTATTTGTAGTCATAAACTGTTCTAACCTGCTTAAGTAGTTGTATTTAGGTCTAGTAAATTCATCTTAAGTGTCTGCATTAGCTAAATCAGTAGTTGGAATAGTTGAAATTGCAAAACAGTCATAAAAGGTGTGTTTGGATCAGTTTGGTAAACTGTGTTATAAGAATGCTCAGTAGTTTAAACTTGTTGTTTATGGTTTGTGTAGTTATATTATACTCATTTGAGTCATAAACTTGTGCCTGTATTAGCTCTATAGTCAAAATCTCAGTTTAACTGTCTTATATGCATATCTGTTAAAGTTTTTGAAAAACAAAAACTTGTTTTGTGTTTATAATTCATAGATACAACTTGCAGTAGCTTAATTTCATCAATATACATCAATCTCAGTCCACCATTTTGAATCAAACTTCAAATAAGTCAAAGTTCTAAATTCTGTTTCAAAAGTCAAAATGAAAAACCAGTTTTTAGCCCATCTAAGATGATTTTTCATGGATTCATTTCTAGGCCAATTTCAGTGAAACTTTGGGTTTTTAAACTTCTGTTGGTCTACTTTCTTATTGTCATTTTTACAGAATTTTGTCATTTTTTTTAAGTCCCAAATGAGCTTGGCAAAACGGGCTTATATGCCCTGTGCACAAGGCACTGAACTGCGCAGGTTTTGTGCAGTTCTTGCAACCCTTGCACAGAGCTCTCAAGAGCTTGTCTAGGTCTCATATTTGGTTCACAAGTTCCCACTCAGGTCTAGTTGAGGTCTCCATACTTGGTTTTTGACTTCTAGCTTATTTGAGTGCTTCTTCATAGGCTGCAACTTAGTACCCTCAAAACTGATTTTAGCATTTTACTCAATTCATCAAATCTGTGTAAATGGTGATTTAGAGGTTCAAAGCAGTTGAGATTAGTTGCATTTAGGTACTTTTAGTATAATATAGCTTCTGTATCAGTTTAGTGCTTATTTGTGGTTGTTGGCTTATTTCTAGTGCTTATTTCTAAGCACTTTGCACATCAGTTTCATAATCCTTCACACAATCTACTATTTTTCTATTTTTCTTAGATTCCTAATATTATTTTAAGCTTATCTTGAATTTTTCAGATTTTTATAGGCCAGTTTGGTATTTTTCTCCATTTTAATTAGTTTTTAAGCCTTTTTAATTAGCATTTAATACAAATAATTCAGAAAAGGTTCAAAAAAATAATTTTTCAATTTTCCTAAGTTAAGATAAATATAAAAAGCCAAAAAAATATTTTTCCAGATTTTTCTTAGTTAAATTTGTATTTTTAAGCAATTTAATTAGTTTTTAATAGTTTTTAATTCCTAGAAAATACAAAAATATTCAGAAAAATACAAAAATAGTTTTGAAAATTCTCTTTTGATATTTTCGATTTTTCTAAGTCATAATTTTATTTTTCTAGCTTTATTTCATATTTTCTTGTATTTTAGGTTATTATTTAATAGTTAAAAATAGTTTTTAATTAATAATAATTAATTAAATAGTTTTAAAAATATTTTTCTTTTTTTAAATATTTTCTTTTATCATTAGGTTTGTAAAAATGTCATTTTTATATTTTTAGGATTAATACTGCTTCAATTTCACATTTTCTTTTGTACGTAACGTAGTTTTTTTAATTCAGTTTTATAAAAACATAAAATCAAAACATCATTTTGCAAATAGTGATAGCGTTTATTTAATTTTTTTTATCTTTTTAATTTTCCTTAATTTGCATTTAAGCCTCTGTATTTGTTTGCTTTTTCTTTAGTTATAATAATTCAAATCTCTTTTCCGTTCAAATTCCTCGATCACTATACGTTTGGTGATTCATTGCATAGCTCGCTGGGACATAACGACCCGGGGAAACACTATACTCTCCTGATCTTCATTGCATTTGTGCTTAAACTGTTTTAAGTTTCTTACGGTCGGCCATTCACAAGTGGTCGGCTTGAGTGAGAAAACTTGACGGTTTTGCACGGATCAATTGCTTCTACTTCTTATTCGAACATCAAAAGAATATATCTTAACAAGTATGTTACATCCATCTTTGGTTCGTTAAATACATGAAAAGATAAATAAAAGTTACAAAGCAAAACCTACCTAATCATGGCAAGCACACTCTATGTCATTCATGTAAGATTTGATTCAATACCATCCCTGTGGCTATGTCGAATTATATCCCTCACACCATCCCTGTGGCTATCTCTTACATAGAAGACTAATATGTGAGAAAAGGGTCTACTGATGATACACCTTTTGGATGAAACGCTTATGATGGGGGAGTACTATTCTGATTGTGAGAATAGGGTTTGATTATGAGTGAGTTTGGTTGGGTGGCTGAGACTATACGCTGTGACAGAAATGGGAGGCGCAGGTTTTTGAGATTAGGGTTGATAAAGTTTAGGACCTCAAGTGATTGTGGTTGTGTCTTATACCCTATTTTTTAAGGCGTACACATATCAGTTTGGGCCTTGGACTAACTTTGGGCCTGTTCACATCATGGGTATTAAACCAATTTGGACGTTGGACATTTGATATTGGGCCATCCACGTTAATGATCATGAGATGGATGGGATGTACTTATCTTTGGATCCGGTGATATCATAAGTTTGTACGTGTAATGTTTTTAAGGAGAGTTTGTATGTGTTTGTATGAGTTTATGCGAATGCTTTTGTTGGATGCCAAAACTTATTTCCATACAAATGTTCTTGTTGCAAACTTGGACTATGTGTTGCGGTGTGGATAATGGACTTGGATCAATGAGATTTGAACAATTTATGCACTAATGGTATTGTAAGTAATGAAGATTGTTCGAACATCTAACAACGTTATGTAAATAAACTATCATGGATGATGATTTGAATTCTAATATTGGATTTTGGGCCTCCTCACTGTTTTGATCGGATTTGTTTATTTGCATCTTGTGGGCTCAAGTTAATTGGATGATAGACTGATGGGCTTATCAAAATTGGATTGTACTTATAAGATTTGACAAATATGAGCTTTGTTTATATGAGTTTTATGAGAGTTGATGAGATGATGAGACTTGTTATCATACTTTGGTGTATACGTTTTCACGAAGAATATTATGTCACGGCTTGAAGTGTTTATTGGAAAATGTTGACTATGGGGTTCTTTGGACGATATTTCTTATTTGGAAATTGAGGTGAGGTTTTCCGGGCGCGTTTACTTATTTCGTCTTCTTTCTTTCTACCCTTCCATGAAGATGACTTGTTTGAACATTGATAGAGTGTGATAAAGACTTGGCTATTTAGTTACTTTTGTGATTCTTTCTCGCTTAACCCACAACGTAACAATCACTTCGGTGTCTCACGCAGTTGAGAATACGTCAAGAGGTTTTGTACATTGGGTACACCGTTTCTTTTTCACAAGAATTAGTACAAGCTTACGTACCAAATCTGGGGAATTCTACTTCATGATCAAGTTTGGTATATCGGGTTTACTTTACCAAGTGGTCATAGCATTAGCCAACAAAATATGTGGAAGATGCATTTACCAAAGTGTTTATTGGATGAGATGTGATCAGTAATTCTCATATTCTTTGCTACTAAATGTCAACAATACTTCACAGTCTGAGCAAAATCTTTCGAGAATCTTCAGTGTCACTCATGATTTTCTTCAAGATGTTTGCTTATGACAAGAACTTTTCGTGCAGATGGTCGTACACGTTAATGATGCTTCCGAAAGTTCAAAACCATCATGGGGGAGAAACGTGTACTTTGATGTTTTACGGTCAAACTCAGGGGGGAAGTAGTGTATACTACTCGAGTTAGTATGGTTTGTGAAGTTGTCTACGTATGGGTAAAGAATTGTTGATGATATTGTTGATGATGGAGAAAAATCGTTGATGAACCGTTGCATGTTCCCCTAAAACAGATATTCACCAAAACCAAATTTGTCATAACACATTCAAGCTGAAATTATTTACGGTTTTGTCTTGATTTTGTAAAAATTCCGCGAAAGAATCTATTTCTCGGTTTAAATCATAGACTTGTTAAATCCCGTGACAATGGAAACATCCTGATAATAGTAAAGTGCATTTCCGGATCTATCTTACGGTTTATTCTTGGTTTTGTAAAATCTCGCGAAAGAAACTATTTCTCGGTTTAAACCATAGAATTGTAAAATCCCGTAATGATGGAACCATCCTGGAGAAAGGAAAGTGTATTTCGGGATCTTATCTGATGCTGGTGTTATGGTTTCTTCTTCGAAGAAGGGATAAAGGGTGTACTTCATGAATTGGATGTGTGTTTGGATTTTCTTCATGGCAGTTTGGTTATTACAAGGTTTTACGGGGTTATGCTCATTTAACCATGGTCGGGATGAAACCATTATCACAGCTCACTTAAAACGTAAAAGGAGGCTAGATTTAAGCTTTTAACCACAAGATGTGACAACGGCGTTAATTCAGTATTATCTATTTGAGGTTGAAGTGAAATGTCACGGGCAAGTGTACTTAGTATCTGAAGGTATCGGGGATGGTTGGATGAAGATTCTTCGAGATCCTTGTTCGAGCTTTTAATATTTTGAAAAACGAAGACTTGGAAATCTAGTTATTTTTGGGTGACTTTTCCTTTTCTTTTACCACTTGGGGGAATTGGGCTCTTACCACACAAAAATAACTATCACTTTAAGGAGTTACGTTGTAGTGCTCAGTGTCACATTGAATTGTGGATTTTAAAGAGGTGATGTACGTCTAATACTTGATGGTTGGTTGGTTGAAGATCATAGAGTACTTAGAGATTCAAATGGGCATGAATTCTCGGCACCGCTCTTTGTTACATATGTGCAAGTTTAAGTCACGAGTTCGGATTATTTTACTTCAGGGTCAAATTCATCATATTGGGTTTTCTCCATCAGCTATCACAACAAAGAGCCTATAGAATGATAATAGGGTTGATTATAAGTTTTCCAAGTGTAGATGAAAAGAGAGAGATTATGACGTTTAAACACAACAGTTCAAGCCTCGTACTCTAAAGAAATGAAAAGTGTACGTTTCAGTGCACTTTATCTTCTAAAGAAGAGAAATCTTCTTATGATGTTTGAACACAACAGTTCAAGCCTCGTTCTCTAAAGAAAAGAAAAGTGTACGCTTCAGTGCGCTTTATCTTCTGAAGAAGAGAAATCTTCTCAATTAATGACCATTCTCATCAACATGCTTCATGCTTTTTCCGTGCGCGATCAGTTATCAAGTGAACCGAACTACCGATCATTGTTCTCTTATTCCACTTGCTCAATTATAATTGTTGGAATCACTCCTAAACAGTATTTCAAGTATTTATATTTCATATGTAATAGGTAGCTTTATTATGGCCTTTATGTTTGTTTAAGGTCCAGCTTATGTAGAAGGCCCATAAGCTAAGGCCCAAGCCCAATAAGGAATAGGGAAGGAGAGGGAGTGTTGCCCTAGCTCCTTGCCTATATAAACTATTGTAAACCCTCATTTGAGGGTTGGTTGTTCAAGTTATTCTTTCACTCACTCTCTACGCCTAACCGGTTTTACTTATACGTGTGTGTGTGTGTGTGTTTAGCTTGTTCAATCGCCTTATCTCTTTCTCTATAAGCTTGTGTTGTAAAACTAGTGACCTAACAGTGGTATCAATCGCCAAATAGTTGGGTGTACACTTTGTTTTTGAAGTTTTGGTTTTGGGTCTTACGCGTAAAGATAACACAATCTTTGGTTCGCTTAAAAACTGATTTTTTACACTTTTGAATCCAAGATTCTTGTACTTTCAACGTTATTAGGTGTTAAACTATTGGTTTTTGGCAAAAAGTTTGGAACTTTACGTGTTTTTCCTTGTTTTTAAGCTTGTTTTTGTACGCAAGTGTTATCCTACGCGTAACTGTTTTAAGTGCTTTGGATCATCAAGTTTCACACTTTTGTGTTATCTTGGTGTTATTGAAGCTATTTCAACACACAAAAACTGGTTTAGAAACAAATTTGGATAGAATCAAAGTTACGAGTAATCTTACGCGTAACAAAACCCTAAAATTACGCGTAAGACTTTCCTTGGTTTGATCTTCAATTTTCTGGTTTATTCCGTGTTTTCTTACTTGGATAAGTTTGAAAATACGTCGACTTTGGATATCTTTTGCACTGTGAAGTGTAAAAGATCACTTGGGATAAAACCCTAATCTTACGCTTAAGCATAAGCTTACGCGTAGAAAATATTACGCTTAAGATTCATCTTACGCGTAGACTTAGTCCTACGCATAAGGTAATCCTACGCCTAACTTTCTACGCCTAACTTACTGTTTACGCATAACATTAGTCTCTTTTCCTGCTTACACGTAAGCTAAATCCTACGCGTAACTATTCTTGTTACGCGTAACTTTTGGTGTTTTTACGCATAAGTGCTACTTGGTTCTTGTCATTTCTACGCCTAAGGATACTTCATCAACAAAGGTTCATTCGACTACAAAGATCCATTCTTACTACACAAGTTTATCATCATGTCTCAACCACCATACTCTAACTACTTCCCTCACACTTATAATCATCAACAACAACAACAATTAACTCCACAACATCAACAATGGAATCAACAACAAGCCATTTATCAACAACAATTTAATCAGCAACATACTCCACAACTTGGTGCAATTCCACAACCACAAATGGTTCAACCACCACCAAGTCTTCAAACTCTACCCTACACAAACGATTTCAATCAACATCCATCACGAAGCACTATGAAGGAACCCACTTGGTTTGGAAAGATGTGTGAAGCTTTAAGCAGCCAACAATCAATTCATGAAGCTGGATCACTTGATAGACCTCCAATGCTCACTCCAGGAAACTACGATCAATGGGTGATAAGGTTCTTTAGGTTCTGTGATCTGAAGAAGCCACATGGAAAGTTCTTAAAGAAGGTTATCTTGGAAGGTCCATTTGAGATGCCTACTGTCATTGTACCCGGAGATCCAAACGCAGTTCCACCAAGAGATGAACAAACCAACATTGCTACTGTTGCAGATTTAAATCCTACAGAACTTCTACACTATGAAGCTGATGAGCTTGCAATGGAATACATCCTTTTAGGATTACCAAACCCAATTCTTCGTAGTGTTGATGCTCAAAAGACTGCACAAAAAATGTGGGATCATATTCGTCTTCTTATGGAAGGATCTGTACTCAATCAGGAGGATTTGGAATCCAAAATTTACTTGGCTGATGAACACTTCATGATTGAACCTGGAGAGACACTAGAGTCCTATCATCATCGATTTTCAGATATCATCAATGATTTGGATAAACACAACATCATCATGCCAAGAATTGCAGTGAATACTAAGTTCCTGAGTAGTCTTGGTCCAGAATGGGAGAAGTATGTCATTTTTCTCCGTCAAGCGAAGAATATGCATCATTCTACTTATGGATTGTTGTACGATTACTTGAAGCCTCATGAAAAGGAAGTTGATCGGGAAAGGATTCTCCGTGCTCAAATTGCTAAACAGTCACAACCGGACAATCAACAACTTGCCTTGTATGCTCAACAGAATTATCCCTCTCAACCAGCAACTCAACCAACTGCTTCCAACACACCTTCACAGCAACAACCTCAACCTCAAAAAAATCAATTGGTCCCATACAGCAACAATGCTCAAGCATATGTCAGTGAAGCGACTGAGGAAACAGATCCGTTCGAAGCATTGCAACAAGGATTTGTGATGATTGCTAATGCTTTTGGCCGTTACACCAACAAATCCAACAATCGTATTCGTTCCTCATCTAACACACGGACTCAAGCTGTTGTGAACAATGGACGTGTTGAAGTTCAGAATCGTGAATATGGTCGTCAGATGGGCGGTGGTCAAGGGTTTAATGCTGTGGGTAGGAATAACAACAGAGCTCAAGTGGTGGAACAGGGAAATGCTCAGAATCGGTTAAATGGTCTTAGATGCTACAACTGCAATGAGAAGGGACACCTGGCTAATGCATGCCCAAAGCCAAGGACTCGGGGCAGTGCTTATTTCAAAGAGGCATTACTTTTGGCTCTTAAGGATGAAGCCGGTGGATCTCTCACAAACAAAGAACAGAGCTTTATGGCAGATGCAGACTCAGATGATGATATGGAGGACTTGCAGGCTAATGCAGCTGTTATGTTGATGGCTAATATGCATGAGCTTTACATGAGTGATACAGGCCCAGTGTATGACACTGATGGCTTGTCTCAGGTACCCGAACAAACCATCATCATATCTGAACTAATATCTCCGCCAATATCTGAATCCGGCACGGATCAAACTGTTCAAAATGAGTCTTCTACATCCTCGTCTGATGATTTTCAAATTAACCCTGTAGTTACATTTGACGATCAAGATGACCTTACGGTCCCCTTTGATAATCAAATTGACTCCGTGGTCGTACTTGAGGATCTAAAGAATGATCATGTTGAGACTCAAGTTGAACAAGATGATCTGTTGCCTCATCCGGATTTTGCTCGGTTAATTCAAGACCATAAAATCAAAATGGAGGAATGTTATGCATTAAATCAATCCTTAAAAAGTAAAAATGCACTGTTAACCAAGGATTTTGAATGTTTACAAATGCAACTCAACTTTTTCAAAACTCAAGAAAACCGTGAAAAAGGTTTTGAAGCCGCTTTTGCAAAATCTCATCAAAACGAAAAATATTTAGAGAGACAGATGCGTGATCTAGCCGCCTCGAAGAATGCTTTGTTGTCCGAATTAGAACAACTGAAACATGAACATAAAAAGCAAATTAACGCTCTCACCTTAGAAAATCAAAAAGCTAAGGCTGAGTTGTTAAATTGTCAAAAACAGTTCTCAGCATACAAAAAGCATTCAACGAATCGGGTAGATGACCTTCTTGCAGAAATTCTCGGTTTGCAAAACAAAATTAAAGAGTTTAAAACTGTTGTTTACAAACATGGTGAATCAGTAACAGCTATAGAAAAGTTTACCTTAAAACCTAATCCAAATGGATATGGAAAAAATCTAGCTGATTACAAACCAAAGCTTTCACTAAAAACATTCAAACCAACTCCTGAAGTGTCCAGTGCAAAATACAAAATTGATAATACTGTCATGAGTGTTGTTGAATACCATCGTCAAGAGGAATTAGATGCAGAAGACGAGAGTCGATCAAAATTAAAAAATGTTGTTTACAACAAACCTTTTAATTATAAAAACGCGGTCACTTTCGTCACACCAACGGATTCTTCTAACACACCAAGGGTTATCATCAAAACACCCGAGTCTTCTATTGTTAATCCCAAAACAGTCCTTGCACAAACTTATGGTCCTTTACCTTCCATTAGTGAAGTAAACTCAAAACCTGAAAATCGAAAAATTCTTCGATATTTTGACATTTTCATGGCTGACCTCAAAATTTTACAACATGAGATAGAATATCGATCTGAAATCAAAGTTGAACATTTTCAATCGCCTCTGGCGCGAGAACAAAGAGACATTTTTCAGAAAAATCTTTTACCTAATGTTAAAAACTTGAAAAGTTGTGCAATTGCCTGGGAAAAGGATTTTCATAAGGAACTTGGGGTAATGAAAAACGTTTTCGAGAAAACAGAAACATCTATTACTAACACAAAACGCAAAAAGAAACTGTTGAGAAAAGATGTTGATCGACTCTTGGAAGATGTTATCTGTGCTGATATCCATAATGTTGTGCTACTCTATTCGTTGCCATATGCATCTGATCATATCTCTGCTGATATTGTTGAAACTGTTGCAACTGTTGAGAACACCGATAATGTGCTTCAGATCGAGTCTTTAAAAGCTGAAAATAAACGATTACACACGGAAATTAACAATGCAAAACGTCGTCTTCATTGGTGTGAAAAAGATATTCACAACCATCAACTCAGTTTTCAAAAGAAAATCGCTCAATTGAGTGCTAAATCTTCTGATCCTAAAATTGAGCAACTGGATGATCAAAACGTGTCTTTGAAAAGTCAAATCTCAAAATATGAACAAGAACTTTTAAAAGTCAAACAAGAATATGGTGTCATATTTGATTTACTCAAAAAGACTCGAGATGAAGCATCAAACGAACTTGATCACTGTCTTGCTCACACTAGAGAAGTCATGAATTTTGCTGGTAATCTTCGTTCTGAAAATCAAGATCTGATTCACACCATCTCTAAGTTACGGGAAATGTTAGGAAAGTATGAACTACTCCCGCCTACTGTGATTAAGAGATTAGCACCAGTCACACATAGTAATCGTGAACCTAGAATTCCCACTGCCAAATCACAAGTTGCTAATGTGTTTCCCTCTACTGAAACAGGAATAGTTGTATCTTTTCCAAACGTCCGCACTTCACAGCCTAGGAGCACTCAATCGAAGAATAGGAAGTTGCAACCTAAGAAAAGATCAATAAGGAATGCTAAAGTAGAAGAACACCCTAGGAATCTGAATAAAACTCATGTTACTTCCACTATAGATGTTGCGTCTGGCAAATGTAATAGAAATAGTGATGTAACGAATGCTAAACCGTTAAGTACCTTTGATATTCAGTCTGATGCACCTTGTGATATTTGTCAAAAGAGTATGAATTCTGATTGTCATGACAAATGTGTTGCTAAAGCTATAATCTCTAGATTACGGAATCCTAAGAATCGGAATACCTCTAGGCCCACTAATCATTCTAAGTCTGTGCTTGGTAAACCACCTTCTTTAGATTCTAAGGCAACCATTGCTATCACAGTAGCTCCCACTACACCTCCTAAGAATGTAGTATCATCTAGTGCTTTCACTAAGACTAAAGCAAAGAGTAGCTATAGATGGCAGAAATGGATATATAACACACTAGGATTTAAATGGATGCCTAAAATTATAAATGTGTGTATGTCTAACATATCTGCTTCGGAACCCTCTCACATTTCGGGTTCCACATCTACTTCTATTCCATCTGTGTCGTCTGTGTGTAATGCAGGTGATACAGATCATTCTCTGGATTGTTGATAGCGGATGTTCCCGACACATGACAGGCAACCTTAAACTGTTATCAAACTTTATTGCAAAGTTCATTGGCACTGTCAGATTCGGGAACGATCACTTCGCAGCCATCATGGGCTACGGAGATTATGTTAATGGGAACATCGAAATCAGCAGGGTTTACTATGTGGAAGGCCTCGGTCACAATCTGTTTTCAGTAGGTCAATTTTGTGATGGAGATTTGGAGGTTGCTTTCAGGGAGAAAACTTGTTTCATTCGTGATCTACAAGGAAACGACCTTATGTCTGGCTCGCGTAATTCTAGTCTCTACACTATCTCTATGCAAGACATGGTTGCTTCCTCTCCCATTTGCTTACTTTCAAAGGCAACATCTACAAAATCATGGCTATGGCACCGTCGTCTATCACATTTAAACTTTCAAACCATCACCAACCTTGCTCGACACAAACTAGTTGAAGGACTCCCACGATTCCGGTATTCAAAAGATCACCTTTGCTCAGCCTGTGAACAAGGGAAAAGCACTCGTGCTCATTTTCCTTCAAAGGTGGAACACAGCTCTCAGCATGTGCTTCATCTTCTTCACATGGATTTGTGTGGCCCGATGCGCGTGCAAACGATCAATGGCAAACGCTACATCTTAGTAATTGTTGATGACTACTCACGATGGACTTGGGTCTACTTTCTTCGTAGCAAAGACCAAGCTCCACAAATGATCATCACCTTTCTCACAAAGATACAGGTTCAGCTCCGCAACACCGTCAGAATCATCAGAACAGACAAAGGAACTGAATTTGTTAACAAAACCCTTCGTGAATTTTATGAGAAAGTGGGAATTCAGCATCAAACATCTATTGCACGGACACCTGAACAAAACGGAGTTGTTGAAAGACGAAACCGAACGTTAGTGGAAGCTGCAAGAACAATGTTAATCAATGCTAAACTTCCTGATTACTTATGGGCAGAAGCTGTATCCACTGCATGCTATACTCAAAACCGTTCTATGATCACAAAACGCCACAACAAAACACCTTTTGAGCTTGTCCACAACCATAAACCGAACCTCAAACACTTTCATGTATTTGGATCCCTTTGCTATCCGAATAATGATCGTGATGACTTTGGAAAGCTCAAAGCAAAAGCTGATATTGGAGTATTTATTGGATACTGTGACAATTCTAAAGGTTTCCGAATCTGGAATCGTCGAACTAAGGAGGTAATGGAAACGATTCATGCTCATTTCGATGAACTCACGGAAATGGCTTCTGAGTATAACAGCTTAGAACCCGGTCAAAACCGTTTAAACTTCCCTCAACCCCCATCATCAGCTGAAGAAAGCCCTCAGCTAACTCGTCAACAAATGGAAAGGTTATTTGCTCCTCTGTTCTGTGACGATATTGATGAACGTGCTCCTGGTGTATCCGCTGTTTCCGCTGCACAACCTGATAATATTCCTATACCTGATACACCTGCTACAACAACTACTGTTGAAGATGCACCTACAACAATTGACTCCAACACAACAGTTGAACACACCGCTTCCAACAATGATGAACCAGCTGATGATATTCTGAATGTAGTACCCCCACCCGCAGATTTTGATCCAAATGCGTTCTTCAACCCGTTTGCCAATGAGACTGCTGCACCAGATGTCGCGGAATCTTCAACAAACCATTTGAATCCTCAGAATCTGCACAATGTATACCAACATCAACCCTCTACACATAGATGGACAAAAGACCATCCTCTGGCTAACATTATTGGCAACCCGAATCAACCAGTCGTTACGAGACAACGTCTTCACTCAGATGGTGAACACTGCATTTATGCACTCACTGTCTGCCAATCTGAACCTAAAAACATTAAGGATGCAATGACAAAAGACAACTGGATTGAATCCATGCAAGAAGAACTCAATCAATTCAAACGTCTTGAAGTATGGGAACTGGTTGAAAGACCAACAGGGGTCTACGTCATTGGTCTAAAATGGATTTGGAAAAACAAATTGGATGCTGAAGGGAATGTCATCCGAAACAAGTCACGGCTAGTTGCTAAGGGTTATCGTCAGGAAGAAGGGATAGACTTTGAAGAATCTTTTGCTCCGGTTGCTCGTCTTGAGGCTGTTCGGATATTTCTCGCGTTCGCGGCTCATATGAACATGACGGTCTATCAGATGGATGTCAAAACGGCGTTTCTAAATGGACAGCTTAAAGAAACGGTCTATGTCAGCCAACCAGATGGATTCGTTGATCCTGAGTTCCCGAACCATGTCTACAAACTGAACAAAGCTCTTTATGGTCTCAAACAAGCCCCTCGGGCATGGTACAATAAGCTATCATCTTTCCTCATTGCCAATAATTTCACCAAAGGCTCGGTTGACCCAACTCTTTTTATACAATATCACGGGGCACACATCTTAATTGTTCAAATTTACGTGGATGACATCATTTTTGGGTCAACACATAAAAAGTTTTCAATCGCTTTTGCAAAACTCATGAAGAAAAATTTTGAAATGTCCATGATGGGTGAACTTACGTTCTTTCTAGGACTGCAAGTTCATCAATCACCCCGTGGTATTTTCTTGAGTCAGTCCAAATACGCCCTTGAATTGTTAAACAAATTTGGAATGAATACCTGTGATACTTATGCCACACCAATGGCTCATACCAAGAAATTAGATGCTGATTTACATGGGAAATTGGTTGACCCTACCAAATACCGAAGTATTATTGGGTCTCTCATGTATCTAACAGCTAGCAGACCTGACATTGTCTTTGCCGTTTATCTATGCTCCCGTTATCAGTCGTGACCAACTGAAACCCACCTCTCTGAGGCTAAAAGAATCCTCCGATACATCAAGGGAACCATAAATTTGGGGATCTGGTATCCGAAGGATTCTGGTTTTGAACTAATAGCTTTTTCAGACGCTGATCACGCAGGATGCTTAGACTCAAGGAAAAGTACTTCAGGAGCTCTACAATTTCTCGGTGATAAACTGGTGTCTTGGCAATCTAAGAAACAGGACTGTACATCGCTGTCATCAACCGAAGCAGAATATGTAGCCATGTCCGCATGTTGTGCTCAAGTCATTTGGATGAGAACACAACTCAAAGACTATGGTTACGTATTTGACAGAATCCCGATGTACTGCGACAATCGGAGTGCCATTGCAATCTCGTGCAACTCAGTTCAACACTCGAAATCAAAGCACATCGATCTACGCTATCATTTCATCAAGGACCATGTGGAACAGGGTACCGTTGAATTATACTTTGTGGGTACTGAATACCAATTGGCAGATCTGCTCACCAAAGCCTTGCCTCCCGCTAGGTTTAATGAGTTGGTCCACCGAATTGGTATGAGGTGTTTGACTCAAGAGGAATTGGATGACCTCTTAAAACAGTCTTAAAAACCTGTCAAACACCAAAACATCTTTTGTAAATAAATTTTTCAAAAACAAAATACAAAAATATAAAATCCGATAAAACAACAAAAATATTCTTCTCATCTATATTTCTTTCAACATGGCAAGTACATTTCTTCCGTCAACACTTCAATCTTTCAAAATTCAGTATTTTTCCGATCAAGTGTTGAGGGGGAGAAAATTAACTCTTAACTATTTTCAAACATCTATGTACTTGCATGTTATCACATCTCGGTTGATTCTTTTACAAATGGTGGTACACTTTCTGATTCAAAGACACTCCTCGGACTTTAATTAATAACCTTTCATTATTTTCTCAAGTCGAGGGGGAGTGTCGTCAAGTTTCTTTCCCAAAAATCTTCGTTTGGTAACCAAAATGGAAGTTAAAAAGCTTTGGATGAAAAAGGAAAAGGTGGAGGGACCAAAACTGTCAAAACCTTAAAAATATTTTGAATAAAAATATCCTCCACCTAACTTTCACTTCACATTTATTACAAAACACCTATTATCATCCTACGCATAATATTCACTCAAGAAATCCGTGTTTCAGATCATCATTTTGTAAGTGATTCTGCGTTTACAACATGTTTTTAAGCAATGGTTTTGAATTTTTCAAAAATCCAACGGTTAAAACTATGTATAATCTCGTTTTTGTGGTCTACGCAGAAGTGTATGATCACATGATCAAGATTGTGTGTTTGTGGTTAAATAATTTGTGTCAAAACGTTCATATTACATCAATGATACCAGTTTAACCATCAAATTCCACCCAGAACCACTAATTGAAGATTTTTGAAAATTAGGGTTTATAAGTCGATTTGGGTATTTTCGAATGATAAGTGATTTGGTCAAAAAGATTGTTGTGTCATGCTTTTACGTTGTTGAATTGATGATTTCCATAGTCTATAGCCACCCAGAAACACGAATTGGTCATCAATTCGAAACTAGGGTTTAAAGCTCATAAACTTTGGGTATTTTTGATTCACTGCATAATAAGTGTTAAAACTTGGTCTACATGCTCTCACAACATCTATAATATACCAGAAAAACTTTGGTGCATAATCCATGGCTAGATATCATACGCGTAGATCTAGGGTTTAGTCTACGCGTATGCAATTCTACGCATAACTGTGTAACATATGTTATTCCCATGATCTGTTGATAAAATGTATGTATGTGTTAATGTTGATGATTTGATGGATTTATTTCAGGCCTTTGCTACACGTAATATTCAGAATCAAGGTGGTTACTAATCTACGCATAAGGATCACCTTACGCGTAGCTTGTTATGCGTAAGACTAGTCTTACGCGTAGCGTCTACGCATAAGGTTCTACAATAGACTACGCGTATCCTGTGAAGGATATGCATAAACAGTGACCCCTACGCTTAAGGACAACTCTTACGAGTAGCCTTACGCGTAAGGATAATATATGCCTACGCATAAGCTCTACGCATAATGTCTCTTTTTCCTACGCGTAACATTTCTTACGCGTAAGATAGGATTCTACGCGTAAGTCTACGCCTAAGCATATATCATACCTGTCTACGCATAACTTTGCCAAAACTACGCTTAACCCTGGATTAACCTTCATGATGATTTGTTACGTGTACAACCTTGTAAATAAACTAATCATATCATTACGAATCCAATAATTGTCACTAATAAACTTAAATCGTCTGATATGTTGTGAACAATAAGTGATAAAATAAACTTTAAAACTTAAAGTTAACTAACTCACGAAACATTTCACGACATCATTGAACTATTGAACATACAAGTGACTTAGGACTCGTAACAATCATTGACGTTGTACATTAAATAACTAGACAATAAGACCTTCTGTTGACTAACATTATGTCTTTCGATATGTTGGTTCTTTTGGCTAATATTATTTCAGATCACGACATGGCTGCTCAACCAAACATGGATGCACCAAATGTTCTCTCCATTGCTGACATCTACCCTAATGGCTACCCAATGAAGATTGGAAAGAATAATCTCCGAGTTGACTTCAGCACTCTCACTTGCTCTGAGTCTTCATGCTTAATCGCTATTGACATTCTGAGGACTCATCCATATCAAAACATGCTCACACATTCTGCAACAGTTCCTGAGATCTACATCCAACAGTTCTGGAATACTATGGAAAGGGTCAAAGGAAGGACTACTGTGACAGTGACTCTGAATCACAAAAGAATCACCATCACACCTGCAGACTTAAGGGCTGTTCTCTTAATTCCTGAAGTCGAACCAGCCAAACTGTATGCCACACCTACTGAAGAGCTCACTCTCCAATTCTTAATCGATATCGGTTATGATGAGGCTACAGGAGTAATCACCAAGCACTCTCACGTAGAGCTTAAGAGTATTCCTCAACCATGGAGAACACTCTACATGATCATCACCAAGTCTGTTTCTGGTCGTGATAGCGGCTACGAGCATCCTAAGCTCATAGAACTGCAAATATTTTGGGCATTGTCAACATGAAACACATCGCTATTGAAGCTCCGATTTGGGATGACATGATGTCATTTTCTCAACAAACTAGGCTCAAAGATTCCCTACATCAGATACACTAAGCTGTTGATACAAAGAGCACTTGGACTACATTCTGATATTCCCAAGAGGCTCAATGACCCTGACAATCACGACATGTTGACTGAACCTATTCTGACCATCAGAATGAAGGAATTCGTCTACAAAGAAACAAGGTGCGGTGTTACCAGATTACCTGCTAACTGAAGATGTCAGAAAGCTCGAAACGTACAACAGGTATCTGGAAGCAGTTAGACAAGGCAAAGTTGGTCATCTTGACGAAAAATCTTCTGGAACACCTGTCAGGAGAACCAGAAAAGGAAGTGCAGGAAGCACAACAAGTTCTGTGAGTCAAAGGAAGGTTCCTAAAAGGAAAGCTCCTTCTAAAAGGATTGTTCCCGTAAAGGAAGCCGAACCTATTCCCACACTTGAACCTCAAAGACAACTTAGGGATGAGAGCTCTGAAGATACTGAGACAGATGAAGAGGTTCATTACTCTGCAACTGCAACCGAAACACCTGCCTCAGTGACAAAACCTCCAAGTCCTCCAGCTGTCCAAGAAAAGGGGAAGACTCCAGCTATTGTACCTTATGATGAGAGCTCTGAAGAAGAAGAAGAAGAAGAGCAATTGGAGAAATCATACAGAAAAAAGTTTCACAACGCCCGACACATTCAAAAGGCCGCTGAATTTGCTAAAGATCAAATGGGTGGCCCCGGAGGATCAAGTGGTGCTGCCCACTCCTCTCCAGATCCTGATGCGGTTAATCAACCCGATAAGGGATCTGGTGCCACCACTCTTCTGCAACAACAACCGCCTGTGGAGGACACCATTGTGTATGATTTTGAGAAACAGGAAACTGAGAAAGAAAAGTCTAGAGATGACGAGGATGATTATACAAAGTTTCTTCTAGACAGTCCAACACACTCAAAGGAGAAAACCTCAGAAACTCCTAAGGACATGAAGTCTCCTCATGTCTCCTCATCATCGGATTCTTCGTCTCACTCATCACAACCACCATCAACTAAATCAACCAGATCATCATCCAAATCAGTGAAGAAACCACCTAAATCTTGGATTTCTCAAACACATGCAAGAATTGTGAAAGCTGTCAAACAAGTTAGAAAGAAGGACATGCTCCACAGAAAACTTAATTGGTATGCTGAACAAATGCAGTACTTACATGATGAGAATGACAAGATGCGGAAAGATAGGAAAGCTATTCAGGATTTCATGAGAAGTCATCGTCAGGAGGAACTGAATGAAATGATTGAAGGTTACACTCAAAAGTATCTTCAGGATATCGTTCCTAAAGTCCAAAAGGAACTGGAGAAGTCAGCTAGAGATCAAACCCATAAGTTTCTTCTCGACACTGTCCCCAGTGTGACAAAAGAAGTATTCTCCAGACAACTCACCCCTAACATCGTCGCATTGGTTAAACATACAATGGCCAAAGAAGCTGATCTCTCTGAATCTGAGTTAATCGCTAAACTAGTGATGCAAATGTCAAAGCGATCTGGAACGTTTACTTCGGATGAAGCTAAATTTTTCGAAGGTCTACTTGCTTTTCAACTCAGTTCATCATGCAAGGAGTCAGCCATTCAATCCAAACGACCAAGAGATGACGATGATAAGGATAAGGACTCTGCACCTAAACGTCAGAAGCAGTCTGGTCAATCTACATCTATGCCACCTCCTCCACATCGGACTTCTTCTCAACATAAGTCTCCATCACCTCGGTCTTCTACTGATAAACCTCAGGACGATTCCGAGTTACCACCCCTGACTCATAAAACAGGTGACTACTTTGAGTACACGGGTGGTGACGATGAAGAGGTCCTTGAGCCCCGACAACAACCCACCTCACCTAAACAAGTGCAGAAACCACAATCATCATCAAAACCTTCAAAACAGAAGAAGAAAACGACTCTGAATGACGTCGTATCATGGCTTGATGACGATCAAACTGCAGAATTTGATTGGTTTGCTACTCTTGTTAACGATACTCCCTACCCTGAAGAAGGTCAAGAATTGGTAGACGGTAGTACCTTGGAGCATGCAAAAATCTTGCAAGAAAGATTCCGTGTGAAGAAGATGACGAAATCCGAGTTGAAGCGCATCAAGAATGACGCATTCCTTCTTTTGAAAAACAGCTCGGAAAGTGCAATCGAGGTTGAATATCACCTTGAAAACATTGCTCGAGCCATGGCTAACAACATGGATTGGCTCAACCCAGAAGCAAACATCGACTTCACTAAACGGAACAACCCTCCATATTACACTGACTGGACCAAACCTCTACCAACAATCGGCCAACCAGATGAACCAAGGATTCCCTTCAGATATTTCTTCAACAAAGACCTGGAATTTCTTCTCCATGGTGGCGATGGTTCACGAAAATACGCTACATCATTGACTCTTCCATTCCCAGCGGCTATTTACTCAAACTGCATAGCTATCGAGGAACGTGCAAATCACTTGTTTTCTGACAACGTGCAAGCATACGACCAAGATGCATTGTATGGGATTCATCATTGCCCTGAACGCCGAAGAATCTACTACAGAAGCTGCCTGGTTCAGAAGTCTCAACATGAAGTGTATTGCTCAAAGGACATCGTGGCCATCAAACACATTGATCTCAAGTCTAAGTGGGACTACACATTCTTGAAGAATATCATAGTCAAACGACAAGATGAACAGGACTATGAATTCTCAGAGGCTGACTTTGAGAACTTGTCCCTCAACGACATCGAAGACTTGTACCTTGCCAAAGTACAGGGTCGTATGAGACAATTCTCGACTGAAGTTCAACGTGAATTTATCAAGTCAGTTCTCATCTTCATTAGACGCATTGTGATCAAAGAACGTGTCGAAGATATCCAGATGGCTGTTGAATCATATCAGAAACGTGTAAACTTCACTCCACCACAGCTTGATCTTCCTGACATCAACCAGCTCAAACAACTTACGCTCATCAGCAAACCTTTCGGCATTGTTTACCGCAGTGAACTTCGCAGAAACTGCTTAATGGCGTGTAGTGAGCTCCATAAATTCGGGGATCATACCTTGAAGATGGTTAGGGATGGATTGGCCTACAGATTGAAGGATACACGCCTGAAAGTTGGGAATCCTAAGCGCTGGAACTCTCAGGAAAGGAGGGATGTGAGAAGGATCATCACCATGATTGATGAACGGTTGTTTAGAAGGGATCAGTTCAGACGCTTGGAGAGCTATGTTGGTGGTCGACCCAGGAGAAACATCACCGGCTTTCAACGCCCTGTGCGCACTCCTGGGAACATCACTGCACTTCCTGGTACCCCTTGAATTGTTTCCTTCATAAAATTTTGGATGCATGATTTTATATGTGTATGGCTTGTGCACACATAACAGTGTACAACCCGTAAGCAACTCCAAAATTTTAGTATACCCCTTCATGAACAGAAAAACTCGTTTTGGAACTTTTTACTTTCCAAACTATCCAAAATGAGTTTTTATTCTTCGAAAGCGAGGAAAATATTCCTAACACCGTGACTCCGCATGGTGTCCCAGGAAAGAACTGTGAATGCCCAACATGTGACAATACACACGTGTTCGGTATGTGTATATTTTAGTACGTAGGTTTTAAAATACTTCCTTTGTTAAGTTCCCCATGGTCCTTCACGTCACTACAAGGGTCCTCACGCGTGTCCCGCAACTTTCGGCCACTACAAAGAGGACCCAGCTGGTGGTTGTATCGAGAGGTTCGC